>NTHP01000086.1:930067-942504 GCA_003416845.1 Oplegnathus fasciatus | reverse complement strand
CTCTCTCTCTCTGCCTGCCTGCAGTGGAGCTGAAAGGAGGCAATTAGAAAAAAAACTGCCTCTTAGCACAGGGCTGTCCTGACTCCACATATCTGTATCGCTGGAGCTTGATACCAAATCACCTGCTACCTTTCTCCACCACTAAGCATAAAGATGCTAGAGATCAATCTGCTCATTCACTAGAGCTCCTTTCAGACATGCACCCCTTTAAATTAATCTGACGGCAACTTAACATGTCTGAATAAATACCCTGGTCACTTTCACATAACGGAAATCTTACTAGATCAGAGCTTGTAATGTTTCTGTATCACTTTCAAACACTACAACGGTCTGAATTGAGAGAGAGAGAGAGAGAGAGAGATTATATGCATGTCTTAATAAACTAGGAAACACTGTACTCATTTTAAACTGTTAAGGAGATCAGTCCTCTCATATCAGATCAGCCTATAAAAAACTTTTTCTCCCTCGCAGTGCAACCAGAGGAAAAGAAAATTTACGAAAAAAATTAACGTAAAAGTCACCTATGTCCGAATGACAAAATGCCATCACTTTAACAGACAGATGTAGCCAGCAATGTTACGTATTCCATGTTTGAAAAGGGCTTAGGGGGAGGAGAGAGAGAGAGAGGGAGAGAGAGACAGAGAGAGTCACAAGGCTCCAACCCCCTCTCTATTCACATTCACACGCCCATGGCAAGCACTGCTCCCAGAATAATGCCCCGCAAGAGCCCACAGAGCAATTTACAAAGGTGCTGGTTAGATGTAATGCTAGTTGAGTCAACTCAGTCTAAAGTTGACAGAGGCGGGTGCGAAGAGGGGGACCGTCTCTTTTTTCTCAGTGAGCTCTATTGGCTGTTTAAAGCTGGGCAGGATGATCCTGATTCCTTTTGTGGAGAGAAAGGAGGTCAGAGCTCTCGAGCAGGGCTGAGGTTTGAGCCCTCAAGGAGCCATCAGCAAATGGGAGCCTCCAGCTATGACATCACCCCTCAGTGTAAACCATTTAGTGTTTAATCAGCCTGCTTGGAGCCTTACAAGACAAATATCTTTGTTTGTGAATGTCTAACAAAGACGAGGGCCTACATTAAACAGATTACTCCGGCAGCCAGTGTTTTAATGTAGTCAACACTGCATCGTAACACTGAAGGTTAATTATCTAAACTCTTTCTGAACCAAATCTGAGACAAAGACAACAGCTGAGAACTTGACACACCAGTGCGAAATCATATTCATTTAAACAAAGCCTAGATGAAAAAAAAGGTACTGTGTGTATTTGCTGCACTGCTGTTGATAACTGCATCTAGCCTGGGCTTCAGTTAAGTTGCTGTGAGGAAGTGGCTTCCTGAGAGTTGGCCAAATCAAATCATTCAGGCATCACATTTCACCAGGAACAGGGCAGGGTTTGTCAGAGGGTGAGGGAACCTTTTTGGTGCATTAGCATTGCAGATGTACTTTAGGTTTGCATTACTTAGCACAGACCAACTGAAAATATTAAGAGTTAGTTCTGTGCAAATTTTTAGTGTGCATGTCGAAGACACGTCGACAATGAATTCCCTTTGAAAATGACATTTCATCTGAACCATGAAATGAATCTATTCCATCACTCAGTCACATTAGAGGTTGTTGTATGCAGTAGAGTTTACAGGCTACAGTTTCACTAGTCACAGTGTCATGCTGTGGGGTTGCATCTCTACAGTAGACCTTGGAGGAACTCATACATGCAGCAAAAACCATTGAAATCCTGGAGGAAAACCTGCTGCAGTCTGCTACATTCCCAATCATAAAGCAATGTTTATTTTATATTTACTCCCTGAGAAAATGATGTTCATGTACATTAGTAGTATAAGTTAGGGGCATGTAGAGTGTAGAAGGGCATGGGAGGTGTCCTGATGTGACACATGGTCCTTTGTTAAACAAACTTAAGATTTTTGGGGGGAAGTGCTTTATTGCCATGTTACTGCTGCTGGAGAAGGTGGACATCAGAGCCACATAAGCAGAGCAGTTTCCTGTGAATGTAAGTGCTGTCTCCATGGTTACTGTGATAGTATTATTTTTTTGTTGCATTTGCATAATTATCACCAATTATTTGATGTCAAATGGTGGGTGTTTGGCCTAAGGCACCAAAATGGTGTACACGTGGTTTGCTATCAAAAGGTATTTTAAAAAGCGAGGCACAGCACCAAGGAGAGATGAATTCTGCTTTGCAGCTTGTTTTAGATTCACTAATTAACTAAGCCGATGCCTGAGTCATGCAGAAATGTACCAGATGTTGTTTCCAAAGTATGATATTGTAAAACCTTGTGGAATTTCAGCATCTTGCTGACCATTATTCAGCGATGTGAATCACAGTAGTAAATCAAACTGGACACACAGGCGATATTTAGTCTTCTACTCATGTTACATCTCAAGAAGCCAGGCATACGACACACAGAAAAAAGCAGCAAATGACAACGTTCACTAATCAATTGAGAAATACACATACATAATACAGAGTACATACTGTTTATACCTTCAACAGATAGGTCGAATTACCATAACTGCAGAACTCAGTTTGTAGAAGACAAAGTAATTACATTTCTAATTATTGTATCATTATGCATAATTTTTCACTCCAGGTAGATGAAAACATTGAGTGGAAGGTACTGTTAATCATTGGTGAAGAGTTTCTAATGAATGGCCAGGCAAGGTAGCATGCTGTGTAAACGGCTGATGTCTTTATCAGTGAACACAGGGCTGCATTCATCAGCAAGTAATCCTGATCCAAATGCACACATGCTTTCACCTGAGAAGCATTCATGTCCGCCTACGTCATGTCAATCGAGTACACCTTTTATGGTGCAACATGCGAAAATAAAAGAATGTTACCTGGAGAGTTACTCAGTTAGATTACTGTTCCTCACTTCAAAAGGGTAAAAGAGCAAATCGGCTTCTTAGCAGTGGTGACAGTGTCAACATTAATTTATTTTCACACCTCCCACAGAATACAGTGTTGTTAGCTTACTAAAAATGGCAGAGCAATCAGACAAAAAAAACAAACAGTTAAAACAGTTAAATCTGCTGTCTAGTTACTGAAGCTGGTTGGTGCAACAAAGTCTCCTGCTGTGGCCAGAAACTGTTTAAAAGCAGTCATCCATGAAAGGATCCAGTACTGGTGGAATATTTTCTAGGCCAGAATTCAGGAGTTTTCTTGCAACTACATATGGGTCAATATTTGTTTTTTAACATGAAGGCATAGCATGAACAAAAAAGAATACCTTAAATTTGTGTATTACAGAATCGTGACCAAGCTATATACCGAGTGAGATATTTTAAATTTGGAAAAATACAATTGTCAGTTCCCTCTAGTGGATAAAATATCAATCACAAATTCAAGACACATTCAACGTCCTCTGATGCCAACTACACTGTTGATTTGTAGAACTGCCTCTCAGAGGTGAGGGGTAAAGCTGCGGGCAGAGCAACAGAACATAATGTGCACAAAATGCCTCTCAATGAAAAGCAAAAAAAAAAAAACAGTCTGGACAAGGCAGAGTAAATCCAGACACTGAGTATGCAGCACTACATATAGTCTTGTTGAACATAAACTCCTCTTTTTGACCTTCTTATCTTAAGGACAGGACAGTGTGAACCATTTTGCCAATTAGACTGCTCTGGTTTAACCTTGAACTGCACTCCCACAGCTGCAGCTCTATCACTGAGTGGTGGTGAGGAGGTGGCCTCCAGCCTCGTCTATCTCAGAAACCATTGAGAAATGTCCTCCCCGCCCCTCACTGTAACAACACTGAAAAAAACTGACAGCCTCGTCCTCATATAGGACTTTCTCTCCAATGGCCAATCCAGGTGCTATTTACGCCCTAACAGCTGCACTGCCTACCGCATGGTGGATACAGCTAATGGCTCCCAAACAGTAACTAAGCTACCAGTGATCTGAGTGCTGAAACAGAACTGGACCACTTGGAAATAATAAGTAATAGCCAGAATACCATTTGCTAAACAGAGCATTCAGCATGCACCAATGAGGAGATGAATTACAACAGCAGACAAATGTTATCAAGCTGCACAGATAAGCATGCTGGAACGCTAGCTGCCACTTTAAACAGTAAACGTGACTGTTGAGCTGCTGTAGTCCTACCATTGTAAAAATAAATACAAATGATTTGCCCTAATTTTTATTCTGCTGAGTTTGTTGGGATCAGATTTGCACAACATCTTTCATTCCAAGTTAGGATACAAAAATACCTGAGGTGGCTTGATGAATATGAAAAGTGTATTATTACTAGGACTTTGCAGCTGTGCCCCTTTATACCACCATATTCATCTCATACTACCTATACATGGTTCACAAGAAGGTGCCGTATTTGTCACACAGGTCCACACTTCATTGTACATTTCAACTTGCCAGATGTTTTACATTCCAGGTGGCCCCTGTCTGTAACAAGTGATTTCATTGTTAGTATGATATACAGGTTAACACCCCCATGTCAAAGTAAACAGTAAGAGAAAGCCATTATAAGATGGAAGGAAAGAGTCCATAAATCCATCAGAAATAACAGAGCCGTTTTAAAGGGGAACAAGCTAGAGTTTAAAAATTTACAATATATTGCTGTTGGACATATCAACCAATGTTTATGAACATGAACACTCCAATCAGGTAGGTCCTACCAATGCGAAGCGCTGCTCCACAGACAATACATCAAAAAACACTGTCTACTGGTATTCTGACTTAACATGTGGGCTTTCTTTGTTCAGCATTTATGCTCCTTATTAAAGTGAACTGCACATTTTAGAGAGTCCAGTGAGAGCCAGCTACTTTCTGAGTTTAATACACCATCTTTGACCATCAAATGACATGTTGCGTCTGTGTCAAAGATGAATTCCGAGAACGAGCTTCACAGGCATGTAAGCAAACATTTTTTTTAAGAGCCCAGCGTAAATTCAGTTCAGACAAGTAACAATAGAACAGGCAAATTATTGTGAACAGAATATGAACACTTTCTGAAGATAAAAACTTTGGAAAGTTTCACACAAAGTGAGCCCTTACATAGTGCTCACATGAGGTTGGATCTCATTCAGCGCCATCTAAAAATACAACTTTAATTCAGAACAATTGGCGAACATGAACGGAAGGCAGCGCTTCACTAATAGAGAGGAAAAAATGCTAAGATGTTAAGAGATAGTACAGAGGAGATCCATATAAGATTCCTACCCGCTTCTGCAGACAAAGTGGTGTGATGGCAGGCAAGGTGACTCTTCTCGCATGGAAATTCATGCTTCTGCCTTAGATGCACAATTAACTACGTGAAAAATATCCATACATAGTAACTGAAAATAAGAACAATGTACAAATTATAGTTCTAATGATAATGAATAATATATATTACAGCATTTAATACAGAAGACTTTTGTCTATATGGTAAGCCTTTTGGAAGCTATAGAAAAACTGTGACATCCTTCACAATGAAAGTGTGAGAAAGTAAATCCTGTTGCCTCCCCACAACAGAAACTCCTCCTTTGTCCTTGGAAATGTAAAAGCTTTTTCCTTGTCTCTCCTTTTAGAAAGGCAGTTCCAATAAACAAAACTAAAAAAAAAAAAAAGATTTTCTCATGGTGTTCAGAGTTGAAATATTCAAGGCCTGAGAAAGCTAAAATACTTGGAATCGAAGTAATAAACTCTGCACGGTGATAATGTAAAAACCACAGCAAAGGAGCTGAAGATTTCCCAGAAAGTGCATGTGTCAGATTGTTTTTTTGCTTACTTTGTAGCCAGACACTACAGGGCTATTTTTGGTCTCAGACATGTGATACATTTCGCTAAACAAACATTCATAAGCATATTCATGAAAAGTTCACATTCACGTTGTATACTTTGTGTGTGCTGATATTAGACAAAAAGTGATCACTAAACAGTCCACAGTTAAGTTATAACTATTTAGATCTTCATGTTTCTTCTCCTTCTATTGCTATTTTTGCTATTGTTTTTTTCCCCACTTACATATTAAAAGCACTTTACTCACTTTGTTTTCTATTGTCCTTTTTAGTGGGAAAAACGCAATATTTTGTTCAGTAAGATAAAAACAGAAACATGCAAATGGTGCACAAAGACTAAGTTGGCAATTCACATACCAAACATGCAAGTTAGACAGTTACTTGGAAAAAGCCGATTATCAAGATGAACTTTAGGCTTGTACTGTAGCATTTTTTTCCCCCCTGCTATTTAGTGTACAATTTATTTGACATTTTGCATACAAGTATGTGCTATTTGAAAGTATATAGGCTAGAAGAACATATAATGTTAGAATTTATGTTTTTATTATGGGTGTGTTTACTGTATGTGTTAACAGAAGATTTTTTTATGTTTGATACATAGCAGTTTCTTGCAATTCCATGTGGGATGGGCCGCAGAAATAAAAGACTAATTAACAAACTAACTATGCATTTTAGTCTTAACAGTGAACATACTGCAAGTATGTGTCAATATTCATACAATGCTTTGGCACCGCTGTATCTTAATATGGTCATGCCATTTAAGCCCTTTAAGACAGAGAGAGAGAAAATTTGAGGTCCAAAATAGCTCTTATTCCCACAGCCAAAATTCACAACCCACATCTGTTTCACTGTAAGACTAGACAAAGAGGCCTTGTGAATACGAGTGTGCCATCTTTACAGGATACGCCCATTTTCAAGCTTCAGTCTTTACCATTCGAATGTTAAAGATTAGAGATCAATGTCAAATAAAACAATGTTTTAAAGGCCAACCAGTAGAGTTCAGATCAAATATAGTTTGAAATCGTTTGTCTCTAGTTTCACATATTACAATGCATCTAACTTTCCACTGGTACAACATGGAATTATAGAGTAGTCATTTCAGACATTAGAGTAAGCACAAGTATGAACAAGTGCTTGTGTGAAAGATACCAGATGCGGTGGAGGGCAGATGCCATTTCAATAAAGCTATTAATGCATTTATAAGGAAGAAACAGTCACAGACCACAAGGAGCCTGAAATTCATTGTCTGGATGAAGACCACACACATACAAACTCGTTCAGCCCTGCTCTGGTAATACTGTACTGTAGATCTGGTTCATTGGAAGACAATGTGTAGTTTATGCCTTTTTACAATAGTTTATACATCAGTCATGGTGTGAAAGCTGTCTGAATGTGAATATTTTGGCTCACTCAATAAGCTAGAATCCCAGAGAGATAAAGTAGCTATATTGCAAATCTTCTGTCACCGAAACCTTGCAACACTACAGTACAAGCCTGTACACTGCATTTCAAAATATGCACAGGTCTATATTTCTTTTATCTCTTCTCCTTACAGACATATACAGTATATGCCATTATGTTTAACTTCACAGCACTGAATGTGGAGGTTAGGCACCAATCACTGTCCTCTCTTTCAACTCATGAGAACAGACAGGAAAAAAAGAACCTCCCACAACAGGCTTCGTGTTTATCTGGAAACACAGCACACTGACTTGTGAGAGCACAGACAAGCAGACGCTGCTAGTTATCACACAGCTAAAAATGAATTGGAATTAATGGAGCCAGAATGATAACAGAGTCTCCACAACTCCCATAACAAAGCGAGCTCCAGACACATTGTCCTTGACCAGGGTTGATTCAATCAAGACCCCTTGCAGGCTCTGTCAAAGTAACAAAACAGCAACCAGAGGTGCAGTGGGGCGTATATGCAGGTATGCAGCGTATACCCACCTCTGGGCAGGGGGATTCACAGTACACCTATCTTAAAAACAGCCAGAGATATATATCAGTATCCATCTTGCAGAGCAAGGACGCAGCCAGTCATGTTTCAATCTTATCTACTGAAGACTTTTGTTCCCTGAATGTAGCCTTTAAGGCAGTGCCTCCTCCCAGGCAATTGGTAAACCCTAAAACAGCACCAAGACAGGGAAGAGGCAAAGTCTTTAGGATATACTGGGGGAACAGAAGTCCCATACATTTCTTTGTCATTCTTTGTCACCAATGAGCTTCGTGGGGTGGGGTGGGGGGTGGGGGGGGGCTGTCTGGCAATCATGAAACTGACAACAACCACGAGCTAAGTTACTATAGAGGGAGAATCATCTGCAAAAGCAGCTGATGAGATGGACGTAATGTAAGTTGACAGCTTTACAATGGCGGCCACAGCCCTACAAGAATTCCAAAGCGTTGTTGATCGTGTGCCACCCAAACCACTGTTACATCAAACGTCAGAGAGAGAGAGACAGATGCTACTTGTGTTTGACCACTTCATATCAGACTACTCTCACAGTTTAATCCCTGGTTGTGCAGCTATCATTTCACACATCACAGTTAAACCATAGAATAATACCAGATCTTGTATAATTGGTAAACAGTTTAACTTGAAGTTCACTTAGAATAGCCACAGCAATGTTTACACTGACATTCATCAAGACCAAGCAGAGGAATTGGGTTAATTTAATTTTGTAGAATTTACTGGCTTTATTTGGTCTCATTGTAAACATAAAAACTGAGAGGGCCAAAATGTATTGTTGACCTACTAAAAGTCTCTTCCATTATCTACTATAGATCTACATTGTAATCCTATAATCCTAAATGAGTTGCACATGCATTGAACACCAGATGACTTATATATACACTCCCCTCCAAAAGTATTGGAACAGTGAGGCCAATTCCTGTATTTTTGCTGTAGACTGAAAACATTTGGGTTTGACATCAAAAGAGGAATATGAGACAAGATATCAACATTTCAGCTTTTATTTCCAGGTATTTACATCTGGATCTGATACACAACTTNTGCATTGAACACCAGATGACTTATATATATATATATATATATATATATATATATATATATATAACACACATACTCTCTGTTCGGCACAAGGAATAAAAGCTATGTGCAGACATTACAGAGTACGACTCCTGATTCTAACTTCTCCAATTCTCACATTAAACTGTTGCATTATGATTCATAATCATATTATTTAACCACTCAAATCAATGTGTTCAGTGTGTTATGAAAAATGAGAGAAAACAAAAATAATGAAGTTGTTTCAATGGGTTAAAAAACAGATTATGTTCTTGACACCAGTGTTCAATAATATACCAAATGTTTATTCTAGTTTGTAAAAGTGATACATAAAGTATGGTATCTGCACAGCTCTGTTTAGGCAGTGAGCAGCTTTCTGACAAATGATTAAGTAGTTGAAGTTGAATGGAGAGAACGTGAATAAATGTTTTATATCTGCTAAGTGTGACCTTGAGGACCCCATTACATCTGCTGTAGAGGAGAGGCTGAAACTCAGAGTGAAGAACATGGACATGGTGCATGTAGCATCTGAAATAACATCTCTGAAGGGGCAGGCATTTCCTCTGAGTCATATGGCTGAACTGAACACTCAACACCGTCTGGACGCAGGCTGTCTGTGTGCTTCTGGTTTCTGGTAAGAGTCCAAGCATGACTGCCCACTATATTCCTGGAGAGTGGAGGCCGTGCCAGCTACTTGGACTTTCTCAAAAAACGGTTTATTTTGCCATTGTTTCATGAAGGGATGCAACATCAACATAGAACTGTCTTCGCAATGACTGATTGGAAGCATGTTTGTCAGTCCTACAAATATTTACAGCATCACGTCATGCTAAATTTCGTGTGTTTGTGTCTGCAGTGACATGGCGCTGTGGCTGTGCCAACAGAGAAGCTGAACCCTTGGTATTGCCAGTGGGCACTTTTCCTGAGGTCAAACTCAAAAGTGCAGGAGGATTATATTTCACAAAGTAATCTCTAAAGTCACGGTTGTATATCTGAACTAGCTGAGGTGGTATAGGACGCATTCTGATTTATTCACCATGCAAACCGTTCTGTCGTAACAATCACAGTTGTTTTCACCTACTGTACCTATAACACTGTATTTCATGCAACAGACTACTGTACACACTG
This sequence comes from Oplegnathus fasciatus, assembly GCA_003416845.1. Taxonomy (NCBI): domain Eukaryota; kingdom Metazoa; phylum Chordata; class Actinopteri; order Centrarchiformes; family Oplegnathidae; genus Oplegnathus; species Oplegnathus fasciatus. The sequence goes on along the minus strand of NTHP01000086.1, from coordinate 932,586 downwards.
ACTTTATATGCATTTAGAAATGTATTTTTCTGGAAGCTGTGGTGCTGACAGCAAATCTAGGTTTCTCGTTGACATAATGTGGCAGTCATGACTTGGTGGCTTTGTTATGGAAATATACCATGACAATGCAAACACAGGGCTAACAGGGGGCTCGGATAAACCAGTTTCTCACGAGTGAAATAGCTTTAAAGCCTGTGTAAAACAAAGCGATGTCAAAGCAAAGGGTCTTGCCACAGTTCAGCAAAGCCATTCAAATCAACTGCAGTAAAACGAAAACATGGTCAGCTAGACGCTGAGTTGTTTGAGATGCCACGACAGACGCCACTGCCATTTTTGTAGCATGCTCATTTTATAATCTAGGCCTGTCCTTAGTAGAAGATTATCATTTTCAGATAATTGTAACTGATGGGAAAATTACTACCCAAAAAGACACACTGAGAAGCTCAATAGACAATTTTCCTTTATAGAAAAGTTAGAAGGGTGGGTGAGGGTATGAGTGCTGCACAGTTGGAACAATGATGTCATTGGTTTCTTGAGTGCTACTGAAAGAAGGTCATAACCCGGTGACATGAGGATTGTGACACAAAAACAGCTGGTCAGTCTGACATACTCCCTTTGTCTTCCCAGTACCGCTGCTGAAAAGACTAAGTGAGAGGCTGTCAGGCCCATGAGGTGCAGGCACAGGCCTCATCAGCGAGATACATAAGGATCACTTTAAGATTTGCTAACAAGGAAGCCACATTGTTGCAGAGTGAGGTCAACTGGGTGTCACTTTGCTCCTTCACTGAGAAACTTGAGGATTATTCTCGCATTTATCAAAGAAAATGCCAAATCCAAGCAAATCCCTGACCTGTCTTCACAATAGGATGGTGAGAGCACAGGAGAACTGGCAATCACTCTGTAATTTTCTAATGTGAAACCTTGAATTGAGAGAGGATGGAATAGAGTAGAAGGGCTCATTTGAGACTTTGTATATCAAGTGGAGACACTCCAGTGTTAGATAATCAAGCAATCTTACCACAATGTGTGCACAGGAGCAAACACCAGTTTGATTGCACTCTTATGTAAATCACACATATACTACCCAGTGCAATGGAAGCTTCAGAAAAAACTAGAAAACATAACTTTCTGTATGTATATTTCACTCTCAGCATGAAATCAACGCGTGAGCACGGAGAGGTCTAATACTGCTGATAGTCCTTGGTAACTGCTGAGCTCTGTAATTTCAAGCTTTCCTATGAGTCATTGCTTTGAGCTGCCCCCTGCTGCTACACATGCACACATAAATACACACATTTACACACACACGCACACCACAAAGATACTGAAAAACCTGAAATCAACTTCAGCATACAGTATAGGGATCCACATCCAGGAAATATCTAGTGGTTGACAAACCAGACTAATTTAACAGCCCTGGAAAATGTATAGACAAAATCCATTTTGAAACCCATGCACTTTTGAAGCAGACCCATAATTGTTAGCTTTCCAACATAATGAATGTGCTCTCTTTTTAGAATTTGGCAGTGGGTTCTGTATAAACGTACAAATCAACTACAGATCACAGGGTCAAATTAAGTAATTCTTTGCCATGCATAATAATAAATTTTCTCCTTATTTGCACACATTGGTTAAAAGAGCAGAAGGAAATAAAGTAAATGATTATTCATCATGAGTTGTGTATCACCTGCATTATGTCAGTGCAAGTTGTTGTAGAGTGATTGATTGCCAAAATTATGAGATCATTAGATTGTAGGGCCAGCTGTACAGAACTATGGTGGTACGGCATTAACAAAAATGCTCTAATTAGTAAATTAATCATTTTGCAAGTTAGTTAGGAAAAAATACAGAATATTTAAGACTGAGATTTTTGTGTTCAAATTCACTGGTAATTCAACATTCACTAAACCCCTCCCCCCCGGACAGCCATTGTCCAATCATAGCTTAGCAACCGTAACTAGGCACAAGCAACAGACGCGCCTAGAATTTTTTCGCATGTTAAAGCGGTGTGAGTTTGGCTGTAGTAAGAGTGGAAGTAAGAATTTGGAGTGTCTTTTTTATCGCCTTTCCAAAACCAAAAATACAAGAGCAAAAGTAAAAGGAATGCATTAAATATGCAAATATGGAAATACACAGACCCTTCTACAAGGGCCTTGTTTTCAGATGAGTCAGCTGGAAACAGTAAAAAGTCAGCTGGAGACATATTTTAAGTCAACTAGCGGAGTTAACGTTAAATAGTTAGCTAGCTGATTAGCTGGCTAGCTCCAGCTGAGAAAGTCTGCTAGCAATGGTTGTGATTTCGGCCCAACAAAGTAGACAGTCATTGGCTAGCAATGAGAAGCCTTTTAACTATTTCTGTATGAAAACAGTTACAAACATTTTGAGTGGCAAATCTCGCAGTGTTATCATTGTCAACTGCATATGCGCCGTTCGAGACTGGAGAGCTGGACAAGGCTTAGCAACAGTAACTAAGAGGGGCGGGGCTTACTGTTCAGTTGTTGACCAAAGTAAAAAAAAAA
>NTHP01000086.1:835705-927413 GCA_003416845.1 Oplegnathus fasciatus | reverse complement strand
CACACACACACACACACACACACACACACACACACACACACACACAGAGAGCGAGAGACACACACACGTCTCTCTGGCTCATCTGCTGCCCACGAGGCTGGCCCAGTGGGGCAAAACGATCCCTCCCACCCAAACATGATCCACCACAATAAAGATATTTTTAACACAATGACTCCCAAAACAGCCATCCTTGCTCTGACACCGTAGCACACTAATAATCAACTAATTTGTTCAGCCTCCTCAAGTCTTTTGTTAATGTTGTTGCTTTAATTTGCCTTCTTTTGTTTTTGTTTTTTGATATAGTTCCCTTTGCAACCTGGAAGGCAGGAAATGTGCACACAAAGCACACTTACACAAAGGGGGTGTCTTTAGCTCAGTAATGAGTCCGGGAGAGTCGCCAGTACTATAAAACAAACTGTTCTTTTGTCATGGACTTCGCACAGGGACCCAAATTGCACTTTAAACTTAGTACACTGTAGAAGGCATGTGGTTGTACAGAGTAGCCAAGCCCCGCAGATTGGTTGTGTTGTGGGCTGTGTCATTCAGTGACAGGCTCCATGTGGGGGGATGGTTGGGATGATAACATCTTTCTGAAAGGTAATGTGTAACAGAGTCTGACCAGGGGAGGACAGGCTACTGGAGATACAGACTAACAGGCAGCAAAGGGTTAAAGCAATACCTCACTACATTAACAGAAGACAAGGCTAACTTGATTACTTTGGTAAATATGACAAGCTGGTGCCAGTGGTCAACACCCAGTTATGTTTACTTTCAAAGGGAAGAAATACAGAGTAAGGAAACAGTATGATGTTGCATCTCAGAATGATAAAGGAAGGAAAAGTTTAGAACTGGGAAATCTCTTGCTAGGAGATGGAAATCAGACCGATCTGTATGACCTGTGTTTTTCTGTTTCCATTAATCCACTCTCCCCGACATGTTACCTTCCATAGCATCTGTCACAATAACACGGCTCTACGTGGCTTGGGTTACCTTTTTACACGGGCGCCATTATATGCACTTAAAATGCCTACCATGAACACAAGAGAAACAACTGATCACCAGACAAATCTGCACCTCAATGTGCCAGTGCTGCTCCGGCTTAAGAGGTAAAACCGTCAGTGTCTCGAGGTTGATTTGGAGAGCACAGAGCTATAGGAGATGGGGGTACACAAATGGTTCAGCTGAGGTCCTACAGTGAACCGATACAAGGACAAGAAACCCCAGGCAACATGAGAGGGACAGAAATAACCCATCGCCTGGAACACATTCTTTTGGTATCAGTCAATGCAAATGCTAATTACATTGGTGTAGGATGAACGCCAAATCTATTTTAGGGACTTAATAACAGTGTTGCACATAACTGGAAGACACAGTTTTTAAAAAAAATGTATAAGAATGATTGCACAAAGAATTACTGCTGAGGAATACTTTCGCGTGAACAAACAGGTACATTTCTTTTACTGGATATGGTTTTATTTTGATTATTTTGTACTGTAATGCATTTTTGTTTTAGTTTTACACATTGGAATTTTAGATCACTTTACTTTTGATACAAAAGTAATACAGTCATCATTAAATGTTCCGATATTGAATCGCATTATTTTGTCTTTAAATTATGCACAAATTACATTTTAATATAATTTATTTTAGGAATTCAGGAATTCCACCCTGTTGGAACTGCTGCAGGAGCAGTTTTGCTTCCATTGTACTTTTACTAAGCACCAAAAATGACATCATGGACACAGATTAATTGGTCTAATGAGGCATTGGTTGTTGCCATTGACCCTTACCAGCTCTGCTTTCACTTTCTGCTGGCCTGCCAGAGTGCTAACTGACAGGTTTGTAAGGTGTTAGTAGTAAAGAAAGCCCTTCCACTATTGATCCGAAATAGAGTTCAGATTAAAATAGTGAAGCAAAGTGGGGTAGCACCTCATCCATACTTAATCGCTCTACTCCAGTCTAGAAGTCACCTCCTCGCTTCTGCAAAGGCCATCCTGCAGGTCGCCCCTCAGCAGAGCATGGACAAGGAGATGGTAGAAACTGGATATTCCACTTTGCTACCCAGTTGGCAATGGTGGCAAACAACCTGCGGCTGCTGGGTGTGCCCTGTCACCGCTGTAACAACAGGTAAGACCTCTGTATCAGCTAAGAGGTTAGATCAGGCAAAGAGGAACAACCTCGCCTGCCACAGGCTATGTTATGGCCTGTGTTGCATAACTGCCCTCCAGCACAAGGACAATGAAGAGCTCCTGGGTGCTCCACTGCTACTATAATCACTGTTTGGAGCATCCATCTCCCTCAGACCCCAGCATTTTCAGCATTTTAAAGAAGGCAGCACTTCTAAAACAGCACTTACAGTTGGGCTCCTCTTACTTTTGAAAAAGTGCGCGCTCTTGTTGGTCCACCAACTGACCTGAGTGGTATAACTCTAGACAAAATCTTTCATGCTAAAGAACATTATGAGTTTCAAGCTACAGCTGTCCGGTTCAGCTGGATGCACTCTATCCACCTAATGAAATGGAAAGGTTACAACATTTGTGCACTCCGTTGCTTGGCTTATGTGGAATGCGATGGAGTGAGGCATAGCAGCTGTTGGAAACTACAGGGAGAGGGTGGTTGGTTCACACTTGTGCTGCAGCAGCGTCTTTGCAGACGAAATCCACGCTAGCCCATTCATAATGTAGGACAGCAGTGATGAAGTCATTTGCAAGAATAATTATTTGTGTATTCTGCCATTTCTGGCATGTTATAAAAAAGTTGTGGAGAGGAAAAGACAACACAGAAAAGTGTATTGTTTTCCAGCGAGTTGTCTTATTTTAAAATGCTGAAAATGTCCAAAGATAATCTATTGTGAGAGAACAGCTTAGTTTTGATGAAGGCCCCTTTGTGTCACAGCATCTAATTTTGAAAATCAAACAATTCTGACATCCAGTCTAATGTCATAATGTCCTCTAATCACTGACCTGCTGAAAGAACACAGAATATGCTGCTGAATGGAGAATAATACTGGACTTAATGGGTTCTTCAGTCAATGCTTTTTGTCTGGGGAAAAAATTCATTCATGTTTCAACTGACAGTGACTAGGAACTTTTTTGTATAACTACAATTAATGAATTAATTGTACAGAATTGTTTTTAGTGATCAAATATCAAAACACGTTAATTCTAAGAAGTGGTATTTACTCGTTTGTATTTTACCTGAAATATGAAAAGTGTAATATAATTTGTTTAAATAAAGTTAAACCTCTTCATGCACGTGAATAGCAAACTGTATAAACACTGACGGTGTCAAACTCACGCGGGTTATAAAGAGATGTGTTGCTAGCTTGTCAGGGCGACGTTAACATGAAATAATCCTTCATTTTGAAAGATACATGCTTTGATAAAAGCTTCTGCGTGTCGGGGGAGGTGTGCCTCTTCGTATCCCTTATTTAGAAAGCACGACCTTGATGTGTTTCAACTGTTAGCTAACTACAAATGCTAAGTTAAGTACGTTATTGCACTAAAGAAATACCAAAGTCAGGGAAAGCTCGTGTCAAGGTGTCCAACTATTTCAGACAATTTCGGGCTGTAACGTTGAAGCTTTGCGGGAATTCTTCATGGTAAGTGACTCATTTTCATTCCAAATCAATAAGATGCAATTCAATAAAATAAGCACGAAGGTTTAAACGTTGTTCAACGACAAAATAAAAGACTTAGCAGTGAAAATGCGCGGCGCAAAGTGAATCCGTCGCAGTCCTTCCTGCTCCCTCTACAGCGGCTTCAGTGTTTGAAATGACCGGGTGACAGGAGTCTGTACAGCTGTTCTTACCTTGTGCCTCTTTAAGCGGAGTCTCCAATTCAAACCTTGAAACCCGGTCTTCATATCGCTGCTCCGGTGGGAAACTCGCTGTTCACACGTGTGGCACAGGTGCTCTACTGTAACGTGCTCCGCGTCACACACTGTCATCACGTTTTACCTGTTGTGAGTGAACAGGCTGCGTTCAGCGGGCTGCGAGTTCAGCAGTTTATGCAGGGAACAAAACAGTCATGTATGCGCACACTGAAGGCTTCAATAAAGACAACTGGAATGATAAAAGCTTTATTCATAACAACACTGCTTGACAAGAACAACAGGTGGACTGTGCACATCAGTGTATTTCTGCATATAGCTTAATCAAAACTCTGTAATACTTAAATATAGATTTGTTGTATAATCTAAGGAGCATTGAAGTACCACAGGTCAGACCTGGTCTGTCCTACACATCCAGTATTATTTAGATATAATATTCCAACCGTGGAAATCAGTCTAATAATTTATAGAATTGTTCTCATTTAAGGTTCTTGCTCACTCACAACAGTAATGCATTAAATGCGAGATAGTCATCACACAAAATAAAAGAGAAGCATTAAAATATGCAGGTCAGCCAGGGATATTACTTAAGGACGTATGAGAAAATAAACCAAAATACAGCAATTATTAATTATCAAAATACATCATTTTATGTACACTGTTGGAGACTACCAAAAGAGGTAAAACAGAAGGCAGTTTCTGCTTCTGTGTCGTAGGATAAAGGGTTCTAGAGAACTCAAAGTAGACAGGATAAGCTCCTCCTGGAAGACAGAAGAATACAATAGTTCATGCATGTGTTGTGGATACATTTATATGACGTCATATTGCAGTGCGTTGAGTTTTGGCTTACAGTAGATGATATATTGACAGAAGAATTACAGTAAGGCACTGCTATGGACTGCTCTCTTCATCCATTTGAACAATCCCACTAAAAGATGGTGGTTCGCCCTCTACTCCCTGCAGAGTGGAGCCTTTGTTACCATCAGCTTCTCTACTTTCACCGTCCTGTAATGGTAAAAAAGAGACACAATGTATGCAATTGCTGAAGACTTACTGTGCCAGACAACTTAAAGAGACCGCAGTATCTTTTTATAGGTATTTTAAGAGCTTATAAAACAACTATATAGAGTCCAACAAAAGCGAATANNCAACACAATATAATACAAAATTCAAAATGACACCCCCAGTATAAGGAGAAGTACCTCATGGCATATAAATAAAGCATGGCACACTGTATCTTGAATGCCCTCCTTTTGTTCAGACAATGTGGACTATTTCCTGGCTTGCAGACATTGTGAAAAAAATTTGGGCAAACCATATAGTCAGCTTTGCACTTGAGAATGTTGTGTGAAGTATTTTACTAAGCAAAACATTAAATCTAAGATATTTTATAGCTTTCAATGGAGTTCAAAAAGTATATGGAGACCACATCCATGTATAAAATCAGAATTTACTTTGATTTTACGCTGAGCTGAATGGCATGCACTAGATTATTCATTAAAATGTGCATAAACAAACAATAAAGGATTGTACATCTTCACTCTGTCTGTATTCAGCTCTGTCAGAAATATCTGAGTAGGGTAACTAATAAAAGCTTTTCTCTTAGCACAGAAAATCTTGAAAACCTCACAAAAGACTTTAGGTGCAACTTTGTATAAGCTCTATTTTTCTTTTAGGTGTGGAAAAAAAACTGCTTTGTTATATGTTGGTGTATTATTAATTATTGATGTCTATTTGTGTGATGTAGAAAGCACACAGTCATTACTGTACCATGCATACCAGGCGTGATAGACACGGTCACAGGTTTGCCATAATTTAAAAAGTCATACTAGAAAATCCAATTCTATTTTTTTTTCTACATTATAATGTAGTCTACAGTCTACACTGCAAGTTCTTGACCATCCCTAAAGCTATGGAAAGCTATGGACTATGGGTTATACAGCCTCCATCACTCTAGTCAGGTGTGGAATACCCTGCAGAAATAAATAAAAATTAGGAAACTGTTAAATTGTTGTTTAGTTATATATATATATATATATATATATATATATATATATTAATATATATAGGTTAAAATGATTGAAAGCCCACAGCTATTTCCTATAAAAGGCTTGGGGATACAGCAGGTAGTTCATATTAAAACCTGGGCTCATTCAAGTCAATGGGTCACAGGAACTATTGCAAAGTATTCTGCTACTTACAAGATTTTAAAATGTTCATGAGAGTCAATAACTCGCTGCTGGTCACAGTGTAAATGGCTGATGCGGCACCAAAAAGAAGCACCACAGCAGTTGCAAAAGTGGTTTTAGTTTTTAAAAAAAGTAAAGCAGTAGTGGGATAAGTCACACTCTTGTCCACTTCTACATAACTCTTTTAAGGGAAAACCAAAAATGTGCTTTGATCAGTAGTGCAGAGTGCTCTTTTACTCAAGCATTAATGTATCATATAAAGGTATGACCAGCAACAATGGTCTCATGAGTACAGAATAGTCTTTTGCTGCTTTCATCTTTATTTAGATATTTAAATGTAAGTATGCTATGCTATCAGAACTCACCTTGAGCTTAGATAATCCTTTTGACTCTATGACTGCTGAGTGACTTGTAACCGGGGAGAAGGGTGGTGAAACAGGCGAGTGAGGCGGCTTTGGCCCGTGGGATAAGGACTGGCTTCTTTTCACAGCAGAGGACACTGCCTGGGCGAAGCGGGATGGGGTTGCAGGAGAATAGGGCCGAGGGGCTGCAAAGCTCCTTAATTTTTCCAAGCTTAACCCTGAGCTTGGCTCTCTGGATGGCAAACTACTTTGCCTAGTCATTCGCATGATGGCTACATTCTTGTCATCCCCTTTAGGGCTCAGCTCAACATCAGCGACCTCTGTCGTCTCCTCCGGGCACTGCACAGGAGGTGGAAGAGGAGGGGGTGGTAACTTTGCTCTCTCTGCACTTCCTTGAGCCTCCCTCTGGCCAGAGCCAGGACTGGCGCTGAGATTCTTTTCTGCTGCCGAAGTTACATAATACCCAGGTGTTTTTTTGTGCTGTGCCAAGCGGAAAGAACCAGGCTTAGGTTTAGTTGCGGGTGGAATTTTCATCTCCTTGACCGCTGCTGGTGAACCTGCTTCAGCTGCAGGGGATGAGATCTTGTCCTCTGCTTTAGGTAAACTTGTTGGTGATGAGGGATGAATGGATTCAGGTATACTTCCATTAACAGTGTCTTGGGTAGTAGTAGTCCTAGTCAGTAAGTCTTCCCTGGGTATAGTGGAGTGCGGCTCACTTTTGTCCTTTGAGATTTCCGTCGGTCCCCTCGGTGCTGCGCCCTCCTCCAACTGAAGAGAACCAATATTAAGTCCCTCTTCTGGAGCTGCAGGCGTCTCCAGTGTCAGTGCAACTTCGAAATATCGAAGTTTCTCCAGAGATTTCTGAGGCACAATAGTATACGTTGTCATCCCCACTTTGGGGATGTAGTCCCTTGTCAGCTCGTTGGAAGGCTTGGGCTTTGGCTCAGAGTTTGTGGCATAAACAGATGGTGCCACTGTTGCGGCAGGGGCACTTGGTGTTGAGTCTTGGCATGATGAGGTCTCTGAGGTGTGGGATAAGGCTTGTTTGAGGTCAGGCGGGTCCAGTTCCTCCGTCAAAGTGGCCATATCTGTCTTCCCCGCTGATTCAAAGGCAGGCGCGTTAGCTGAGGAAGGAACTTTGTCCATGTGTTGCTGTGGAGGCACAGGCAGCGGCGTGAAATCCATTTGCACTTGAGCGTCCTCTCCAGTGGGGCGTGATGTGCTGGTGGCCACTGGGCTCTCCAACCTGTCAGTCTGCTCCCCGGGGGTTTCAATATTGGCCTGAACAGAGGCCTGCACTTCTGCATCCTGCACCACAGGCAGAGGGAGGCTGCTGGGTACAGTACTGCAATCACCTTCGACAATTTCAGGCGTAGACTCTTCACAGATGGGCTGTTGGCTTACATTTTCAACTTGACATTGACCACTTTCTGTACAGAAAAGAAAATGTGTCATGTGAGACAGGTGTGTTGACTTTCTTTGATAAGTAGATATCTTTGCAAGATATCTGCAGCACAGGTATGAACAATACTACTAAAATCCAAGTGCAAACCCACCAGTATTTGCCAGTTCAGATGAGTCCCTGCCATCAGCTGTCCTCACATCATCCAGAGTTGCAGAATCATTCACTGTGCTCTGCAGTTGACTGTAAAAAAAAATCAAGCAAAGAGAGGGAATTCAAAGTGTTGCTAATACTAATGGAAAATCGTGGCTCAGGCTTGAGAAGTCACACTAGAGTTCGTACTTGCCATCTGAGGACAGATCACGAGACTGATCTTCCCCACTGCCCTCAATGGACACTGCGCTCAGTATCTCAGTATCTGGGGACGGGGAATGCAATGAAACATCAGCAGACATGTTGAGGCTGCTGTCCTCTCCCTGGGTATCACTAGCAGTTGCAGACATTACAGAGGCAGTGCTCTCCTCCTGCTCCATAATCTCCTCCAGTGTGTTAGCAGCTGCACCCCCTGTAAAACAACATCATAAAGAAGTCATGTAAAAGTCATCCACATTTAACGTTCCTAAACTGGCATTATAAGTAATGTTGTAAGGTAATCAGTGGAGTATCCAATATCACATTAAATCCATTTTGACAAGGGCATGTGTTAATGGAAATGGTTTAAAAATCATAATCAGCAAAAATTAAGTTATTTAACTGTTTTTAAGTTAGTCCTTTTGATTTATTTCAGTTATGTATTCCCACCATATCCATGAGAAGCCAAACATCCAACTATATTTATTTCAGGACTTATATATACACACATTCACCCTTTCCGATAAAAAAGGTTCTTCTGATGAATGAATTCCACTAAATAATCTTTTACATCTCAGTCTCCCTTGTCTAGTTCTTAATTTAGCACTTCAAGGAAGTGCCTCACAGAGGAGCAGAGAGCAAAAGGAATTTCAAGGCTACTTAAACAAAACTGCAGCTTCTCACTGTTCTCAGCCTCTGATCTCTGGATCTACCGAGCAGCACTGGGCTGTTGGGGAAACAGCAGAGGAAGTGATCTTTCTCTGTGAACCTAGTGTTTGAAAAATTAGGAGTAATGGGAGGACGGAAGTGGTGGCGCATACATGCAGGCAGCAGTCGTAAAAAGTCTGCGATTACACTTTCTATTAATAAGGTCTGGGAGATATGCTGCTAGTGAAGGGACTATGGGTAACAGTAAGGAGTTGGGAGATTTTCTGATGCAACAAAACAAGAATAAGACAGACAGACGCAGAGGCATATACTGTAAACAGTAATTTAAAGGAGAGTAAACCAGAAAGAAAACTGCTATCTTTATGGGGTGTTTGTGGGATATACAGGACACTAGTTTTTTCGATGTCTAATCATGGAAATGGAGTGAAGGGGATTTTGTCTGTGGTGCTCAAAGCAGTTGAAAAACTCAACAGGAGCATCTTATCCCAGACGCACTATCCTGATCCAGACCTTGCTGTGGATTGTTTTCAGAAATTTCTACGATCGAATGAAAATAGGTCCTAATGAAAACTGTTGACAGAGAAGTGCTAACAAGGATATTGTTTCTGGAATGTAATTTCAAAACTGTGAGCGCCTCAAACAACCTCCCACTTACCCCCAATGCTCAAATCCTCAGCAAATAAAACTGCAACTAAATGCATGGCTAGATGCCATCAATGGAATGTGAGAAAATGTGCTTTGTAATTTGTACAGTATGAACTGACCCTTTCAAGAAAAGAAAAAAAAAAAGATACAACCCAACTTTGTCTAAGGCTGCAAGTCTCAATGTTTCTCTCATCTGCATCACTTCAGTACTGTAAGCCAAAATAAATTGCCTATGTTTGTTTATTAGACCTCAGTTAATTTTTTGGGGGAAAAATATTCTTTGTTTTTGCTTTAAATTGCTTTATACACAGAACGGGTGGAGTTTCCCTCACAGGACAATACAGTGAGGGTCTGATGTGTCTACACAATCACAGGAAAGTATGTCAAAGCAAGTTAATTATACTCAACCGAGGAAAAATACCAGGGAATTCAGAACCTACAATAATTTGGAATGTAGCATAAATGAGCTTCTCTAGAAACAGTTTCCTCAACATACAGTTGTTTGTGCTTTGGATTTTTACAAGAACATTTCACTGGTATCTGAATAAGAAAGACTTGATTTCTACTTAGATGGTCTACGCATTGAAAAAGAGGAGACAAAATACAACAAAAAACCTGCTTCAAGTAAGTCAACATATGTACATAAAAGAGGCAAATAGAGACCAGAAAAATACTGAATGATTGAAAAAGGCAGTATAGAGAACATACTAGCAGGACCAGTGCAGCATAAATTCTTAAATGAAGCAGAAATTCACAAATGAGGCAAAATCTACAGAATCAAACATAAAACCTATTTAGATTAATCATTTTCCATGCTCTGGCCAACATATAGCTCCCATGATCATGTCTCTTAACAGGGCTGTATGTTTCAATTGAGCCACTGCTCAAAAATGACCACTAGGAGGCACAAGAGTCAAATAAAATATAGACTCGGGTTGCAAAGTTTGAAAAGCCCTGTCTTTGTCTTTGAGGCCAAAGTGCACATGACATAACATCACACAACAGGCAGTATGTTATTTTCAAATATATGATTAAAAAAGGCCTGAAAAGGACACTGAGTGATCATGAAAATTCACAAATGTAAACAGAGACAAACCTTGCAAATTTTCATCTAGAGGAACCGTTTCTTGGGGAACAGCACTAGGGGATGTGGGGGGTGGAGGAGCTTTGCGTTTGGTCCTCTTCAGTGAAGACTCTGCTGAGGACCCACGACTTAAACCAGTCATCTATGGTACATAATAAGATGTAATTAAGTTATATAATCAATGCACCTAAACACAGAAATCACATCACTGCCATTCTACCATCATAGCCAAGTGTTCAGAGCTATGCTGAGATGTCAGAGCTTCTGTCTTCATATTCAGTCCACTCACCTGGTCACTGTCCAGTTGGGCGTTAGGTTCAGAGTTGAGTCTCCGGCGAGTGCTGAGGTCCGAGTGGGAGCTCTGAGACACAAGGATTGGGGGTTGGGGTGCACGTCTCTTCTTTGGCACATCAGTGGGTATAGTAGGGGAGCTGAGCGGAGATGAATTTGAGCTAGGTAAGGCCATGCTGAGTGGTCGAGGCTTGCTCACAAGCACAGGAGAAGCTGGGGCACTGGCTGTCGTTGCCTTTAAAGAATAAACATCCAATCAGCACATGATAAGAGGCCCGTTCCCAAACAACAAAGTGCAAGTCAACCAATGGCAAACCAAAGTAAACAAACCTCCCTCTGAACATTTGAAGTTACTTTCTCATACAGCTGTATCTTTGTATAATCAGTATATGAAAAATACTGCATTACCTGGTCAGATTTTTTCTTGCTTTTTCTAAACTTGCTGAAGAGGCCTTTGTTCTCTTCCTCTTTCTGATTTTTGTCTTTTCCCGGAGTGACTGTTCCTGTAAAAAACAAAAACAAAAACAGGAGTTGGAAGAAAAACATTCGTCAGAAATATGTCAGCAGCAATCATGCAGTTTACAAACTGAAATACCTGCATGAGCTGGTGAGGCAGGACACACAGGAGAAGCAGTTTGTCCTGCAGAGTGGTGCATGCAACAATAACACACAATAAGTGAGCTGATGAGGTGCAGTATGACAAACAATGGTCAATGGTTAATATGCTATAAACTGCAGAATCTCATGCCATATGCAGCATGGCTTGCCTTTTTTAATACATGATTACTCACCTTTTGTGTCTCTTGCATAAACCTCCCTTATTGCATAATCATTAAGAGAGCTGGACAAGTCCAAGGGGGCCAGTGATTGGACATCTCTCAACAGAACTGTAGTCGCCATGTCAAATTCACATTTCTCACAGATGGCTGGTAAGTGTTCAGCCAGGGGAACTCGAGGATTGACTCGTAGTATCGTTTTCTGGGTCTTTTTGTAGTTTATCACCATGCGAACAGTTGCCTGGGGAATACAAAATGTGCCACTTTGATCAAATCTGAACATCAAATGAACAGCAAATATTGTCGTTCAACGTACGTGCCAGCATGGCGTCATGAGTTTTATGTACCTCAGGCATCTGAGGACCTGTCTTCTTATTTTTATCCTCCCCTTTAGGTTTAAGTATGATCTTCTCCGCATCCAAAGTTCCTATGAGAGCATTGGGTTTGAGTTTGGTGTTCTTCCTGTTGGCGGTGACCAGTTCTAAGGTGTGGCCCGATGGGTTCAGGTGATACTTTGCACAAAGCGTCACTAATAGATCCATGAGGGGTTTGCTGAAAGACACGGAGGACATGATGAAACCAAAACAAAACAATTAGTTTGGCATAAGAGGGGAGACGTGATGAAATCTGGTGCCAGTTACACAAAGCAAAATAGAACATTCTGTTCAAAGCGTTAAGAAATGGGCATGCAGATTGCCTCACTTACCAATTCATTCTATCCTTTGAATTGATGATTGCTGCAGCTACTAATTTTCATTATTGATTATGTTGCTTATTATTTTCTCAATTAATAATCTACAAAATGTCAAATGTCCATCCCATTTTCCAAGAGTCCAAGGTGATATCTTCAAATGTCTTGTTTTGTCCGACCAACAGTCCAAAACCAAAAGATATTCAGCTTATAATTATATAAAACAGAGAAAAGCAGATATTCCTCATATTTGAGAAGCTGGAACCAAATAATACTTGGCAATTTTGATTTAACTAATAGATTAATTGAATAATCATTGCAGATCTAACTGACGGCTGCTTTAATAGCTTGGTACATTCATTGATTTGAAATGCAAGTTTAAATGTAAAGAAGCTGTGCAGACTGTGTGGAGATAATACAAAACAAATTTACAGTAAGTTACAGTAGCAACAGTAGCCGCATGAAGCTTTCCTGACACCGATAATACAGTTAAAACATAATGCCTTAAACTTAATACTCAAAATAAAGCGTTAACTCTGTTGTGCAGGCACTTAGAACAGGTTTAGAGGGAGAAAAGAAGGTAAAGAATTCAGTGCTTAATCCTTTCATAATGGATTGGTCTCAGCACTTTCTCAAGAGGACAAGGTGCACAAGACACCCAGGAAAGAATGTTTGTAAACTGTGTGCATTGTGAGAAAGATAATGATATCTTAAGTAAACTCCGCTGATGGAAAGAAAGTCTGAGCTGTGTGAGTGAGTAGACTCACAGGAGGACACGCAGACCTTGCTCTAAAAAACTTTGACATAGAGGTATGTTGACACATGTTGATCTGATTAGGTGCTGCAGTCCTAGCTTACAGTAAACAGTGAAAAGTAAGATTTGAATTGCACTGTAGCATGCAGTCAAGCGATAATAATCTAAGGAGTACTCGCATCATGTGATGGGAGAAGCAAAATAAAGAAATGCAATCAATTTTGCTCCTCAAACAAATATGAACTAAAGCCACACATTCAGCTACTCCACCTATCTGACTCACTCTAAGTGGAACTGAACTTTATGTGGTGACTTAATCTGACAACAGTCTCATGATGTAGCGTTGAAATGTAATATCGAAATGTTCAGCATGCACAAATGCTGTTCTTGCTCAAATTGCAAACGTAATCATCCTTTATATCCACCTGTAGGATTTTAAACTTCATGATTGAGAGATACTGATTTAGATACAGTGGTCTATCTGTACCTTCCATGGACTATGGTCATCTTTTCTTCTCCGCCAGGCAGAATCACAACCAAGGAGAGGTCTTTATCAATGAGGTTCTCTTTCTGGTCCATGGTTAAATGAGGGTTTCCTGGGTACCACTGGGAGAAACCTGGAGAATCCAGCCTCTTTAGTCCTGGCGGGGATGGTGCTTTGCTTTTGGTCGACACCCTGTCGTTGGACAAGAACGTGTAAATTATTCTCAAGAGTTGCTTCAGCATTTGTAAAANNAAAAAAAAAAAAAAGACTATTGCTTTGACACAGCCACACTCAATTGAACACTTTGGAGAGGACTGAGAGTGGGGTTTCCACTTATGTGCATTTTTAAAAAACATAATTGAAATTGTTTCTGCTATCTGAGACAATAATCTGGTTGAAAATCAAAGTGCACCAGACAGCATGAAAGGAATCCTTTCTTCCTCAGGTTTTAGAAAGCAGTGAGGCTATTACATGAAAGAGCTCAAGTCCACTTTGCAAACAAGTCACAAGACAACCAAGTGGACAGATTTACTCATTGAGCCTGAAGAAATGGCAGTGAGTGAACAGACATGTGAGAGAGACTGATAATGGGACACAAGACACAGTTTCCACAGTTTCTGTAACTGTAGACACTGTGTTTTACAGTATATGTTGTGGTAAAAGTGGTTTTAGAGTAGCATATGTTCGTTTTAGTGTAGAGACAACGCCCCATGCATTAGTGAACTTGGTGTGCAAGGAGTTTTTTTGTCAGTGTGACTAACTATGACAAACACAATTCAGTTTTGAAGTGTGTTTTTGAGTGTTTGTCTATGCTTAACATTCCTGGAAACTGTGTCAATACAGTGTGCGAGGGAGCAGTAGCAGTCATGTGAGAGTTACAGACTGACCTGTGACGCATTCAATTTCAGATAATTACACCATTGCACCTAAGAGGTGGTGAACAATAAAAACCTGCTGTCGGTAAACAAAAAAAAAAAAAGATTTGATTCGAAGAGGTCATCATTATACGGTTTTAAGACTTGCTGGCGTTACCATTCGCTTGAAATGAAAAGCTGCAGATGTTATGATGACAAAACCAAAGTAAACACAAGATCACATCAGGTCAGCAAAGGTCACACTATTCTACTGCAACACCATCAAGTTGTTCAGTGGGCAGAGGAATAATTCAAGTGTCACATCATTCAGTCAGCGTACAGATAAAACAGGCTTTTGCAGACCCAGTGCCTTGAATTATAGCCTGTAAAGTCTCACGTGGGGGCACTGCTTATTCAAACAGAGGAATCCGAGCAATGCAAGGTCACAGGCTCCACGGAGGCACGTCTAGCAAAGAATTATTAGTCTTGCTGTGGGGGCGGCTGTCCTTAAACACTATGACTATGACATATATGAAAACACACACACATACAGTACACACACACTAAGACACATACTTATAGATATATAGATAGATAAGCTAATTATGAAGTCAGTATACAGTATTTGCTATACAATATGTCATACATATTATAAAATACACAATTACATCATATCTACAAATGTAGATTTTTGAGAGATTTTCTTTGATGCATTATTGTCTGCTATTCCTCGAGCAACTACTGTGCATGGCAGGCTTTGGAATCCATACATTTGTCTGAGCAAAGTATACTGTTTTATTTGATCATAACTCAGCCAGACTACAGGCAGTAGACAGTGAAGGATACACAATAATTTGAGAAGTTGAACAAGAAGAGCTGAGGCAGCAACAGTAAAACAAACAACCGACACAACAGAAACACACTTGTTTATCTGTTCATCTTTGAGCCAACAGCACCAGGAGCCAGGATGATAAAGCCGCACGATGAAGCACAGACGATAACAAGCAAATCCAAATAATATACTGCCGTGACTTGTGGACTGTTTATGTTTGTTGATTTTGTTCTGGTGTGTGTGATAGTAACAAGCTTGAATCTTAAGCTGAAAGGAACAAATGCTAAGTGAGCCAAGCATGAGGGTCCAACTGCAGACTGCTCTCTCCGAGGGACCCCTGGATTGGGTTGCACCAGCTATTCCTAAATACAATACGTAATCCATTCGTTTGTGTGCAAAGCCCTTCCTAACTTCTTAGTAACTAATAGCTAGTTTCAAACTAGTAATTTACTAAATCGTCTTGCACCAGTAAAACTAAGGAAACATTACAAAACCTTCAGTAAAAGTCCTTGCGAGGAAACATCTGTAGCACCTGCCAATCAAACGCAATCAACTATGTCAAGAAAAAGGCGCTGCAGCTTCATGAGCTGTAACATATTGTAACTCCCAAATAAAACTGTTTCAGGAGGCCAAATGATATGAAATGTATGTTAAAATTTCCCTATTTTACATCATTATCAAACAGCATTTTGATAAGTGTCAGGTCAGAGTGTCGACCACATACCTCAATCTCTCTTCAGTCTCGACAGGTCGTATATTAGCAAGCTAACATTAGCTTTGTTAGTTGTTTAGCTACATCACAGTTACGCCTGGGAGTTACTGATCCTGAGCAGGAATATTTCTGAACACTGTTAAGATTAAGACCCTTCGCTCTTTCCACTGACTAGCTGACCTGGAGTCCCAGTGAGTGAGGCCTGAACTTGGATCCAAGATGGCAGTTGTAAATAATAAGCAGCTAGCATTGCTAACATGCTAACGTTTATATATTAAAGCATCTCAGCGTCACAACTGACACATCTCACTTTAAAGGTACAAACACTACATTTAGACCGACTACTAAACATAAATAATAAGTTATATCTTGCTGACATGTAAGACAATCTAAACAACAAGAGCTAAAATACTCTAATGCTAAGAACAGATCTCAGAATAAATCACAATGATTACTAGAAATCACTGAAATGGTCAAGACCACTGACTGTAAGCAAAAGAAAATGAAATTTTTGGAAAATATTGGATGTTTTTCAAGAAGTTTTGCTGCTAAAACATACAAGTAACATTGACTGACATAAGAGAATCCTTGAAGTAAGTGACAATACACAATGAGGTCCATTTCACCAGTGAGAATTGGTGACAGACCAACTGGTAATGTAGCATTGAGCGGTTGTTGCTATGGTTACTTGTAGTTTATTATTTAGCACTTCCCTAAAACACTGATTTAGAACAGAGGTTTGTCCTGTTATAGGAACTCATTTTTTTGGTGGCCCACAAATTTACTGTAGGCTACGGTTCACTCTTTCCACTCCCATCAACCCGGTTTCCAGCGGCAGCAAACAAGACAAAATAAAAACCCACTGGCAATCAGACAGCAGACAAAGTTAGCAACCAGCTGGTGAGGCCAGACGAAGGTGTGCAATTGTAATGTGGCAAGAAACTCCAAGAAGGCAACTGTACGCTGACATGAAGCCATAACAACATTATGACGTCATGCTCTCTTGATACATCCATTTTCAGGGCTGCCTATGTCTGCCAGCTTGTTTTGTCTCCTAGCGGAAGAAATTTGATTAATGAAAATTTTGTTGATGAGCATGACGATTAATGCCTCGTTCTGCCTGTCATCATTTCCACTGAATAAACCTAACAAAACCTGTTCCAGTGAGGTGCTGGTTCGCAGAGGGTAGACATCAGAGCAAAGAAGGAGAGGGCACACTCATGACCCTGCATGCAATATTGAGACATCTACATTCAAATTTTGTATCTAGCCACCTATTTTCATTTATTTATAGATTGTTCGTCTCTACTATGAGAAAACNTCCCTGCTCTGCTTTAGTCACACACATAATGTGTATTTTCTTTGTGTCTTTTCTTTTTATGTCTGTGTGTGAATATCTTTATTTGCAAAGACTTGGCATACACATTGGCCACTGTCCATATTTCCAAACTGAAACTTGTGTGTGTGTCACAGGTTAGACAAGCTGTGACTCAATTTGCACCACCAGCAAATCTGCATCTGTTTGTGCCTTTCCTTCGTATGCAATCTTGCCATCTCTAATCTGTTTCATGTTCAATCTGAATGCTGCTTTAAGTGAGATCATCGACTTTATCCACTAGGAAAACTCACTCATGGTACAATTGCCATGACATTTGCTTTTGATATTAATTGTCCCCAGGCAGTAAAACATACTGATACTGCCACACAACAAAATTTGAACCTTACACATGGAATTGCATAATGTAACAGGCCGATTTCCATCACGTTTGCAAAAGTACACAGATGCTCCCCAGAGCAGGGTAGTTCCACCCTGAAGCCAAATGCTAGCTAAAAACAGCTATACTGTCAGTATGTTATTTATTTTATCCAACACGATCATACAGCATTATGGGATGTAGCTGTACAACTGTAATTGCAACACTGCCACCTCTAGGGATCAGCAGCAGTGCTTTAAACCTTTTTGTCTTGTGAATAATATTAATGTGTTGAAAAGTAACCCTTCTCAACCCCAACTGGACAGTTTAGAGGGGTGTAGAGAAGTAGGCTAATGAAGGGCAGGTTAGATGAATAATAATATGAATTCCCTGCACATATGTCAATAGACAGAGTAGCTAAAACAGAAAGTCACATTGTGGTCTCTACTGGGTACAAAGTCCTGATTCAGGGCTCTGGCTGTTTATTTGGCAATGGGATTATAATCCTTTAGCACTGTGTCTAAACTCTCTTTTTCCACACATTTTACAAATGCTCTAAAACTGGGCCTTGTAAGTAGATTTATTTAATTGATACAGCTCTTACGTGATTTTCAACGGAAAAAACATACCATGTGATATTTGGCTGCGAATGCCCTGAATAGGAACAATTAATAAATTAGTATGAAAAAACTACACAATAGCCGAGCCTCAAGTTCAGGGTCAGTCCAGTTTATACAGCTGTGTCATCAGTGATTTTATCAAGACACCTCGAGCAGGTGACAGACGCAGACACACAGGCTGGCTTGTTTTTGCCATCCAGGCCTGTGTTTTCTCAGAGGCTCAGGATGTGTTGCTGAATGAGAGGAGACGTGTTGAAGCTTGACTGTGCTGATGCCTCATTCACAGGGTTTCCCTGGGAGGTCTGACACTCACAAACAAGCCCATTCAATACCAGAGGACATGCTTGACAGACGTGATCACAGACTACCAAGAAATAACAGGCCTGTTGTTGTCATTGTGCCATTTGTTATGTTTCATCATACGACAATCTTGTGAACTTCAGTAGCGCAAACAAATGGAGTTTGAAACAAATATGCAGTGTGATAAATAAATACAGCATGCCATGATGTTGTGTTGAACAGTGTGTCTTGGTTTAACTGCAGCCATTATCTGATTTGTGATGTGAATGTGTGATTAAGACGGATGTCTGGTGTTCTGCCTCACACCTGAGAAAAATGTGCAGGATAACTTGAGACAGTTGGGGGAAAAAACTGCTAAACTTCTACTGACAAACCTCAAAATGATAAAGGAAAACGAAAGGCCAGTATAATATCCAGATGCTGCTTCTTGTGTAAAAATACTTCAAATACTTTTGTGCTTATGTGTGAAAAAGACAGAATGACAGAGAGAGACAGGAGGGAGGGAGAGAGAGTTTGAAGACTGGTGGACATACATACAGTATCTGTCTTTTGTTGTAAGTATTAAAAAATGAAAGAATAATCGGAATATCAGCAGGAATCAACCAGCTGAATGGAGAAATGTCCAAATTCCCTACATTCCATTACACTTCGTTCCAGCTGGCATGACTTTTACCAGAACCGTTTCAGTCACTCCTGTGTATGTTTTTCCACCCAATCAATTAAAGTCCCTTCAGGCAAGTCCTGGATCGAGCGTAACAATGAGCAGGTGGGAGCAGCCCAGAGAAGAAACCAGACCAAAGCATTGGTAGAAGTTTAACTTTCCAGTGAGGTTCTGAGAAGGTGAAGCACTAAAATGCCAACTGTGGTATGTTAGCAGCTGCTGGGTAGCAGGATGGCCCCTTGGGGAATGGTGGGTTCATGTGCAAATAAACAAACAGGTTTTCAAAGAAGTCCTTCTGCTCACACTTTCAGACAACACCCCAATTATTTTAAGAAAGCAACAATTTAATGCTCCAATGACCGACACACTCCCAGAACTCTACTAGCAGTAGTTTAGCAGCTAGCTGCACAGTCAAGTGTACAGGCTCGAACATGCCACAGTGCAACACACCCTCCACTTCAAGTCAAAACACAGACACAGTTAACAGTCTGAATAAAAACATTTAGTACACAAAAATATTTCAAGGTCCTCTCCAACACTTTTAGAGGAAGTCAGTGACAGCACTGCTGTAAAGATAACACTATAGGCATTACAAGAGGAAAGAACCAGAAATTTGGAGAGCAGGTGTGACAGACCTGCTTTTCCTCTCAGTTTGCCAACATTTCATTCCACGCTCTTACCTCTTTGCCTAAGGTTGCCTCCGCTCAAATAATTTCCATTCTGCTGTGTATCTCCCATGAGTAGTAAGTCAGACTAAACCCTACCGGTGTAGCTTCCAAAGGCCCACCTTAATGCCACGCCCAAGCTGTGACATCAGAAATCTGCCCCCTCTACCTAAATCCTGTCTGCCCCCTCGCTGCGTCTCTGAAAGCTTCAGCGCGCAGCGTGTTGCAGCACTCCCCCCACGGTCATGAGCAGAAAGGTAAGCAGCTTTGCCTCCCTGTGCAGACATGAACCTGTGGGTGGGGCCAGTGGAGCAAGAGGGCACTGAAACAGCATGCGCTCACTCTGGCAGCTCAGGAACTTAGACAAAGATTAAATATGCTGAATTATCGTGGTGTGTTTTAATCTCAAATGAGCCTTAATTCTAATCATGCTGGTGATTATCAGAGTACAAGAACAGGGAGAAGGACCCCTATCTCATTTACTATCTTCTCACAGGGTTAAAAACAGTCCTAGAGTCCTCTCCACTCCCTAATTCAATCAGGTACGTCTCCTGTGTTTGCTTTTCATCACGAAAAACGCTGCCAACTTTTCAAAACCACACCTTACTTCAACAGAACTGACTCACTCCAAAATCACGTTAGGAGACTTGTCAGTTGAAGGTAACGACAATCATAATGATTCAGCAACAACATATATTTCCTAACAGTAAGCAGTTCCTCCATGTAAACATTATTTTTCCTCTCTTCCTTCACACATAACACTCCCAAAGTACAATTCTTCAATAATTGCACATAATTTCAGACGACATGGTTTAACATAAAAACAGAAATGGGAAAAGCCGTGACTAACACAATATTCTAAAGTCAATAAACATAACGATGAAAGCAGTCAGGTAAAATTGTTCGTAAAAGCTGTCAAAAGAAGCTGTCAGCACCTTGCACTTAACAGATCCAGCCAGGAAAAGCCTTTTGGTAGGTTGTCTGATGTACGCATTGTTAACTTAATCAACACTTCACAATAGATTAAAAAGGAAAGCACTTAATCCAAAATGGGAAAATGTATCATTTACTGGTGAAGGAATGATATGCAAACATGACTGACTTATTTTTGGCGGCATATATATTTATTTATGTTTATTCTTTGTAAGTACAGATACACACTTTGAACACTCACTGAATGACTGCTTTAGCTCTGCTTCCTTTCCTTTCTATTATCGACACACAAAGTTTGCAGCAACCAAAAGCAGGAAGGTGTGATCTCGGCTTCTAGCAACAGCAACATTAGTATACTATTGTGACTTTTATAAAGCATTAGATTTAATCAATAGAGTTTTACTTATTTTCCTGAACCCTATCACCTACAGTATGAATGTTGTTTTGTGCAGATTTGATGCAAAAGCTGGATGAAATGTAAAATCTATGGCTTTGTCTAGCAAACTGTGCACCGTCTGGTACGGAAGCAATACATCTGACTTTCCATTATGAAGTAAGAGCTCATTGCCAGTCCTTTATCAGTAGCCCTACACTCTCACTTAAGAATGCGCGGCCCATTCTGCAAACACTGCCACCAAATACCATCGGATGATAAGGAGGGAGGTTAAGTGGTGAATGGAGATGTTAGTGTGTAGGAGCAGGCTGGAGGGGTGGAGTTAAGGAGTTACACAGAGGGGGGGGGGTATCCCTGAGGAAAGACAAAACACAGGGCCAGAGCCACAGCTGGTAATTTGGCGAGAGGTCACTCACAGTAAACACAAGCTTTTTAAAGGGGGTCTGGAAAGGCCATTACTTCATAAGCAGTGTGGGATGGAGAGAGATTAGGGAGAAAAAGAGCACAGGGACTCTATGAGAACTTCCCATTTCCTATGTGTGTCGTTTATTATTGCAGGCAAAACAAAAACTTTTTCCCACAGGGTCTTCCAGCGCAGGCCTGGTCAAACTCTCAGGGCGTCCCTAACATCATCATGTACAATTCTGATAAATATTTAAAGACCAACCTTGTGACATTATTAGCTCTTCACTGCAGTATGTAATATCCGTTTGTCATGATCCGCCTCATGTTCACTCAGTATTATTACTCCCCGTGGTTCTCATTCATGCTCTATGTGTTGTTGTACAGTGCCTAATACTACAGCACAGCCAGAGTAAGCTAGCAGCCAGTTAGGTAATGAGATCTGAGATAATGCCCCAAAGAGTGGACGTCATTCTAGTCTGTGAACCAGGGTCTGCTTGTGGTACATTACCCTCGCCTTATCTCAGAGCAGCTCAAACATCTTACTCTAAACATTGCACTGACACAAACCAATGGTTCTGCAAAGAAAACATGTGCTAAACATAAAGGAAAGAACACAACGTGTGTTTTCAGTCTCTGTTTATGCACAAATACATTTCTTTGAATTTAATATACCTGTCAAGAAGGTGAGCTTAGAATAAGTTGTTTGGATTTGCAGGCATTCATTTCCATATACGCACAATAGCCATACACAGCTTGAATAGCATGTACAGAAAAGATAAGGTAATTACCACTCTAACCTCTCATGACTTGACCAAATGTGTGCTTTAAAGTGAGACCAACATTTAGATGAAATGGCTCGGTGAGAGAGAAAGCTCCCCCGTGAGTCATAATTATAACTATCACACTGCGTCCTTTCAGCTGAAACAATGCAGCATTGTGTACAGTGGGGCATCTTTCAAAAAGGCACACCGGCATGCTTTTGCCTCTTTTGCTGGTCACATGCTCTGAGGTTTCTAAAGTGTGTGCGCACGCAGTAATTCTGCGCTAAAAAGTGTCTTATTTCATTGCTATTAGCGTAAACAGAATATCTAGCGTTGCGCAATCCTCAAGCCCTCAAAAAGAAAACTTAATTTCATCTTCATGTCATCAGGGTTACACCCTTTGTGCAAGAAGAATACAACTGTCCTGATCTTTCAATGTCATGGTCAGAGGAGGAGCTTTTGCACCTTTCCCTCAACTTTCTCTCTGAAGAAACTGGGTGGCCTGTTCATAACCTATATTAACTTGGGACAAGTTTTATGTGCTTCTGTTTTTCTATACAGCATGAACGAAATTCTGAAGTTCAACTGCAGTTTTAATAAAAAGCAGCAGCTTAGAGGCATGGTGCATAATGAAATACAGCTGGAATAGAAAGAAAGTGATCAGATCCGTAATACAATGTAGCTCTGCCTGCTTTAAGTTGCTAATCCTCACTGAAACTGCTGGCTGCTGTTTGCTTGTGCCGTGGTTCATTTGCTTGCTACAGTGTATGTTAGGAGATTATACGTTTCAGTATATCTGTTCTTTACCAGTCTGATATTATGCAAAATTCAACACAGAAAGTAGTGCTACCATACCCATATGCTCAAACATCTGGGCGGATACAACAGTATGAACATATGCACAGGGATAGTGCCATTTAGAGAGCCATCTCAAGGTGTGCAATTTTGCATTTCCCATTTTATATCTGCCCTTTGTTGTCCTGATATTGGATTTATAATTTGTCATTGGTTGAATAACTGCCAAACTGCTTGTCAGGGCCTTGTTAAACAGACTAGTAGTATATTCAAGCAATGCCAGCATCATGACTGGCTTGGCCTCTTCTATGAATATCTCATCTAAACAAGACAAACACTGATAATGAAGGTCAAGCAAATCAAGGCAATTTGTTCCTTTGTGACATAAAATGTCTGAATGTTATTGGAGATAAGTAAAAGTTCCTATTGAGAGCACACAAAGGACTAATTCATGTTAGGCCAATCTGAATGTTACACAGGCTGAGAGTGGGAGGCATCCAACTGTTATGCCCTGGAAGAGTGCATAACAGAAACAAAGAAGGCCCAAGACTTCCAGTTTGTTTAGCCAGAGTCCAGACAGGATCCATGCAGCAAATCTATTTAAACAGCCTGCTGTGCAACAACATCAATAAAATATAAATACATAATCATGTCTACTTTAGAGATAAAAAGAGAAATTAGCTATAACAACCAACAAACTGTGCACCATAATGTTCATAACTGTCCAGTGAGAAGTATTCACTGGTATTTACGGTCAACGCGTTGGCTTCAGAGTGGTAACAAAGACAACCTATTATTCCCTGGTGCCTGGATGTGAGCCATTTTGTCTGTTTTAGCCCTGTGAGGCAGAAAGCATCCACGAGATAAAACGTCCCAGTATTCAAAAGACACACCAGCTCATTGCCAGGACAAGCTTGCTGGGCCTTAATGCTGATTTTCCTCTTGCTTTATTGCATCTAGTGGGTGGAGATCTTTGAATGACACCCTTTATCTTGCTTTTTGAGCGCAGAAGATTCGAGTGGGCTTTCTGAGGGCAGCGAGCTGTGGACCAAATTATATATTTTCCTGAACGAAGAAAGACTCGTTGTCTCCGGGGATAATTGTGAGGAGAAAACGCTGTGTTATGCTTTAGCGCACTCAGAGGCCCTGTGGTGTCTGTCTATCTTGTCTTTGCTGTCGACACACTAGAAGCCTGAAAGTTGATCACATATGTTGTGATTTTTAAGTCACTGCAAAAAAACAAGTGACTGTCACTGTGTTTCCACTCCAAATGCACGCTCGCTTCAACTTTCGCCACTCAGTCTTGCCACAGGTTTCATCTGTAGACTCATGTGAGCAGCTGTGCCCTTGGACTGCCTGCATGTCGGGAAACAGCTGTGGGGATTCACAATACCTTAACTAATTCCACATTCTGCCCTGAGGAAAACCAGCCATGTGAGATCATAGTTTAAGGTGTATCCAATTAGCAGGGCCAGCTCCAAGCAGTGTAATGCTAGACTGAGTATGAATGAGAATGAGAATTAAGGAGAAAAAATTTGTCCGTCATAATTAAATGGTTGTTAATCATTTTGATGCTTGCATTGAGAAAAGTTCTCAAAATCGCTTTTCCAAAGTCCACAAACAGTACAGAGGGAACCCCTTTTTTGTATTTTTGTTTAGACTACCTTCTGTTAAATACTGTACCGTCTGTCTGGTGTGTGCTAGCAGCGTCTCTGCTTGGAGAGCAGCCGAGCCCACTGATTCTGGCGGGGTGGGTTATTTGGATAACAAACGCGGCGTAGCTTTGGGGGTCACATGAAATCTTCACGTATGACTGCGTTTGAAAAAGTGAGAAGCAGCGGTTTGTTGGCTCCAAATAGAAAAAGCCACAAATAAGACAGAGAACATGCGCCTTCCCCCGCACCCCAGCAGCTTATGGAAGAGTGCGGTTTGCTTTTCCAAATCATAGTCGGACCACAGAGAGATTTAGGTAGTCTGCTACTCGCCACTGCCAGGGAGTGTGGCTGCGCTCCCAGATTACTCCATACGTATGAAATATGAATGCAAGTCACACCAAGAGAGTGTTTTTTTTTCTTTAGTAGACTGTATATGGTGTGTCTGAATGCTATTTTTACAAATGGGAAATTACAGTATGCAGGGCAGGGCTGGAAACTTTGCAAAGCTATGCTGGAATATTGGATTGGAAACTATCATACGTTCAAATTCTCCATCTCACCTCTAATTTAAATCTCAAAAACTTGGCAGATCTCCTCTGAATGCCAAAGGAATGAGCAGTAACTGTAAAAAAAAAAAAAGAAAAAAAAAGAAAAGCTCTGGAAACTCACTCCCCCTTTTTAATGATTCCAACCACTGGAATACAAGCAGCTGACATCATCTCCAAGTCCCCTGAACCAAAACTGATGGGAAATTCCATCATGTCATATACTCACAGCACTTTTTACTGCGATTTTCTTTGACTATTGGACATGACGAATCAGTATTTTATAGAATATCAGTTTCAAGCCCAGTGAACGCATGATTTCCACAAGGAAAACGCTCCTCAGGCTCATCACGGAGACAGACGAGGCAGAATGTTGTGCCTGCAAACCGCTTCCCATGACCCCTACATATGGTCAAGGCAATTTCTCAGTAAAACTCTTGAGAGCAGGAAATGAGGAGGGTTCAAAGGTCGAAACGTCTGCAACAACTGTGGCTTCACTGAGATGCACTGAGTGAAAGGAATGTTATTTTAAAGTTGGTTATGCAGATGCATTATTTTACAGAGGTGGTATTATACTCACACCTTGAACAGTTTGGTCAGAAAACAGCTGCTTCCCTGTCAGCACCACACAAGAACTTTAACTTGGTGGTATTATTTGTGCACAATGAAAAACACTTAATTTCCAGCCCTTTGTTTCTATTTTTCACACTTTGTCTGTTTTAAATTTTTATTTTCCAAACAATAATGTTAGGACTATGGAGGTTTGGCTCAGTTAAAAATGAATCATGACTATAATTTCCAATTAAAAAAAGGCTACTGGACACACATGGTCCTCTTAGGTCTTTTGGATTTTCTCAGTCATTGACAAATAAAACACCCAGATATGACAGCTGGTAATTCAAATGACAGTTCTACATACCTCAGACCAGAGCTCCGTGGATGGGGCTGGGATCCATGATCATCCATGACTAAACTCATTGGTTTAACAAAATCCCTCGGACTAGTCAAACACAAACAAAAAGCACAATTCATTTTTAGCAACAGTTTACATACTAAATGTTGGAAAGGCTAGTCTAACCTGCTGCTTTCAAGTGATGCAAATGGGCAAATACTGAAATATGGGCGAATCCCACATGAGGTCATCAGTTTTTCAGTCGTTTTTTTTCCTTCTTTTTACTGGAAATAGGACTAACTATTAAAAGTATTTACTAATCATGTCTCACCATGAATGTAGTTGGTTTTCGACGCAGTTGTCAACTTCCATCAGTCTTCAAATAGGTAATGTTAGTTGTAGACTGCTACAAACACACATTTTGTTTTGATAAATGATCCATAATTCCGCGCTGAAGTTCCGTGTTTTGCGCCTTTTACGCAAACCATTCCAGTGTTTCTCTCCCCCTTTTAAACTACGAAGTCAGACACATCTGAATCATTTTTGCCCCTGGCACCGAGGACAACACTGCCAACTTTTCTCTGTACATCCAAGACACTGCATCGCAACATTGAGCTGTAAAAGTGGGGCGGCTCTCAGATCCAGTTTACCTTCCCTGCAGGATCCTGATGAGGCGTGTGGCATAACGTTATCGTGTCCAAGTTTACATGTTGTGCAAGGACATACAAAGCAACACACTAACACAACCATGCCTTGAAAAACAACACAGGTAAATCCACTCATTTAGTTTGAAATACGCTGAATCAAAACACATCAGCCGTGTTGTTTTGTACTTCCTTTTGATAAAAGCTTTATTTGTCTACAGTGACATCGTGTGGCTCGATATGGAGACGACCAATCCCCCTTCTGTGTGATACAAACCATCCAGAATAATGCTGTAACTATCAAGACAGACTATTCATTCCAAAAGAAAAACAACAAATTAAAAATTCCCACGTACAACATAAGGCCAAAAATGACCTCAGCATTACACCATATGTGATTGTTTCATTCCAAAACCATTAATATGCTGCTTTAACAGCCTCCACTCCTCTGGGATGGCTTTCGGCAATGGTTGCAGCCAATTTGTTCCAATTTAGCGACAAGAACATCAGTGACGTCGGGCACAGATGTTGGGCAATAAGGCCTGGTTCACAGTCAATGTTCTGGTTCATCTCAAAGGTGTTAAGGCCAGGGCTCTGTGCAGGCCAGTCACGTTCTTCCACACCAAACTCGACTTCTTTATGGACCTGGCTTTGTGCACAGAGGCTCTGTGATGTTGAAAGAGGAAAAAGTTTCCACAAACTGTTGCCACGATGTTGGATGTGCACTATTTTCTGAAATATGTAACATTTAGATTTCCCTTAATTGGAACTAAGGAGGCTATAGCCCAAACCATGAAAAAAACCCAGATCAAGTACACAACAACATATATTTTTTTTCCATATAGTGTAAGTGTTAAAAAAGAAAAAAACAACAACAATGAAATATTTGGTGCATGTTTTCATACAGGTGGCACGGTGCCAGAGATATTGGCGTCCGCGCAGTAGAACATCTCCACACCGTGTGAACAATCTTGAGGGTAGAGGCCGGTCATGGTCAAACCGGTGATCATGACAAACAAGCCAAGTAATATCAAGATGGTGGGTATCAAGTTTTCACCCTGGAACCAGCGGCCGGTGGAGAGTTTGAGGAAGCATGCAGATGGAATGATGAAGATCAGAGGTGTGGCGCTCAGAACACCCTGGATGGTGGAAGAGAGCAGCGTTAAGGTCAAACAAACACTCATGTAGACTAGACAGGTGGGAGGATATGACTTACATTCAGCTCCAAAACAACTCCCAGGCAGTCAAAAGCCAAAGACATTGATGTGCAAACTCCAACTATGAGCACCGTTATGGACACATGTTCAGCTTTTGAAAGATCCCGACTGCAAATGACATTGGATACCACCTGAAGAGAGAGAAGAATATGAAAATGAATTGGTACTAATGCGCACATATTTAAATGTATGCATATTCTGAAAAACAATTCTAATCAGCATTGTATTTGCAAGTTGAGAGAGGGTAACACACACACACTCACACACCTGAGGAGGGCCTAGTGACAAGCCTCTACAGCTGACAGTGTTGTGCTGTTACTGTAACTACTGTAACTTTCTTTCTTTTTGTTCATTTTGCTACAAAGCCACGTCTCAGAGCAGCAGAATACCACTTTCCCTCACATATGTAAACGTTTAACTGTTAAATTCTTAGGTTGGCGCATGAGAAAGTATCACTTACCTCTCGTGTAACAAAACACTCCAGTGGAAATGTGGTTATTATGCTGAGGCCAAAACAGAAGCGGCCGAATGTCGCCAGGTTATCATTTCTGCAGTAGTTCTCAAATATGTCTCCTAAAAAGTGGGAATATGAGATCATAAAAACACATTTGTGACATCTTAAAAGAAACTAGGGGCATGTAGTCCAATGGCTCTCATATTGGTACCTTGTGTGTAGCCAGTGAAGGTGGTATAGCCAGCAACAGCAAATGCAGCACTGATTACTAGTGCAGAGCCTACAGACACGTGGGTGACCCGAGACCAGTTAGCTAGCGTTGGCTGCTCCAGGGAACCATAGATAAGAAAGCTGTTGTGGTGGCATATGAAGGCTAAAGAGACACACAGGGGCAGAACAGCCAAGATTAATATGCAGAATAAAATCACTGACAAATACTTCTCTGTTTAGATGAAAACCTCATAACTGCAGTTTGAAAAAAAGACCTCGTTGCTTGAACTTAAACTTTAAAATGCACCTTTACAAACTGAATATACAAGCACTAGAGCACTGGACATGAGTAGACTGAACCTTTGCACACTTAAATACTGTACATGTCTCATTTGGAGTTTTCTTGCTACCTTCTG
Organism: Oplegnathus fasciatus; assembly: GCA_003416845.1. Lineage (NCBI taxonomy): Eukaryota > Metazoa > Chordata > Actinopteri > Centrarchiformes > Oplegnathidae > Oplegnathus > Oplegnathus fasciatus. The sequence continues at coordinate 898,225 of NTHP01000086.1, read as the reverse complement.
TGATCAAGAGGGTCTCTTTCTTCACTGCAGACTGAATTTAATGGTAAATTGAGCATATCCATCCACTTTCGGACTGCCAACTATGCCTCTCTTCATTCAGGCTACACAGCACTGTATTTTCCAAAGAGCAGGCACTCCCTGTCTACAGCAAATGGCCTCCTTTGTGGCAGTAGTAGCTATTATCATCAAGGCACTTCATTCATATAATTTTCACCACAAAGTGTGTAAAGGCCTCAGTGGACTGGAGGAGACATTCTTTGAGATGTTGATTTACCAAAGGCAGAGCAATATTTAGACTGTTCTAACTAAATCAATAGCCTCAATCTTCTTATATTTAAGCTGGATTGCATGTCTTGTGCTGAATAGACAACACACTGCATTAAAGCTGAGGGCTTCAGCTCTTTGATAGGATCAATTTAATGACATTAAATTAAAGCCGTTTTAATCCATTTCTGACCACTGAGGGGCAGAAACGCTCCAAAACAAGCTGACAGACACGCAGCCCTTACATTTTCTCACTTAAATTTAGTTGTTATGGCTAACATGTTAGCAAACAAGTGCCGACTTAAAAGTCTAGCACACATGGCCTCCTGATGGATGTGAGTCCAACATTCACAGGTCTTGTTTTGGTCTCCACCAACTCCTGAGAAGAATGTATTTAGCTTGCTAGATGTTTGACTTTCTTCATTAGGTACTTATGGACTGATGACAGCAGTGAGTTTTGACCATACAGTGAATGTAGCAGTTGTGAAACTAAAACAATGAAATGAATATATATGAAGCATTGACCTCTCTCAGTTGTATGCATTTGACCTCTCTTCCCGGATGAGGCGACACCCCCTTTTCTCCTGTTTTCTGGGTTTTGTAGATGATCTGTCTTCGTTTACACAATTTGTTTCCTATCATCTGTCATCTTATTTGTACTGTCTGTAGCTTGTATTTTTGTTTGCAGCATACTTTTTTTTGTCTACCAACAACATACTGTTAAAATATTGTAGGCATCTCTATCATCAGCATCATGCAGATAAACTCACCAAAAGACATTACACCAACTGCCTGAATTGCATTCCACTTTGCAAATGCCCATGCATTCTCTGTAGGGGGGCTGGAGAGTGATATTCATATTCAGTCATCAAAGCATTTAGTGGGTAGTCCTTAAAAAAGAACCTATGGATTAGCAAACTGCAGAATATGCATTCATACATTTGGGGTCCAAAGGTAGCTGCTCTGATGATTACAATGATGAGGATGATAAGTGTCAGCATCATTGACAGGAAGGACACCTGGTAACACACATGGATGTTTTACAGGCAGCTTTAACATCACTAAATGACACTGACAGCTGTGTAATAATCGGACTTACCTTCCCAAGTTTCTCTACGTTTCGATAAAGCGAGAGAGGCAGTGTGAATGCAAGGGTTGATAGCAAGATCACAAAATGACGCTCTGCAAGTATGTGATCTGGACCAACTGCAAACACAACACATGATATCATATACATATAATAATGTGAGGTATGGGGATATTCTAGATGCACTGTATATGTTTATTTAATTTTTAATTTACTTCATTTATTGCACACATGGTATTGTGTGGCTTTTAACTGAGGTGGAATAAATAGATGCATACCTCCTGGTATTCTCTGAAATACTTTGGTCAGTGTGTCACCGGTTGTGATGTTGTAGCTAATCATAGCTGAGGAAGAAAACAGAGGTCAAGCATCATTCTATGATTCACATTAATCTGCAGTATTGTTTAGGCTGAACCAAAGTCAAAAGGAAATGAACAGAAATAGCAAAAGAATGTAATAAATAGAACACAATTATTTGTCAGACCATAACACATAAATTAAATAAAATACCATTGTATATACCACGGCATAGTATTCGACTTTGGCTGGAACTACATGCATACTTTAAACAACTTACCAATGAAAGGATAAAGGAACTGCAGTCCGGACAAAATCAGAAATCCAGGGAAACCAAATGTGCGTCGCACCAGTGACTGATAACTGTTTGTCCCTGACAGGTTGCCTCCTTTAATTAGTAAGATGATCGAGTAGTCTGCCATGAAATGCATGAAAGATAATGATATTACTTTTACTTGATAAATTCATGTCTCCATTTTCATAATGACACCTTCAATATACGCACCTGTGATGAACGCAACAACTATCAGAAGCAGAATGCCAAAGGGGAGCCCTGCCTGGTTCAATGCATACGGTAAACCTGGTCAAAAATATATATATATATACATTTATACATAGTACATATGCAGTACAACTGCAGCTAAAGAATTCCTTAAGAGAATATCAAAAATATGAAGGAAGCACAAAGGTAACACATAATTAAGACGTTGGTTCATGTTAAAGGCCGGATGACAACATGAATTTCATGAAATTACTATTTGTCCCCCAGATTCAGGAAAATTACACTCTATGACATTTTGAAAACACAATAAGAGCTACTTATTACTGAAAGAAATAATGAGGTACATTATAATTGTATGGAACAAAAGAAATCTGAATCATTATGTTCACTACAGACTAATTCTTTTTAATACATTTGCAGACTAAATGATTTTTTAACCTACAGGCATATTAAACTAAATTAATTTAATGATCTTGTGTAGAAAAAAGCTTAACTCAAATTGTTTTTGTATTGTAATGCAAAAAGTGTTAGAGTTATAATCAATACTACTCTAAGTCTTAAAAATGCTGCTTCTATGCTGCTCTGTGTTGTTTGTGATACTGCTTACAGTAATGACTCAATTCTGAGGATGAAAGAGTTAAAGGTGAGAATGGGTGCAACAGGCGCTAGTCATATGATACGGAGGGTTTACCACTGCAGGGCTTGAATGGTATGAAAGCTTCTCCTTGTTGCACCAAACATTTGGAAATGCAACTGATTATTATTTAACCGAATCGTCTCCGGATTAAGAGTTTGATAGGCTATAGTTTATCATCCATATCATTGATTGCATATCATTTAATTACTAGGGTTTGTTAGGCAATATAATGTATTTTGCTTGAATTATTAAGTGAGTATTTACCAATTATTCCAGATCCTATAATGGAATTGATAAAATTAAAAGACGCAGATATCATTGAACTTCTTGGCTCTCCAGCAGCTTTCAGTGGAGGAATTAATGTGGCCCCTTCTTCATTGTTTAGCTGGAAAATAAGAACACAAAACAGTAATAGAAACAACAACAAACAACAACAGTCTGCTGTCCATGTCCTACAAGAATAGCATCACTTCAGACCGACCTGCTGAGCCATCTTGAGCACCTGCTGGTCGCTGATTTGGTTCTGGTCTGTCCACGACTCTTCAGCGTTTCACATATCTGCGGTGTGACTGAATTTGGCGAAGTTTGTAAAAAGTCTGTCAATTTTACTCACTTAAAGCCTTAAAGCGTCTCAACAGCGCCCCTGGTCGGTCATAGAGCTATACTCAGTTTTTACTCTTAACTCTTCTTACTCGACATTGATCATTTGGGCCGGAGCCCACCGGAGCTGAGCTCCGCCCACTGGCATCCAAATCTCTCTCAGCTCCCTCAGTATCTCCAAGTGTCACACTTCTGACCTGAAACATCCGCACTCTGTCTCACACTGACCAAACACATGCAGAATAGGCTCATTTACTTCGTCTTGAATAAATAGCTGTGGTAATCGCACAGCAGCGGGATCGATACTTGTGTCCAAATTGAGAGGGGGGCTGTGCGCAATTTACGCACAGCAGCAGTAACTTCAATAATTATATAAATCTTCTGATGTGGCATTGTGACTTTATAGCCTTATTAACTAAGGCTAAAGGTTAAACTGCTTAAACGCTTTACTGCACGGCAAACAGGTGAGCTTGTACACACAGACTCCAAGTCCAAATATCGTTTCCTCTGGAGAATCACAATATTTTTTCTTTGGCGTGTCAGGTGGGTTATTACAGGTTTTCAGTTTTGCTGCTTAAATGCAATAATATTTGCAGTGGCGGCATTGATGCAAGCATGGAAAACATATCTAATCACTTAAGCAAATAAAAGATAAGGCAAGAGATATTTGGCCTAATGATTAAAATACACAATTTACTGTACTAAGCATAAGTTACTGTAGATACTGCAGTCAGTGTTTCCCATACATAGCCTCTGTTTGGGCGGGCCGCCCAGGTAGATTAAGACCCGCCCAGGTAGATAAAATCCGAATTCCAATTTTTGTCAAAATCCTGTAAATCCTTAAACCAGTTTACCGTCTCTTTTCCATGGATCTGACAGTCCGTGTACCCTCCGTCCAAAGCTGTGTTCAACTTGTTTGTTCGGAAACCCGCGTGCTTTTCCCGTTTTCGTCTTCAAATCTGCAATTGGAATAGAAATTAAACCAAAACCAGAAAACAACTTGTTTTTAGCTTTTATAAGTTAACTCCTAACTCGAATAATAAAAACACCACACTCAGCAGTTTGTGCATTGGATGCCTAAAACAGAATGCCTTGTCGTATTTAATGTGTTAAAGTTAATGTTACACATCTTATTTTAACTAAGAAGAGTAGTTGGACTGGCCCATGGGCGGATATTATGGGGGGACAGAGGGGGGTCCAGACCCCCCTTCCTGGGAAAAAACATGAGTAGTCCCCCTCAATATATCATTGTAAACATAACTGTATAATTCTAAATAATATATTAATATGCATTATTGTGCTAATTATAGATGCAAAACAATGCCGTCTCACGCTGCGCCGTCACACACCACGCCACCCACCACCACAAGTAAATTCTCAACCTGTGGGAAACACTACTGCAGTTACTTCAGTGCAAATATATGTGTAATTTTACGCATGGGCAGGAGCTTCAGGCCTGCATGTACATATTTGGGGTGTTGTATTATTGTCTTTCGGTGACTTCACAGTGGTTCATGGAGGTGAACTTCCTTCAGATTCATTTAGAGAATCGCTTCACCCAAATTACTAATGACTAATTAATAATTAAATTAAATTAAATTATAATGAAAATGTTCTGGCTCCTTCCCATGCTAGTATCTGTCTATTTAGATAATTAGATTCAATTTCAGATATCTGTCTGACCAATACAAAGGAGGTGAATGGATTTTAGTTTTAAAAAATGACATTTTCGAAAATCAAAAGCAACATTTCTTTCCAGTAACAGTGCCTTTGCTACTCTGGACAATCCACATCCACAGAACACAGCATCTATCTGCAATGGAGCTACTTTCTACTGAAGAAATAGTCTCTATGAGTCCACAGTGGAAACCACCCCACCCATACCTAACCTCCCAACCTCACTGGACCAGGGCTGCCCCTCCTCACAAATCCCAATTTAATCCCTGTCTATACTGAGACCTCTGTACAATGAAATGTGACTTTTTGAAACATACAGCTCATAATTTTGACTCTGCGTCAGACAGGTGTTAATGCAACTAACTTCCGAGAAACAGGTTGCAGTTTGACACTTGATGCCAAAATATGTATGAATACATGCTTGAAAATCAGGAATTAAAGGATTTAAGGATTACACTGTAAACCTGACTGTTAAAAAGACGTCTTTGTTCAGGGACGGAAGCGATTAAAAAATTGATTAAAGGAGGAAAAAGAAGAAAAGAAAAAGAAAAAAAGAACTGTTTCTCACATTGAGAACTGTGAAAATTGTTCCTCACAATAATAAACTACGTTCAGGTGGCAGAGAAAATGATGGCCACCACAGAAGAATCACATGTTAACACTTTACATTAACTTCTCTATTTATCATTTCTATGCAGCATATAAGTATTTAATAAATCATTTATAACACACATAATATAGTTGGTGTTTATTAATGTCAACAATCATAACTTATGTATATTATGTGATTACGCCATGTTATACTGTCATTCTTTATCTGTTTATACACCAGCATCCAGTTATGGATGCTTCATAGGTGGAGTCATAGTCGTTGACAAATAAATGAATTAACACCTAGAAATGTCATCTGCTAACAACTACATTATAATGTGTTGTAAACCATTAATTAAATGTTTATATATTGCTTATAAATGCTAAATAAAGTGTTCTCTTGTCATGCTATATGGTTCAAACTTATCACAGACTTAAATGCAAAAAAAATCTTATAAATTTAATGATATAATGTACTTAATATCATACACACAGATGCAAATTTCACTTTATACAGATATTTCCAGTGTTTTTCCACTCTGGAAACTTTGATGAACTTTGCCCTACAATTCAAAAACCTTTATAAATTAAACTTTGACTAGCGCTAAATTCTGTCTGCATCCACCAGGTGGCATCAGACTCGCAGTGAATGTCCTGCTCACAGTCAGGTCACCCACCCACCCAACTTTACAAAATCAATTATTAATCACATGCAAAACATAAAAGGCAGTGACAGATATACCTTATGCTGCGATTTGATGTGTTATTCTCTCACTGACTGAAGGCAATTCAGGCAGTTGATGGAGTGACTACTTCCCAGACTTTTAAATAACTACAGGCTGCTGCAAACAGCCCCCACCGCCCCCCTCCTCTTCCACACACACATATACACACAGAGAGAGTTTTAGAACACAATCTGATTCATAGTTGTGGCTTTAGCTTTTAGTTTCTGATATACGCCAAACATCCATATTCCCGACAATTACGCACGATAACGTGCACCACAATATCATCTCCACAGCCATTCTGGCATCTCTGCCCGCACTTGGTACCCAGGAACATCCGGAAGCACAGCAGTACAGTACTCTGACTCTGCCGCACGGAGGGGCGGATGAAACGCACGCTCCCTCTCAGGGTTTTCCTGTCGAAACCGTGGAAATTACCAGTTCTGCGCTGGGAGACGCGTCAAACACCTCGAACGGACAGACGGGTTTAATTTAAACAACATTTTATACACTCCGAAGCTATTCCACGCCTTTTTTTTTACTGTTCGCCTGTCGAGGATGGAAAACTGATGGTGAGTTAACAGGATCTGTTAAAGTTGCATCTGAGTGCTTTTTTCTCAAAAGAAATTGGGCTGAAATTGCCTGAAAAGTTAGTTAATTTCTGCGAATGATTTATGGAAGTCTGTGGCTGAGAAAAAACTTGTAGTTTTGCGTTTTTGTAATCTATCTATCTATCTATCTATCTATCTATCTATCTATCTATCTATCTATCTATCTATCTTCTGTACATAGTTCATGCATTCAAATGTGTCTGTTCAGAGTGGAATGTTTTTCCTTTTATCAAAATAATTAATGTCCTTATATTTAAAGAACTGTGCCTGGGGGCTTGCCTTTATATATCACATCACCATATTGTAAAATGCCATCTTTTATGATAGTAACTGTGTTGGAGGGCCTGTATGGAAAAAAGCAATTGATCTTGTGGACAAAGACTGGAGTGCAAATCATGGCTACATTATATTACAGGAGTTAATGGGCATGGCAGCAATTATTAGCCCACACTCCATCTTAGAGACTTCCTGCTTGCATGACTGTCAACATCATTATTAGATTGCTGTCAATTAGAGATTAGGCTGTCCTGTTTGCTCTCTATCCAGACTGTACACGCGCAGTATAGCCTGGCTGCTTGTATGTGAAAACATGAATTTATTCCAGAGAACTATGTTAACAGCTCCTCATCACCAGCTATTTCGCCAACGCCCTGAAAGAGCAAGATCTAATCCTGATCCTGTAGTCTGTAAGAGGCAGCAGCAAGCATTAGTTGTGAGCACTTAGGAGCTGTGAGTGTGTTGGTCCCTAAGGAGCCCACAGATACTGAACGGTGATCACTCTGTATACAGGTATGTTTAAGTGGAAAGAACATGTTATTTCAGTCCTACTCATTAAGAAAAAATCATCCTACTAGTCACTCTAGTCGTCTTTGTTACAGTTCTGCGGCTCAGTTGTGGGCCCGTTGAGGTGGTCTGCATAGCAGGCAAGGAATGACCAAAACTGAGCTATAGTAGGCTGTGATGTTGCAGAACACCCACAGTCTTTACTTGTAATGTATATCTCACACACCTTAAGTAAAACTTTTTTCAGTGTACATCAGTCTAAATTAAAGAATAGGTACACATTGTTCAAGTCTATCTTGCAACAATACTCACGTGCCCGCATGTACAGTGGAAGAGTTATTTGTCGCTGTCCATACCGTCCCTGTAGAGACCCTTTGCTTGTGTGATTCCAGTGTAAGTGATGGGAGACAAAACCCTCCATCCTCATGCTGTGTAAAAATGCATTCCTTCCAAAGTTACAGTCTTTTCAGTATAAAATTATATATATATTATATAACTTGTATTTTGTTACAATCCCTCCACTGCAGCTCAGCATGGAAAAGATCAGCCATTATAGAAAGGAGAAATGATTACATCACCAATAACTCATTCAATATACATATGGGCATGTGCGTATTGTATTGAGACAGACTTCAAAAAATGTGAACGTATCCTTTAACCCCCATCCCAAAACCCTGTGAGTAGCCAAAGTAGCTGTGACTGAGCAATTTGAAAATGCGGAGAAACAGATTCCCTTGGAATATTATACTTCATCTCATGTCTCTTTTTAACCTTTGTAAAGGTCTACTTGTCTTTATTTTCTCATGCTTGTAGCTCTGGTTTGAAGTCTGCTTTCAATAATCAATTTCAAGACTTGGACAAAATTCTGAAGGCAGCAGCAGGACCCTGGTGAGAACGTAGGCCACTTTGCTGTACAGAGCAAACACGCTGCATCATGCTTTGCTTTAGTTTATTCAACAGGTTTGGAAAACGCGGACACCTACAGTAGCTTTAGCCTGCATTGGTTCCATTGGTTTTATTTGGAAGCCTAGAAGCAATAGGCTACAATCTGTCACAAACCATCTCTTACCTCATCTAAGTACCAATAAGCATTTTGAGGTCAATCAAATTAAGTTTTGAAATGAGTAATGTACATTAAATATTTAAGCTGAGCTTCTGTTTGACACTGCGTGAGTGTTTAATATGCTTGTAGGTGAATCAGGAGGCCTGAGGCCAAGGTCAGTCATCACTTACAGCTCATCGGCAGGACGCAGTTAAATGTAGGTTGAATAGCAAATACCAAACTTATGTGTTGACATTGTGTTCCGGCGAGAGTTGAGGGAAACAAATGTATCCATTTTAGGTTAGTCGGCACAAGGTCACGATGTTGACAGGTTGCAGATAAAATGAAGTGGGCCTATTTGAAGCTTCAAAGTGGCAGCTCATATCTCAAGTTGTGTGTTATGAGTTGGGAACAGATTGACAGAATGATGCATACCTCTGTAGAGGTTAGTCACCGCAGGTTGACCTTGTTGGGTGAACATCAAATCGAGGTTTATTTCATTTTATGTTTTCAGATAGTTATTAGATAGTTATCAGACACTTAAGACGTTTGTCTTATTGTTACTGTGTCCAATATTGTTCCTTATAACCAAGACTATATTGTTTTCCTCGAAATAGTTACATGGAGTGACTCATCGCATATCAGAGGGACGTTATCAGTGCACTCGATGCAGAAGAAAGCTATAGCTCAGTACTTACTGTACCATATAATATGTGGTGCACTGTAACAAAGGGCTAATTTTTTTACTCTTGATGGTATATACACTTATTTATTTGTGTTTCACTCATAAAGGCCACAGCACAGCAAAACAGAGTAGTTGCTCCACGAACAATATCATCCATTTTAGTATGCATATTTGAAGCACACTGCACCACTTACCAAAGCCCATACAAAGCCAGCAAAATGTATCCTATAATGTGCACTCAGCTTTCATAAAAAACATCAACCAGTATTTTGTGTGAAATGTGACAGGAAATGATATGGAACTCTGGTCCCAAATGGTTCATTTTCATTTTGTGAAATGCAATGTTAGAAAGCTCATTTCTCACTGCAGCAGTGTGTTTGTGTTGGAGCTGGACATAGACGCATATACATGACATTTAAAGTGTGTATAGTCTTAAACAAAGGTTGACACCAGGTCTATCTACCGTGACAATGACATATTTAGATAAGATAATTAGGTGTAAATATTTGTGACCAAGACTTTGTACTTGCAAAGGCTCATGCACTGCATTTGACTAGTTCAGCAGTTCAGTCATTGGTCATCTGTCTGTTCAGAGATGACAGCACCACTGATGCTCGTGTGCAAATGATCATCTCTCTGTGAGAGGTGGGGACAACCAGAGACAATGTCAATGCTGTTAATTTGCAGTACACAAGATGCTGATATTGTGCAATACCAAAACCCTTTGATCAAAATCCCATTGAAATCAGTAACTACCTGCTGTTTCATCTGTTGTGCCTCTGTTCAACTGTGTCTACCGTATGCTGTTTGTGTAAGGATCACAAAAGTCAGGCTTCTCTCAGTGTAAGTCCAAACTTTTTTTAAAATTCAGTTTAGGACCTTCCTTTGTTGTTGCAATTACATCACACATGTACAACCCAGTGCTGTGGGCAGTTGATTGACCAGTGTGTTTGTGATGGATTTCTTGCATCACAGCTTGTGGAAGTATTCTATTACACTATTACATTGATATCAGGCAAAAGCTCTCAGCGGCAAGGCACCCAGAGAGATGCAGTGCAGTCTGTAGTGCATTCATATTTAATACTGCATAGGTCTGCCTAACACATCATACCAGTCAGGCCTATTAGTAGGATGAATCTTTTCCTCCCAGTGCTCTGTCTCAGGCTCTGAGGGAAAAGTGGGCTCTTTTCATTTTGAGGGATGGAGGAGAGGAGCAAGAGTCTCACCTGGAATTTATCATTGTCATGTCAAATCTTAATTTTATCTACAGAAGAGCAGATAATTAGATCTAATTTTACCATAGCTGGCAGGAATTTATGTGTATGACAGCCATCTCTAGGCTCATTATAGCCTGCCACTTCCTGAGATGATGATCTCTCACCAAAGAACAGAACCACACCCACCTTCCTCTCCTCTCCATTTACAGCACTTCTAATCTGCCAATAGAAATGTGCTGCCAGAAATGCTTTCAATTATTTGTTTCCAATAAAATAGTATTTCAAGTTAGATCTAGGTAGATATAGCTCAGCTCTTTAAACAGTTGTCAACCTCTAATCAGAGCTCCTTATCCGTTCTGACCCCTCAGGCCTTTCTCATGCTGGAGGCTAGCTGTTCACTCTGAAGGTGCAGGATGAAAAGATGGCACAGCTGCTTGTACCACCAGGTCCAGACAGCTTCCGCCCCTTTACTCGTGAGTCCCTCAAAGCCATTGAGAAACGGATCGCCGAGGAGAACGCCAAGAAGCCCAAGGGAGAGAAAAGGAAACGCAATGGTGAGAATGTACTCAAGCCCAGCCGTGACCTGGAGGCGGGCAAATCACTCCCTCTTCTGTATGGGGATGTTCCTGAAGGCATGGTGTCGACACCGCTGGAGGACCTGGATCCCTCCTACTGTAATGAGAAAGTAGGTTTGTTTGATTTAAAACATGAGCGTGGAAGTCTAAAGAAGAATCAGGATTCAAATTTTGATTTAGATAAAGAGTATTTAGATTTTTACTGAAACAAAATCCTCAACAGATGCAATTGGCTCAGTTGTTATCACATGACCTAAGTATGAAACTACTGTTTCAAAGGTCAACTTCTCTACGCCCACACTTTTTCTTAACTGTGTTAAAATGTAGATATTATTTGTTGTTCAAGAGGCTGGAGGAGAGATGCATCGAAGTGAAGATTCACTCATGTAGCACTGCATGCAGCTGTTATCATGGAAGTGTTGTCATCTGGCCAGAGGCTTTGAATCTTAGATGACAGGAAGACAAGGCCAGTAAAAAGATTTATATGAGGTTCATCAGCAATGTACAAAATGTGATTAGTGATTTGTACATGGACATGTTTGCTATAAATCATAGGGCTAAAGTACTCTTTGATTAGTAGACCCTATGATACTATCATTTATTATTTGTGTAAACTATAATGAGATCTTGCAAGTCAGCCAAATAGAAATAAGAGTATTTTATACATATCTCTTTTTTTCTGTCAGACTTTCATAGTATTAAACAAAGGAAATTTCATTTACCGCTTCAACGCCGCTCCTGCCTTGTACCTCCTGAGCCCCTTCAACCTTATTAGAAGAATATCAATTTGGATTTTGGTACACTCATATCCTTTCATCAAGATATTAATGTGATAAGCATGAATCATGTTTATGTTGAGCCCACACTAGATCTGTGGTTACTGTGCTATATCCATGAAGGGTGAATTGTTTACTTTGCTACCTTGCGTAACATGCAATGAATTATACAAAAAAGGTGTTAATTCCCTAATAAGATGAGTGGCTTCCTTGACAACTGCGTGCAAATTGTTCAGTATGGTGATCATGTGCACTATCCTCGCCAACTGTGCAGTTATGACACTGAGTAAACCGCCTGACTGGGCAAAAAATGTAGAGTAAGTTTCCCACGAATTACACATTGAATCACATACTAAAATTAATATATTACACACAGTGGAAATGCGGTTTAGTTTAACAGCTACATTTTGTTTCCAACAGGTACACATTTACTGCAGTCTATACGTTTGAATCCCTCATTAAAATTTTAGCTCGAGGGTTCTGCATAGGGAAGTTCACATTTCTAAGAGATCCCTGGAACTGGCTGGATTTCAGTGTCATTGTCATGGCGTAAGTATCTGCCACACGTTCAGTCAATTCGAATAATACTTGAATGATTGTTATTATAGAGCCTGTGTTTAAGGTGCATAAGCAGACAACAAACAAGTTTTATGTTTTACTGGGTTCACTGTTGGCCGCAAAAGCAACAGTTTTGTCAAAATATGTTACTTTTTGTATGTAAGTACAATCATTACTTATGCATGCCCCAGTTTATACTGTTTGACTGCTTCACCTCATACTGTATGCACTAAAATGTAATCAAGTAGTTTATCTATTTAAGATTGTTGGCTTCAATCTATGTTACATGTATTGTTGTCTCAGTCAACATTCCATAGTAATTCTAAGTTTCCCTGCAGGTATGTAACAGAGTTTGGAAACCTGGGGGGCAATTTTTCAGCTCTTCGCACGTTCAGAGTGCTGAGAGCTTTTAAAGCAATTTCAGTTATCCCAGGTAAGCAGCAGGAGCACGTGTATGTTAGTTACCCTCTTGCACGATTTTCTGCTGCTGCCCCTCAACCTCCCCTCCTCCAATTACCTCCCCTCCTGCAAATGTCATGTATGCGTGATGCTCACAGATCCCACCTGTCCTCACCGTGGCTTCCTCTCTCTGTGACAGAGATGTCACAGAGTTGTTTCAGCAATCTGGGAACTAGTTCAGATGGGTGTGTCTTCAAGTCTTTAATGGATCAGTTTCTGGGTCCAGCTGTTTGACTCTCATGCGCAGTGTAGCCACTGAAATCAGGACTCTTAAGCAGCAAAATTTAAGATTTAATGTTCTTGTGTGTTTCCCTCCTGAGCATCCACAGGGAAATAGTAGATTTAGTTAGCAAAGGTACTCTGTGAGATCTGTGGATTTGTTTATGTCTTACAATCGGCTTCTTGTGTTTCTCATACTGATGCTGGACTCGTCCTTGACTGCCATTTGCTCCTCTTTGCTTGTGGTTAGTGAAGGCATAATGTCGTGTAATCTGTGGTGAGGGTGCGTCCCATCATTGTTGCATATACATCATCACTGACAAGCATGATTCTATTTCCTGTCTTACTTTCTTCTTTCTGATTGCCATAGTGAGTTTTGACTGAGCTTTGCTTTTGAAACATGACATAATTGTGAAAAATCTTTATCTCATGGCTTAGATTATACTAGAAAAAATGAATGAACGAATGAGTTACTTTAAGGGAGAATTCCACCGATTTTACACATCAAAGTCAGTTTACAGGTCTTTGTGAGGACTACTGTATATGTGGAAAAAGTTATATAAAGCCTACTATAAGCTTCAGAGGGAGCTGCGCAAAATCTGATCAGTTGCCTAAAGGCACAAGGCTGCATTAGAACAACAGACCTGTCTGGTAGTCTGTTGCATTGTGGTTAATGTAGGCGCCAGGTTCTGCTGCATCAATTTTGATCCTTTTTTATTTAAAATGTCCATTGCATGTTACAGAGGAGCAGTTCTAAATTGGTGGAGTATTCTTTTTGAGACAAAGCTCACTGGCATCACTTTGTATTGTTTGCACATGCCTGCCATTAATGTTGACAATGTCATTTAACTGACTACTTAAAGTCACAAGTGACACTGTATCTGGCAGGCCTGAAGACCATCGTTGGTGCGTTGTTCCAGTCAGTGAAAAAGCTTGCAGATGTGATGATCCTCACCGTCTTCTGCTTGAGCGTCTTCGCCCTCATAGGGTTACAACTGTTTATGGGCCATTTAAGTCACAAGTGTATACGGGATTGGAGAAATCTCACCTCGAATGATACAGTATTTAACAGCACCTTCTTGGAGGCGTACATGAATAATGAGAGTGAGTATTTAATTTTCCTCATTGAGTTGGTCACAACTTGATCCTGCACAAAAAACACAAATCATTGAAGATATTACTTATATAACGGATAAATGGGAAGTTATGTGATTAGGAGTGGTTATACTCTTAACGCTGTTTAGATTTTACCCACCGCTCGTCATTATTACTTGTCTTCTTTCAGTACCACTTTATCAGGTACACCTCTACAATGGGATGCAATCAAATACAACAACCCTGCAATATATTCCATCTATGTGAGGCTTTTAATGTTTAGTTCTTGTTGAAATTGTGTCAGAGATACAATACATTGTAATTTATGAGGCTATATGTGATGATCCTGTTGTACAGTACTGCAGGACTGCATTATATTGAGAGATGTATCATTTTGTCCTCCTCATTGGGGTGGAGAAAACATTAGAAACACTAGAAACACCATTCAGTATAATGCCACCTACCACAACAACACCACTAACTACAGCCTCAAAAATCCCCATCGAGTTGAACTGACACCTCTCTGACCAACAAAAACTTACTGTAACACTACAAGATTCACAGATTTATTGCAGCACTCTTGTACTGGATTGCATTAGATTGTAGAGTTGTACTTACTAAAATGATAATTATATTATGTTATAATTCAGTATCTGTCTTGGGCTTCTTTGCAATCACTGCTGACAACCACAGTCCTCAACACAGATACCGAAATGCGATTTTCCTTCTTTCCCCATCAGGTAATCAGTACAAGCTGCCAGACAAACGAGATCCATTGCTTTGTGGAAACAGCAGTGAAGCTGGGTAAACTTATTCCCCAACTACTAGAAGACTGCATATAATGTAGAATGAAAATAATCCTTGTATGATGTATACTTTTCTGCATTAACTTTACCGTACAGAGTGAATACTGGGAGAGACGATTGCTGCTAAGCCTCACAGGCTCTCTGTTTGTTGCAGGCAGTGTCCGGAGGGGTACATATGCAAGAAAGCGGGAAAGAACCCAAACTATGGTTACACCAGCTTTGACTCATTTGGTTGGGCATTCCTCTCATTGTTTAGACTGATGACACAGGATTTCTGGGAAAACCTTTACCAGCAGGTAGGCAGTGGAATTAGAAAGAGTGGAAGAACTTTTCCATAATACATATAGATGCTTGTATATACGACTAAATGCCTTACATAAAATGAAAATGCAGTAAAGGATAAACACAATAATAAAATGCTAAGTCATTAACAATTAAAACCCCAATCCAGTGCAATATAAACACTACAGGTTTAAAGAAAATGAATTAAAGAAAGCCGTAAATCTATAAAAATGTGTAAGAAATGTGTGAGAAATATGGCTGTAGAAACTGGCTTTCTAACTGAAGTCTAGACAGGTGAGTGAGTTATAGTGATCAATTATGTGGGATGAATGCAGGTATAAAAATGACATTATATGTCTATATATAATGTGACCTGGTGGCAGTTTATAGAGAGAGAGAGGAGAGTTAATGGCCTAAATGTAGAATCTGGGGACATCCACAGGTCAAAGGCAACTTTGAACTTAACCCCAATAACAACAGAAAATTGGATTTTTTAATTACATTAATACAACTGATTTAAATCAAATTGAGATATTCTCACCCAATGTTTGGGTACAGGACTGTTAGTGGACAGAAGTACGTATTGAGGGGGAGTAATTGATTTTCTAGTGTTTCTATACACTGTATTTTGTCAGTCAATTTACGTCAATTTAAAGATCCCTCACATCTGTAACTGACTGAGTGGGTGGTGTGACAGTGGGTAACCTATTAGCCTGAAATGCTGAAAAGCACTTGAGTGTTAATTCTGTTTGTTTGTTTTATCATAAAAATATTCAGCACTGGTATTTTTAACAGCTGTGTTAAATTGCTTAATAAACTCCTTTAGATCATCAAGGTGAACTGATCATTTAGTCCAGATTTTGCAGCTCTGTTTTGTAATTACTTAACCTTAAGCGCCATTATGGGTCTTCCTTTGGTTGCTCAGTGACCCTGTGAGAAGTGCATGTTTGGTGGCAGGTTGATGAAATGTTTGACCTCACGTGTGGTGTGCTGTATTTGTACCATTTGCGCCTCTAAATACATAAGCAGGCAGTGCTTGCTGTGTTAAGGAGGGGCTCTGTCAAAGACAAAGCATTCTCACATTACAATATTGGTATTCAAGTGTTCAAACAAACCTCTAAATGAAGTGCAGGTGCATCTTGGTCAGAAAGAATTAAAGATGAGTCCCGCTGTGACTCAAGCAAACACAACTTGAATGGCTCTAAAGGAAAATAGGTGTCCACTGAATAGGCCACTGCTTAACATTGTAATATCAGTAAGTAAAGCAAACAGTAATACAACATGGCTCCCATGAGCAAATATTTTTTATCAGTGTGTAACTGGGTAGCATTACCTGTTTGGGACTAACAACAAGCTCTTTTATGTCAGTGTCTCTTGGTCACGGTATGGAGCAGTGATAGTTGGGTTTTTTTTGTTGTTGTTTTTTTTAATCTTTTTTACTTTGATAGGCAACCATACTCAAAGCCAAATTTGACTATCCTCGAATCAATAAAAAGTAAACACTGTTAGGAATTGCTATTCCTTGAAGAAGAAAACAAAAGTGACTGTAAAATAACCACAGCGACAACAGGAAGACAGTCAGCTGCATGCATTCAGACCTCCGTCCTGATTCAATAATCTCCCTGGTTAGTGACTTCAACATTGTGCTGAATAAATTAGACAATATTTTGACCTGAGGTTGACACGAGCATGGTGTATGAATCTGCACAGCAAACTCATTATAAAATTGACGGACTGGTCTGATGGGGCCACTGCAGCAAATTTCACAGAGCATTTAATTGAATTAATTGAGTGTTATTAAATTTCATGTGGGTTTCTTACTCTTGAGAACGTAACTGAACTTATCATGCACAGACAAGGGACAGAGACAATTATATAAATTCTGCTGCTTGGTGGAGCTACAGCCACAACATCATAATGATAGTTATATACTTGAATTACGGCACGTAGCACAAAGCAAATCATTTACCAGATGATTTACAGAAAGGCAAGAAAATAAGAAAAGTAATGTGTAGTTAAGAAATGTGAAATTAAAAGGCAAAGTAAAACAAAAATGAATATACTTTACATATTTATACATATACTTTATTTAATCAGGAAGAGTCACATTGAGATCGAGATCTCATTTACAAGTGAGACCTGAGTACAGAGTTATAAAATATAAATAAATAATAATGACAATGGTAATGACATGGAGATATAATGATAAAATAATTTAAAAAAATAGCAAACATTTAAAAGTACTCCATGGAGTTTTTAACTGGTTATGAAACAGTCTCAATTTAATACTGATGCCTCTATATGACCTATATAAGCAAACAAGACCAACAGTGAAAAGACTGGCCATGTCTTTTAGTTTCTAATAGTTATTCTTAATGCCTGCCACCGGGTCGGTGCTGGGGTTTGCTCTGGCTGAATTTGAGTTGCTTCAGCCGCTAACTGAAGGTCCGTCTCTGGAGCTGCCGCCCACTCTCTTCCCAGAGAAGTAGTCTCCTTGCAGCAGGGAGTGAAACGGAGGGTACATGTAACCTAACGTTTGGTGAAACACTAACGCCTTTGTCCACAGGGACCACCAAAATCAACACAAAATGAAAAGTTCCATAGAGTTGCTTTAAATATACATTCATATAGACAACAGCATGATAGATTATAAATAAATACATTCTAAAATATCCTTGGCAAATCATTAGAACCTCTAACCAAATTTTTAAATTGCCCTATCAAAATTAATATATGAAGTATTAAGTATAGGTATGTAAATAAAAAAATTGTACATTGTTTATTTTCCTTCCAGACGTTGCGGGCATCTGGGAAGCCCTACATGATCTTTTTTGTGCTGGTGATATTCCTTGGTTCCTTCTACCTTATCAACCTGATCTTGGCTGTAGTAGCTATGGCCTACGAGGAGCAGAGCCAGGCCACCATAAAGGAGGCAAAGGAGAAGGAGGAGGAGTTTCAGGCCATGCTTGAGCAGCTGAGACTGCAGCAAGTGGAGGCTCAGGTACAGAACAACCCAAGGTCCATATAATTCTGGTCTTACCATCGCTGCAACACATTTATTCCTAACAAGGATTGATTCCAAGTAAATAGCATAAAGTTAGATGCATTTTGTTTTTAGTAGTAGAAATTAGTTTCTACGAAAGAGATCTAAGGGGGTCAACGTTGTTTCCTAGCAAATGTCTCTATGGTAGTTAACTTTAAGGTACCTACGAGTTAAGTGTGACCATGCACACTGGTATCCTGGTTATGAGTCTTCCATATGTGTATGGAACAAACATGAAAATAGGATTTTACCAGTGGTGGAGGAAGTATTCAGATCCTTTACTTAGGTAAAAGTAGAAATACCGCACTGTGAAAATACTCTATTACATGTAAAAGTACTGCACTGAAAATGTACTTAAGTATTATTAGCAAAATTTACTTTAAGCATCAAAATTAGAAGTACCTTATTATGGCTGCAGCTACCATTGAGGACACTCTGTATGTTCTCTGGGAATTTGGGGTTTTGAGCAACCTGTGGGGAGTTTACATTCTGCAATTAAAAACATATGTTGTCACAGCCCGGCTCAAGGGAATGACAAAGACGAGACCACACATGGCTTTTAACTTAATTTTGATCTATTTAACAAAAGATAAGTAAAGTAAAGCAATGTGATGCATGTAAAATCAGTAAGAATGGATAAGTGGAAAATAAGGTGTATGTTCAATGGAAAACTAACCCAAAAGTTCAACGAACCAAACACCAAGGAGAGAGAGGGAGACTGGCTGAGATTGGCCAACACAGGTTGAAGACATCCCACTGATCACTTCCTGTGAAGCCTGACAACCAGGAAGTACCAGAGGGCTGTCACAACGTATAATAGGTATTTTATTGGCTGATTCCAGTATTTTTAGACTCAGTATATTTAAATTTAAGTAGTTTTAGTATAAATAAATAAATGATTCAGCATTTCTCCACCAGGATTTCAGGCTTTGAAATAGCATTTAGACCTTAATGTTGGGAGATCAATGTTAACACAATTTGTTCATGTTAAATACAGAATGTTTAACACAAAATAATAGATTAACTCTTACCTTAATAACTAGAACAAGTAAAGTAAATAAAACATTTACAGATGGGGTGGGGATGGAGGTTTTGACCTCATGACCTCAGTATTTCTAAAATCCTGGCTATGGCCCTGACCATTATATATTATGAATCAGCATCCTGTAAACTATCCCCTACAGACCTACAGGGATTGGCATTTTGATGCAAAATGAAACATTTTTAGTCTGAACCCAAACTTCTCCTTGCAGTTGAACCCCTCTCTGACTCAGTGTCAGCAAAAACTAAACAATGTAAGAATTGCAAAGATCTGTTGCACATGTTTACCCAGAATTGTCTGTTCTTTCCTCTTCTAGGCAGCAGCAGCTGCAGCTGCAGAGTGCGGGGAGGTCAGTGACAAAGGCGGCGGCATCGAGAGCTCCTCTGACACCTCCAAGCTCAGCTCAAAAAGTGCCAAAGAGAGACGCAACAGGCGAAGAAAAAGAAAGGAGGAGGAGGGCAAAGGGGCTGATGACAAGTTTCCTAAATCCGAGTCACAGGACAGTATGAGGAAAGGTCGCTGCCGCTTCTCTGTGGAGGCAAACCTCCTCAGCTATGACATGAAATGCTCATCCGCACATCAGGTTCAGTACGATTTGTCAGTATGATTTGTCTACGAAAACAGTGATATTCTGCTGCCTCTGAATTTGAACTGTTGCCCTGCTTTCAACTTAATATGTCCCCTCTGAATTCTAAAGCCCCTTTTATGCAGTATGTTTTCCATTATTTTTACTTATGTATCTTCATTACAGTAATTGTTAATCAGCCATGATGAAATTCCAATAATTAGACATTGGTTAGACATTTCAACTTAATATCTAAACTGTTTATTTATACTTTATACTTTCAGATCAGCGTGAGCTTAAATGCAAATCCATCAAAATTAAAACACGTCTCCAGTACACTGTGTGTTGTTCACCAAACATTTTCAGCTATCTTGCCTTCATCAGAAGCTGTTTCCAGTCATCAGTGGGTAAAAGGTTGAATATCAAGTTTTCCATACAAGTAAAAACAAGTAAATTTCAACCTAATTATTCATTACCTTTTCAAAAGACAGTGTATTTTAAATTATCTCCATCACTTAATTATTTATTACTTATTTATTTATTTAATATCTACAAATAACCTTAACTAAAGTCCATCTATGTTTGAACACATCCATCTAAGAACTTTACTTCTCAAGGAAATCCTGTTAATGGAGATATAATCCAGTAGACTCCACAGAAATGGCTTCAAGTCTAATTCCTCATTCACCCTCTTGGGCTTAAAGTGCCCAGTTTCAAAATCCAGAATTCCTCCCTCTTAAGTAGCAACTTCTCCAAATCTGCAGATTACAGTCCCACCAAATTACAGTGGCATACTGTAAACCGTAATATTACTTTTCAACCATTCCTTTTTAAGCATGACTAACACCCTTTTTATTGCAAAATAATGTAAAAATACTGAGTCATCTACTGAGCCTGTCAGACAGGACACAGTCTGCAAAAAATCTCTACTTCATCAGGAGAAATCAAAACTCCAGTCTGTGATGAGTGTTTTCTCTTAATTGAGTGGCAGATATGTGTGGTGAAGCTCTGAAACTTTTGTCAATAAAAAGACTTGTTGGCTTTTGTCAAGCTCTTTGCAGAGTTCAAAATGAGTGGCAGGCAGGAGAAGCAAATGGATTGATAATGTGATTACCATGCTTTGACTCGCATTACAGCCATTTGAATGGCAGATAGTTGTAAGCAATTCCAAAGCCCTATGCCGTATGTATTTGCTAACTTTTCTGATCCTTTACGAATCGCCAACAAATGGTGTGATTACTTTCATGTCATGCAATTAAGCTTAATGCAATGTTTCATTCACTGCTATCACAATGACATTTTTTTCTTTTCATCACCATCAGTATCGTCATTGTCATAATCATCATCATCATCATCTTCTTCTTCTTTGTCTTCATCAGCTTCTTATGTTCTTGTCATTATCAATCATCATCAAGATGCACTTTCTATCTTACAATTTTCCTTCTTAACAATGCTTGTCATCATTATGGCCAACCTCACCATCACCACCATCATCATCATCATCATCACCATCACCACCATCATCATCATCATCATCACCATCATCACCACCATCATCATCATCATCATCACTATCATCACCATCATCATCATCACATCATCTTTATCTTCATCTTTATCATCATCATGATCATAATCCTTACATTCTCAATCACCAACATGTATTTTTAGTTTAGCAGTTTCTTACAATGCTCACCAACATCATTATGATCATGACTATCATCTTCATCATCATGCAATTTTTTCTTCACCTCACCACAGAAATCATTTCATTTCATACAAATTTCATTTGTACATATGGCAATCGTTGTCATCATCGTTCTTTCCCCTTTATGATCAGCGTGTGTCATGTATCCACTGAAGGATATCTTTCTCTCCTAGTCCTTTCTGAGTTTTCGTGGACCCCTATTCTCATCCAGACGGAACAGCAGGACCAGCCTTTTTAGTTTCCGAAGCCAAGCACGGGACGTGGGCTCAGAAAATGAGTTTGCAGATGACGAGAGCAGCATTTTTGAAGACAACCTGAGTCGGAGGGGCTCTGTGTTTCTTCCCCGGAGTTGCGATCGACGCAGCAGCAACATGAGCCAGCGCAGCTTCTTGTCGCATCTCCTACTTCCACCCAATGGGATCAAGCACAGCTCTGTAGACTGTAACGGGGTTGTGTCTCTGGTGGGTAGGAATTCACTCCCATCGTCACCTGCGGGGCTCCTTCTGCCTAAAGTGACGGTAGATATGGCTTCCACTGGAGACAATGTAAGAAAGGGCTGTCTAGCCCCGATGGTCCTGCTTCATTTGCCTATAGCCCATAGCTCTATCTGTTTTGGTTTTCTTTTTTTTCGTTGTCCTTTTCCTGTCAGACTCACACTGTGTGTTGTACTGTGTACCTTCATGTGAAGTTAAAACGCCATACCAGTGCTTTCTCAAATATCAACCTATTAACTATACATATTTAATATTATTGCTGATCTTTTTCCAAAGCATGTTTTAGTTTTTAGAATGATGTTAAAGGGCAGCCACTGGATTCTTAGTTTAGCATTTTAACATGCTAACATTTGCTAATTAGGACAAAACACAAAGTACAGCTGAGGCTGATGTGAATGCCATTAGTTTTGCAGGTATTTGTGCATAAAATTATTGGACAAATTTGAATTTAAAAGTCAGGGGATCACCAAAGTCATTAGGATTTGTCCTCTGGGCATCATGTATCTGTACCAAAATTTATGACCATCCATCCAATAGTTGTTGAGACATTTCACAAAAAGCCATTATTCAAATATCATCATGCCGCTAGCATGGCTAAAAATATAGGAAATGAGTTTCAAAAAGTTTCAAAAGTTTCAAAAGTCTTTGAGGATAAAGTGGCTGGTATTTGGTAACTGGTAGCTGGTATTTTAACTCAACTTCAGAAATGCCTTTTTCAATGTGTTAGACACCAGAGCCTTGGTAGACGCTAAAGCTAACTGGTAATGCTGTTTTTAATGGTCAGGAATGACAAAAACCATTATTGATCCATTACGAATGACAGGCATAACTTTGGCTTCCAACCTTCTGACCAGGGTGCCATTATTGTGCCAAGTTATCTTCTGGTATAGAAATATGCAACTTTCTAATGCACAGTTCCCTTTGCTTGTTATTTCCTTTTACTTTTGCAGCTTTGCACTGTGATGCAAAATACTGACACTATTCATGTTTGTAGCTACTGTATATTCATGGTAACTTATTTTCTGTTGCACAGTTGCATCAGTAACAATGGTTTCTATCTCCAGGCTGACACCACTGACACAGAGTACAAACAGGGCGGTGGAGGAACACACCAGGAGTTTATGGACTTACTTGAGGGCCCTGAGGCCAGACAGAGAGCTCATAGTATAGCTAGTGTCATAACCAGCACAATGGAAGGTAGGTATTGTACACCATGGCATGAGCATCCTATTTTGATTATATCTTGGGTATTGAAAAAATAAATGGTGTTTTCAGATTGAAATATATTTTTTTGTTTTATCATCACTTGTGTGAATCAGAGCTTGAGGAATCAAGGCAGAAGTGTCCCGCTTGCTGGTACAAGTTTGCCCACACCTTCCTCATCTGGGAATGTTGTCCAACATGGCTCAAGATCAAGAGGCTGGTTAAACTAATTGTGATGGATCCATTTGCGGACCTAACCATCACCATCTGCATTGTACTCAACACATTGTTTATGGCCATGGAGCATCATCCAATGTCCGATGAGTTCTCCCGTATGCTGACTGTGGGCAATCAGGTGAGTGGACTGCAGAGTGTAGAGTACTGAAAATGTTTTTTTGCAAAATAGGTATTGTGTTTATAAATGGTCAGTATTTCTGTTTTTTTAATAAAGGTATTCACTGGCATCTTCACCGCTGAAATGGTTCTCAAGATCATTGCTTTGGACCCATACTATTACTTTCAGAAGGGATGGAATATTTTTGATGGAATCATTGTCAGTTTAAGCTTGATGGAGCTTTGTTTGGCAAATGTGGTTGGCATGTCTGTTCTGAGATCATTTAGACTGGTAAGTCTAAATATATATGTGTCATAGCTACTATGTTCAGGTGCATTTTGAGGGCAGAAACATGTGATATTAAATTTTCTTTTCTTTTTACAGCTGAGAGTATTCAAGTTGGCTAAATCGTGGCCCACTCTTAACACACTGATCAAAATAATTGGTAACTCAGTGGGGGCTTTGGGCAACCTCACGCTGGTGCTGGCCATTATCGTCTTCATCTTTGCTGTGGTGGGCATGCAACTGTTTGGAAAAAGCTACAAGGACTGTGTGTGTAAAATCTCTGACGACTGCACTCTGCCCCGTTGGCACATGAATGACTTCTTCCATTCATTCCTCATTGTGTTCCGAGTGCTTTGTGGAGAGTGGATAGAGACCATGTGGGACTGTATGGAGGTGGCTGGGACGACCATGTGCATCATTGTCTACATGATGGTCATGGTTATTGGAAACCTTGTGGTACATTATCATATCTTATGGTCAATTCATTACTCCAACTTGTCCCACTCTTGTAGATTTAGCAGAGTGATATAAAGAATAACCACCCATGATGCAGTTTACATGTGTTGCTGTGATCATAAAGTACAAGAGTTGAAAGCTAATACAATCTTACATGAAGTCATGTCATTATCTGATAGGTGTTGAACCTGTTCCTGGCCCTGCTGTTGAGCTCATTCAGTGCTGACAACATAGCAGCGACGGAAGATGACAGTGAGATGAACAATTTGCAGATTGCCATTGGACGGATTCGCAAGGGCATTTCCTTCACCAAGTCCCTGCTTCGAAGCAGCTGCAACAGTGTCTGTCTCAGGGATAAGAAGAAAGGGAAGGGTGAGGACAAATCTCTGGATGAGCTCCACAAACCTTTAGGGCCGAATGGTGTCCCCAACCATACCATCAAGGACTTTCCTAAGAATGGCAATGGGGATGTGACCGGAGTGGACAAAAATGGAGACAAGTACATAGTCAGCAGCAAAAGTGATGATTCTATAATGTCTTTCATCAACAATCCTAGTCTGACTGTCACTGTTCCTATCGCTGTGGGAGAGTCTGACTTTGAAAACCTCAACACAGAGGACTTCAGCAGTGCCTCGTCTGATGCAGCAGGATGCCATGTGGTAAGGATGCTCTTGTGGATTGGTTCAGTTGGTCTGTCAAAGTGCCTTTACTGCTAGAGATGTGAGAGTTAAATAATGCTCCTTTAAAACCAAGTCTTATCAGCTATATCACAAGCAGACAAATTTTTATGATTTGTGATGGATGACAAAATATTTCAGTGTTGTTTGTGGTTCTCGGAGAACATATCTGTTTTTGTAGCTAAGTGATATGATCCGTCGCAGTAGTCACGTTAAAGCACTTTGCCCACAGTCGATGGCTATGAGGTATGAGCATGTGATGTGACGTTTCCCCCGAGGATCCCATATACAAAGACCCTATAACAAGGAGAGGCCATATAGACAGGAAAATATCCAGTGTGTAGATTACATTATGTGCCATTTAAGTCTGAGTGCTTGGGAACTGAATCTTCCTCTTCATGGGGCTGTTTGCTTTGTGTTGGAGAAAAGCTCACAGTGCTAAAGAAAAAATAGCGCACTAACAGTCTATTATATGATTTTTGCAACATTATGTTGCTAATTTACATGTTTATTTACTTTGTGAATTTAATTTTTCAAATTTTGTCTCAGCTTTTAATAATTTTGCCTGCAGGCGATATTTTATGTGAAGATTTGTAAGCAAAGACATCATTGCTGCTTGCTTGCTGCTGCTTTACAGATGCTCTTGGAAGTTTTAGGAGACCCGTAAGAACATTTTACTATACATTTACACTCATCATGGAGATTGCTTGCCTCATTTACAGTAACCATCCAATAACCTTTTCAGCAGATCACTCATCCTTTTTTGGCCTTACTTCATTCACTCTCCAGTCATAAATTTGTATTTTGGTTTATGCTGGAATATTTTTATTGATTTTACTCATGCAAAATCACATTTGATTTTTTCTTTGACTTGATTCTTAGGTTAGTTGAGTTTTTAACTTAAATTAATTTTCGTTTTGTTTCATTTTCTGGGGTTTTGACAAAATTGTGAATGGGTTTTGCATCGTGACATCAAATTCATTGAACTACAATGATGCGTTTCCCATCCAGGATGTCATTTTGAAATAACATTGATCATAGGATGATGACAACACATTGGTGGCAGGGGCGTAGTACAAAATACTGGACCCTGTACATAGGCATTCTCTATGGGCCCCTCCCCACACCCGCAGCTATTCATTCTAGTATCTCCTCACATGAGGGATCTGTATACTCAGTCCCCTTTTCCCCCCAGTCCTACGCCCCTGATTGTTTGTAGTAATCAGCACATACATGTAAAGGTTTTCTGCTAACCATGCTTTAGATTCAAAATGACACTTAATATTCCAAAAGAAACGTAATATTTAATGTTCCACAGTTTACTTGTGATTCTGAAGCACTTCTGGCAGAAATAGAATGGATGGATTGAAGAACACACCATCAACACATTGACCATAGTGCTCACAGCATATCGCAGTAACATGCTTACATCATTCCCTGCACTGCATTAGCTGGTCCCAGGACAGCCAAGTGCTCCTGCATTCTCCAGGAAGGCATTCAAGCTGTCCTCATCTACCAGCTATTAGGAGACACACCCTGTAGAAAGCCTTACAACAACAGGCTGAAGTAGAAACCATATGGCTACTGTACAACGCCGCTAGGCTTCAAATCTCCAATGATTTTTAGAAATTTTTGCCTTATTAAATGTACTTTGTTTTTAGATTTCATAGGACTGGCTGCATACAACCAGTACTGTGCATATTTTGTGTGTCTCTAATTGGCATGGCAAACATTTGACTGTTAAAACAAGTCATGCTGGGCAGACAATTGCTGTATGCTCATATCTCATATCTATACTCATATCTCTTGTTTATCTAAATAAATAACAGCAATAATTCTATAATAATAATTAAAACATTTAAAATTATAGTGACTAATCAGTGTCACCATCACCTTTGGCATAATGTCATATCTTTGAGAGTCGGGTATCCTCTCCCACATTAAAGATGTAGTCTACAATTCCAATCCAAAACAGTTTTTGTCAAATTCAGAGAATATCTCCTCACGGTCTGCTAGCTTTCTGTTCTGTGTGTGCGCTGAAAAAAAAGTCCGGTGTTCACACACAGCCCTGGCTCTGTAAACGGGAAACAAACAAAGCGACTCGGGTAGAGCCACTAACGCAGGTCATCAAATATCGACGCTTCAGCCGCGTTTCCACTAAACACTTCAGTATAATATGTCACAACTCGTGCTCGTGCACAGGACAAACTAATGCTGTGCGTTACTCGCGCGAGTTTGAAGGAGCACTGAAGGTAGGGGTGTATTTGTTTGGCTGTTGAGTTCAAATATCAACAAGCTTTCTCCAGTATCGTAGACTACACCTTTAAGTGGAGTTGATGAGGAGACTGGACAACAACAGCAGCTATAATGTAGACTCCTTACTTCCTTCTCTGTTAACGAGCACTCGACTGTTCTTCTGCTGTCAACCTAATGGAGGTGCCCTAATGTTTGTTTGTTTGTTTTCAATTATTTAGACTGCAGAAGGAGGACATGCAGACGTATTTTTATGTCGACATTTAAACATAAGATTTGTCAAATCTTGTTACAGCAAATCCGGATTCATGCATGTTCCTTATTTTAGCCATCATACATTTGATTCAAACTTGAACAGAAATCATGTAAATGATTCTTGTGAAGTACTTCTTACCAACAGCCTTAAACAAGACATACATCAGACATCTGTTGTTCAGTGGCAGTTAAAATGTACCAATTAAACATGTCTTGTGCAAGTCTCTTGGTATTTTTTGACTATTTTTGTATGAAAATAACTTCATTTTGAAGCAGTATGGAGTGCATGCAGTGTGTGGACAGACAGGTGCTCAGCATGTCAGCCCCTCACATTTGCCACAGCTCTGTCATATTTGCTCATCTAACACTGGTTTTACTCCGCTTCAACCACAGACTATGGATGACGATGGCCAGCTCAGCTCCTCTGAGGGCAGCACAGTGGACGGTATGCCAGGCGGAGACGGAGACTCTTTAGACTTTGAACTGGAGGAATGTATGGAACCTGACGCCTGCTTTCCTGATGGTGAATACGACCACAGCCACTGCCATCACTTAACCTACTACAGCCTTGGTGTGATACTGCATGTAACGATAGTAAATCACCATCTCCCTTTTGTCTCTGCTCAGGCTGTGTGCAAAAGTTCCAGTGTTGTCAGGTAAATGTGGATGTGGGCTGGTGGAAGGTGTGGTGGACGCTAAGAAAGACCTGTTACCGGATAGTAGAGCACAACTGGTTTGAGAGCTTCATCATCTTTATGATCCTGCTTAGCAGTGGAGCACTGGTAAGTCTGTGCGTGAAGAAACATGTCAATAAAGTTGTTTTTAAAAATTATTTGACTGCTCTCATGTATTTACATATCGTATCTGGCATCTCTCAGCAGGCAGTAGATTCTCAAACAGCTGTGTTTAAAGAGCATTTCATTTAATGTTATTGAGTTAACGCAGTCTCACCTTAGTCTGTTCTCGCTGCTCTGGTTTGTTACAAATATAGAATATTTCTCATTCTGTGCAAAGTAAAGTAAGATGTATTTATTTTATGCGTATTCATATTTAAAATTAATTACGCACAGTCATTTTCTTCACATCCAGGCATTTGAAGACGTCTACATTGAGAAGAGGAAGACCATTAAAACGGTGTTGGAGTTTGCAGACAAAATCTTCACCTACATCTTCATTCTGGAGATGTTACTGAAGTGGGTGGCATATGGATTTGCCAAGTATTTCACAAATGCCTGGTGCTGGCTGGACTTCCTCATTGTTGCTGTATGTTGAAACACCTCTGCTTACACAGAAACACACATACACTTATTTTTTTTAAACAATTCTTAGATATTTTTTAATGATAGGCATGCTGTAGTATCTGACAATGTTCTCTTTAAACTGAGCGTAATGTGTCTCCTCGGCTTGTGACATGACATCTATGTGTGCATGTGTTGAAGGTCTCACTGGTCAGTATGGCAGCCAATGCCATGGGATGTTCTGACCTCGTTGCCATCAAGTCTCTGAGAACCCTGCGAGCTCTGAGGCCCCTGAGAGCCCTGTCACGGTTCGAAGGCATGAGGGTAAGAGCCACTGGATTTCGCCACCCACTCTAAATCACGGTGTGCTGTCTACCACCAGCTCACTGCACTGGTACAGAGTACAAGCACTCTGCAGTCTGGCAAAGAGCAGCACAAAGCTCTATGACTTTGCAAGACCAAGAGAGCGGATACCCCAAAAATTTGTTGCATGTAAAGGAAGCATTCCTCTCCTTTCCTAATCCTCTTTCTCCAGCTGTTATTTGTCCTCAGGGTTGACTTAAATATTTAAATGACAACATTGATTTCATCACTTTCTTTTAAATTACCATCTAATTTTACACCAGTAATGCAGGATTTTTGATTAAAGGAATAGTTTGATATTTTGTGGAATGTACTTATTCACTTTCTTGGCGAGAGTTAGATGAAAAGATTGATACCACACTCATATCTGTACATGCTAAAACAGCTATCCTGGCTCTGTCCAAAGGTAAAACAAATCTGCCTACCAACGCCTCTAAAACTTGATAATTAACAGTTATATATCAGTTGTTTAATCCATATGAAAACAGAAGTGTAAAAACAACAAGTTGTTTTATGGGGAGTTATGTGCTGTACTATTTTGTGAAGAGAAGACTCCAGGAAGTCACTGCTCCCAGGCTAGAAATCCGTCTGGTACATAACTCCCCCTAAACACATTACACTTCGATTTTTGTACAAATTAAACAAACGAGATACAACGTGTAAAGTAGTAAGTTATAGAGGTGCTGGTAGGTGGATTTTGTTACCTTTGGATAGAGCCAGACTAGCTGTTGTGCCTTGTTTCCAGTCTTTATGCTAAGCTAAGCTAACCGTCTTCTGGCTCCAGCTTCATATTTAACAGATAGATATAAGAATGGTATCAAGTTCCCCCTCAGCAAGAAAGCAAAAAAGCGTGTTTCCCAAAATGTCAAACTAGTGGCGCCATGTCTGTTGCAACAAAAATAAAATAATATTTTTGTTACATCTCATATCATTACAATATTTTGCTGTGCAATCCAAGTCTAAACACTGTTTGATAACTTATGTAACTGAAGGGGGAGGGTTGTCAGCTGCTGAAATCAATGTAGCATGTATTGATTAGTTGCTTTCATATTGTGGTGGTCCAGATTTACAGCACAGCTTTGATGATGGTCTTTCCTCACGTGGTAGCCAGTGAATTCCCTCATTTGCATGAACAGCTTTTCATGTGCATTTGTAGCTCTACATTAGTTTCTGTTATAATTTCACTGTTTTGGAAATAAGTAAGCATATTTTGTGGCGTCGTTCTGCCTCTACAAGGTGTTCTATTTCAATGTTTCTCAAAAATGTGGTTGTAACCCACTAAAACCACTTTTAGATACACAGCATCAATCTCCTGCCCGCTCTCCTAATTCTTTTCCCACCTTTACCATGCAGGTATCATTCTATTTGAGCTTTGGTGTTAGTCATAGCTGTGATGAGCTCATGCTGATGTTTATGTTGGCACTGAAACATTCACTCTTGTGTTTTCCTATTCTTACCATTACCAGAGTATACAGTGCTGTGCATCAATTCCACATTCTGTGATCTGTGCCTGCTGTACAGATGGGTTATGTTTGTGTGTTGGTGTGCAGGTGGTTGTCAATGCCCTGCTGGGAGCCATTCCTTCTATCTTCAATGTGCTGCTGGTATGTCTCATCTTCTGGCTCATCTTCAGCATCATGGGAGTCAACTTATTTGCGGGGAGGTTTGGCTCTTGTGTCGACACAGCCACAGATAAGCCTTTCCCTCCATCAGTGGTGAAAAACAAGAGTGAATGTCAGGACAATGGCGAAACCAATGTTCGCTGGAAGAACGTAAAAGTCAACTTTGACAATGTTGGCTGGGGTTACCTTGCATTGCTGCAAGTGGTAAGTAACTGAATCTTGTAAGTGTTAAATAATTGCACAGTCTGTACAGTTTTAAGCTCGTAAATGGTATTTGCTGTATTGGTGGAAAATTGGCTGTGACAAAAAGATCAAAGAGGTACTACAATATGTTTTGTGGATATTGCTCATTTCTATACAGGCTACATTCAAGGGCTGGACGGACATCATGTATGCTGCTGTGGACTCTCAAAGCAAGGTGATCAAATTGTTTGTTACATTTTATAATCCCCCTTATAAATTGTGCCTCTCAATATTGCAATACTTATAATCTTTAGGATTTTCATTAAATCAAACCACGTTTTTGCAACTATTTATGGTTGACATTTTTTTCAGCAATAGCAATTCAGTGTATTTAGATTCTGTAATTATCTCTTTCTGTATGGGAGATTTAAAATGGCTAAATAAAAACAAACCAAACAAAAATGTTATGTCTTAAAATAAATACAATACATATTGTTGTATGTTGCTATATGAAAAAAATATTTAGTGTCTTGTCTTTTATAAGTCAATTAATTGTTTTTCATTGTGACATTAATTTTCCATACCACATTAAAATCAAATCATAACACAGAAAACAAAGAGGTGTATTGCATTTCAGTGTTCCAGCATAAATTTAAACTTTAACACAACATGAGGAGTAGCAGTAGTAGTAGTTGTCCATGAAAAACAGTCAACATATTAAAATCTGTATTGTATTTTGCTTTATTTATTTTATTTTATTTGTTTTTAATGCCAAGTCGTGTATTCACTTGTTGTTTACTATGCCCTGCTGTTGTGTGGAAAACTACTTGCAATGTATGCAGCATGAAATCAGATTGCAGTTGCAATTATCACTTTATTATAACTTCTACTAATCTAAATAACTGCTATTATAACTTCTTGATTACAACAACATGAGTTTGTCTGGCTTTGCTGTGTTTGCTTGCCCCAGAATTCTAGGACCTGTAGTAATAAATTGCACTTGCTGTTACCACCAATTGTCAAATCAACCAGGACTTAAATCTTAAGGATTATAACTGTTAACATACTAATATCTCCATTTTCTGTCACAATTATAGCAAGAGGAACAACCAGACTATGAGATCAACCTGAAAATGTACCTTTATTTTGTTGTTTTCATCATATTTGGAGCCTTCTTCACACTCAATCTCTTTATTGGTGTCATCATAGACAATTTTAATCAGCAAAAGAAAAAGATAAGTATTAAATCTGCTTTCTAAACAAAATGTGATATTTTGACTTGATATTCTGGTGAAAATGCAATATTTAAAAGCATTACTTTCAGTTTCTCTTTCTGCAGTATCTCCTCATCATCTCTGCTGTGATTTAACATGCCTCACATCCCCTCTTTACTTAGGGGGTCAAGACATCTTCATGACTGAAGAACAGAAGAAATACTACAATGCCATGAAAAAGTTGGGGTCAAAGAAACCACAAAAACCGATTCCTAGACCATCAGTATGTAACTTCAATCATGACTGCATCTAATCCTCATAACAAATCTGATCTTTGTCTCATACCACCTAAAATGTATTTTTGTTTCTCCGCCTTGTATCTTTTTCAGAACAAAATTCAAGGATACATCTTTGACTTCACCTCAAAACAAGCATTTGATATTGTAATAATGGTTCTAATATGGCTCAATATGGTAGCCATGATGGTGGAAACTGCTGACCAGCCAGAACAAAAGAGCAACATTCTCTACTGGATTAATGTAGTCTTCATTTGCATCTTCACGGGAGAGTGTTTGTTGAAGATGATCTCGCTTCGACATTACTATTTCACAAATGGTTGGAATGTATTTGATTTCATCGTAGTCATCCTGTCAATCATTGGTATGACTCGCCTCTGTTCACTGTGGTGCTTAAATAAATGAAATCATGTATACATGTATTGTTTCCTGTTTGTTTAATATGTTTTGCTTTCTTTCCTTAGGTATGTTTCTCTCAGAGATGATAGAGACATATTTTGTTTCACCAACTTTGTTCAGAGTCATACGATTGGCTCGGATTGGCCGCGTCCTCCGCCTCATTAAAAGTGCCAAAGGAATCCGCACACTCTTGTTTGCCTTGATGATGTCACTTCCTGCCTTGTTCAACATTGGTCTCTTGCTCTTCTTGGTGATGTTTATCTATGCCATCTTTGGCATGTCAAACTTTGCTTATGTCAAGAAGGAGGGAGGTATTGATGACCTTTTCAATTTTGAGACATTTGGGAACAGCATGATCTGTTTGTTCCAGATCACCACCTCAGCAGGGTGGGATGGCCTACTAGCTCCCATTCTCAACAGACCTCCATTTGATTGTAATAATGCCACGGAGCATCCTGGTAGTTCTATTAAAGGAGACTGCGGAAATCCTCCTGTGGGAATTGCCTTCTTTGTGAGCTACATCATCATCTGTTTCCTGATTGTGGTGAATATGTACATTGCTGTCATCCTGGAAAACTTTGGTGTGGCCACAGAGGAGAGCGCAGACCCACTAAGTGAGGATGATTTTGAAATGTTTTATGAGGTCTGGGAAAGGTTTGATCCTCATGCAACACAGTTCATGGAGTACAATAAGCTGTCAGAATTTGCAGATGCTCTGGAACCACCATTGCGTATAGCCAAGCCTAACAAGCTCGAGCTGATCTCCATGGATCTGCCCATGGTGAGTGGTGAGCGCATTCACTGCCTGGATATCCTGTTTGCGTTCACAAAACGTGTTCTGGGTGAGGGTGGGGAGATGGACATCCTGAGGGGGCAGATGGAGGAGCGCTTCATGGCCTCCAATCCTTCCAAAGTGTCCTACGAACCCATCACTACCACCCTCCGCCGCAAACAGGAGGACACATCCGCCATTGTCATCCAGAGAGCATTCAGGCAGTATGCAAGGAAACATGCTGCCCTTAAGCCCTCTGGTGCATCCCGTGATAACATTCAAAAGGATGAAACACAAATTGACAAAGACGGTCTGGTCACAATCAAACTCAAAGAAATTTCAAGCGTCGATAAAAGTGAACTGACACCTTCAACAGCCACTCAACCCTCATGTAACAGTGTGACAACAAATGGAAACAACAAATATGAAAAAGACAAAAGTGAAAAGGAGGTTGTGGGCAAAGATGTCAGAGAGCAAGATGAATGAAGATGAAAAGAATGCTGGAGATGCTACAAAGACATTTTAATTAATGACAAAATGTTTACAACTTTGGAAAGTGACTCAGACATCCCTTGGACTCCCTTCCTTAGTATGGATATCTATGCCAAACTGACCGTGCTTACTTGAGTCTGAAGGTTGGTGCCTAAAATGGAAAAGTGGCTCATTCAGGCTGTAGTGGGACAATGTTTGCTGTATGCAACCTTTGGCTGTTTGTGGGAATGGGTAAGTGTTCTGAAAGACACATTAGTTAATGCTTTAACTTCTATTGCAGCTAGTTCTGCTATCCAGTGTCTTGAATTATTGTTATATCACTGACTGTTGTATTACTTTACCTACTTTCAAGCAGAAAAGAAAGTTTTAATGTTATTACTTTAAGAATTCATAGTTTGGTTAATTGACTTTTTATACACTTTTTTTTTACTCTTCAAAAGAGGTTGTTCCTTCAGGGGTAGTCTTTACAATGAGCAGCAGTGCTTTAAGGCTAGTCGTGGTAACTGATAGCACTTAGAATACTTGACAAATCCAAGAGACCATGTCGGAGTTGCTGCAGTTAACCAGAAATGTAGACCTGCATGAATGTTTCTCCATGATTATGCATGCTAGAGTGTACTGTTTCATCATGTTGTCTCCCTGTCCATCACGCTTCATGATGCAAAGTTTTTTATACATTACTGAAACACGACCTTAGCCTACAGTCCAAACAAATCCAGCCGAGTGTGTTGATTATGTTTGATTATCAGTGTCAGAGCAGTAACACTTGGCAGAAATACTTTGCACATTCAGTTTTGTTGAATCATCAAAATCATTCACATACTTCATCTCAGCCTGCTGTGTGCTGCCTATGTAGCATTTACAATATTGCTAATTATGTACAAATTTTATCATGAGACTGTGCTGAAAACAGAGTCTTCAACTGAAGGTTTGTCTTTCAAAGCTGGAAATTCAAAAGCCTATGCTGTTTGCACACTGTAACTGACTCTGTTATACGTTACCTCGCTTAACCACAAATCTCTAACAGTCTGCTCCAGGAAGAGATTATCTGTTATATTGTCTATTTGTAGGACAGCAGCATCACTTACATTTTTTTTGACTTCTCCAAAATACAGCTCTCCTCCATGTGTCCATCTTTTCCTTATTTTGTCTGTTTTCTTTCTTAATTGTTTCTGATGATGAACCTCAATGTGTATTCTGTAATGATTATGGAATTTATGAATCAATTACTATTTATTACCTGTGATATAAAACCAAATATATTCTCCATGTTCTACTGTATTTGGGCAGAAATTCAGTGGGAGCTGTGAGGTGAAAAATCTAAATGTCCATGAAAACTGTTATATTGACGGTATTTTTTCTTCATAAGACAAAGCCCTGTGTTTGTTTACTGGCGACGTTATATGACTATGCTGTCTACACTTTACTTTATTCAACCTTTAACTGCATATTTTTGTTTGGAAATGGTGACTGGAAAAAAGGGTAGTTGATCTTTTCTGTTTTTGTGTGCTTTGTAAACTGGTTTTTTTTTCCAAAGTTTAGCTCTCAATCTTTATCATGATAAATATCTAAGTTGGATAAAAAATGGCTCTGAATATTCTGAATGATTGTCTCAAGGACATGGCATCACACATCTCATGTGCCCTTGGCTGGATCCTACTTCTGTTTACATTTTATAGAGGCAGTTGTGTTACTTTTGTCAGTTCTTCCCATAGCTATGACATCCACCCTAAACTGTGTCTGCTGCAACTGCATCTGCTGTTCCATGTTATAAAAGTATAATTCCATTCATGTAAGTATATTTTGCATGCAATTAGAACGTTCAATACTTACACTATACTTTATGCATAATGAAAGAATGTTTTGATTACACAGAGTTTAACATCTCCCATCATGCATATGCACAATGCTTGTAGTGTATAAATAAACTGCATGCAAGACACTGCTATAACCCATTTCAGTGAAACGCCAAAAGAATAAAGATTACATGTACCTCAAATATGCCTAAAACATTCATTTGTTTTATCATGTTATATAAAAGACATTTGTTAATTGTTGTGTGTAAGCTCCAGTTTCATTTAATTACTATATTTATCTGTTTGAGCAGCTGTGAGAGTGGGGTTAGAGGTGGATTATAGGAAAAATATTCTCCCGGAGTAAGACTAACTGCCCAAAGGTTGGCTCATTATACTTTGCTTACTTTTCTGTCAATTACATTTTTTTCATAAAGAATGACCCTGTTATCATCTATGTTCTGGTGAAACTGTGTACTACTTTATGTCTGTCTCTTTAAATCCTCTGTTACAGTAATAACACTCATCATGACACGTCCAGCAGTTTATTTTCTTTTACTTTCAATTGGAGTAATGCCTCTCACTTTAAGACCAATATTGTTATCAGTTCATTGTTCGTCCAATCAGTAAATGAATATTAAAGGTATAACGAGTAGGATTTTCCTAAGAAACAGTATAGACTCATACAAAAATAACCCCTCTCAATCATCACTTATGACTCACTAGAAGTGCGTGGCGGTGTCTGTATCTGCAGAGACCCTGCCCTCTCTGTATTTTCTTATTTTGCTGTGCTCGGGACATTTCTGGGCATCAACCTTTGGGCAGTGGTGTGTAGCCCCCTGCCAATAACAGCGTGCAGGGTGTGAGGGGTGGGACTCTATAAAAACGTAGCGACCAGTTGCCAGATCATAAACACGTGGGACCACCAGAAGCGCATGACCTTTGAGCCAGGGAGGAGGGTCCAACTTTGAATGTTGTGTTTACAAACAGCAACTGACAAATCCTACTCGTTATACCTTTTAGTTAAGATGAAAACAAAAATGTAAGTGTGTTGCTCTGAGCTGCTAGTCCATCCGTAAGACAGCAGCTGTATGTGAGTGTTAGTGAGCTTTATCGTTTAGTATCCAAATTGTTCAGGGTTTCTCAGCAATTGTGGGCTTCGTTTGTCTTTTTGTTATGTGCAGGTACTTTAAATTTCCTTAAGTTTGAAGTGATTTTCTTGTTCAAACACTAAATGTGTATAATATACTGTGATGTGCACACTTAAATTACACAGGAGACTAACAGATTAACAGGAAACCAATGCAGAGATCCTAGAACTGGTGTGAAATAATGTTTTCTTTTTCTAAATATTGTTCATGTTTTTCCTGGTCGGAACTTAGTCTGCATTATTTTGAATAAGCTGTGTTAAGTCCACAGTATTTTTGGACAATGACCAGTGAGAAGAGCACTGGGCACAGCTGTGTCAGAGAGGGCCGGTCTCATACAGTATGTCTGTAGTTCAAAGGGCACCAGAGACATAGAAGTTGATTCCTATTGTTGACAGGTCACTGAAGGCAGCACAAATAGCATAAATGTATCACAATTGTAATTTCTATTTGGCTAAACTGGCAAACCATTTAGAGCATTGCTTGCAGTCAGTAGAGTAGGCAAAGTGTGAGAAAAAAATTTGAAAACAGCACTTTTGCACCCAAGACAAAAGGTCATGATTGATACCATGATGAATTTACATCCTTTTTCCACATGGTTCTTATCTTTTCCACGAACAGAGATATTGTATTTTACATGTTCTATGCAAGCATGAGTCAGCCTGCCTCGCTTTGCTTAGGTTAGTCTGACAAGTTTGAATATGCAGTAACATGCTTTAGTTGTAGGCTAATTGACAGCTGAAGCACGTGAATCTATACTCATGCGAAATTTACTGTCAAAAACTGCCTCCCTCTCCCTGATATGCATAAGTGAAAACATATCTGGTGACACTATTTCCTAAAGTCAGATTAATTCATGTTTCTTTCACTAAGAGACCACATTTTTGGGTTCAATGTTAGCTGCTCTGAATGATCTTGAAAAGTCTAAACATTACAAAGTCTTATTGGAAAGTCAGAGCAGTGTTTATTTCTTTACAATAGAATTAACAAACAATTATTTTGTTATGTTGAGACTTTCATTGTGATTATTTATCAAATGCTAAAGCTGCATTTTCAGGAGCCAATGCCCTATTTCAACTGCACGTCATCTTTGTTTGGTAAACTACAGTCAGGCGGGCAAGGAGTCATGATCATAGTTGGATGAAATTGATGAGTAATCATCAGAATGTCGTGATAGCTTTCAGTCGAGTGAGGGGATTTAATTTTGAAAAATGGATCTAAAGTGCTAACCACATTTAGAGGCATTAAGCATCAGCATTTACAGTTATAAGCTTTATGACTGTTACAATGCTGATAGCTACCAAACCGCAATCAGCATTAGTGTCATTTCAGAACCTGTAAAATGTTGAAGTTATCAGTGTCCATTTCATGTGCAAAATGTAATGAGCACTCAAACTGTAAATGGTTCAACTTATATTGATCTCTTGAATCTCTTGGGATATTGAAAGCACTTATGAGTGTATGACTTTAAGCAAATCATCTTGAGTGACATGACAATACACTATGTAAAAACTTTCCTCAAAATTTTTTTGTCACTCTTTGGGAGCTTCAGAAAGGAAAATGTGTGATATTTTTTCGTTTCAGTGTGCAGTACATTTTAGCAAACATCTGTGCAAGAAGCTAGAATCTGGTTTCTGAGTGTGCTTTGCGGCTCCTGCCGGAAACTATTAGCATCTTAAGTGGGTGGAACATTTTTATTAATTATTAATAACAGTCCAAATATTCATTACAGTCCAACATCCCTTTTACCTATTGTGGCTGCTGAATCCTGAGGGCAGTAAACAAGAGGCTGATGGCTGATTATTCCTGCCATTCTGTCTCACAACGATGATGTGATTATCAGTTTGCGCCACACCCACTCACAGTACTGTAGCTGTAGTACTGTAGCTCACATGTTGTTTTCCTGACAAGCCAGTCAGCAGAACAATTGAGCTGTCTCTGAATACATGTTTGCTAACATGCTCTCAGAACTCAAGGCATTACAACAAAAACAAATTATTTAGAAGGTAAATGTCAAAAGATTCTGTAAAAAATCTTTGCCTATAATATCATCCACCAATTGATGTAAGAGAGCCAATATACTTTGAAATGTAGCCTATGACTGAAACCAGCATACAGCTCCTCTGATGGCAACAGGTGGGGTTACAGATTGCCTATTTTAATGACCAGTAAATCAAGAGTGATTCTGCAGATTCTCCTTGCCGGTTGCCCAGCAACATGACATCAAGCTCCTTTGTTAGACTGCATTAGGGTGGAAGGTCGGAAGTTGGTCTGCCATCCCCACCCCGGGAGTCTCGCAAGCTGGGCAATAATATGTGGCCATGTTATATGTGAAAGGATGTCTATTTGGCTTGGGAGCTCGCCACTGGCATGCACAGAGGGGCAGGGTGAAAAACAATTCAGAGAGAAATCTGAGAATGCTACCCATAACAGCTCTGTAATTTTATTTACTGTAGATAGATGGGAAGAAAATCCCATTAGATTAGGTAGTGGTGAGTACCCCCCTACCTTCCCAATGTGCTAATAGACAGACACACAGACAGGCACACATTCACACACATATACACACACCACATATACACACACACTGTTCCAAGTGAACCACTCCCTTAGTAACACACAACAACACACACAAAGACACCTTGTCAAGTAGAAATACAGCAGAGGTTTGCGCAAATTCTCCCTCATTTTCTATTTCTGTTTCATCAGATATTACAACTTTCTATTTACTGCAAATATATCAGAAAATAGAAATCCCTGACTATCAATATAGTACCTGTTGTGTGTTTACAAGTCAGTTAGTACATGCATGCATCTCCAATCCCATTTCAAGCCACTTTTTTTTATTGCAACACATATGGAAAAAGAAATAAAAGAGTTCATTAGCAAATGAGCTGCTTGTGTTATTGGGCATGGCTCTTTGATCAATAATGGTCTCTACAAACCACAATGGATATAGCCATTAGAATGCTATAGCAGTATATCCCAGGGGATGTATATTCCACAGTCTTTCCTCTAATAGGTTTTTAAATGCATTCTTTGTAACTGCAACAACACATGCAGTATTTATTACTCTTTGCTAAGTACAACACCTTGAATATCTACTGTAACTACTGTGTACGAGTATTATTGAAAATGTGATTTATTTGATTTGGATTAATGCATTAATAAACAAAAAATAGTTCATATTAAATATATGATGTTATTTATTATGTGTATTTATTCTGGTAAAATAACCTCTAACAATATAGGTTGAAAAGTGTGAACTAAATTGTGTGGTACAGCACACAGACATTTCCCATTTCTGCACATGCTCAGAGCTCGATACCAACCTGATTTACTCTTCCATTGATGTGTGCTGCAGAGAGTAATGATTATGTGCCAGAGTTAGTGCTAAATAGTATCTGACGAGGCATGGAAAGGTCTCTCTTGGAACAGTTGCACCCATGCTGGACACTGGCTGCTCCTGCCATGGACTCAACACTGTAGACATCAACACTTCACACCACCAGTCAATGCATGGTGTTGCATAACATTGGGCCACCAATTACCACTGGCTGGATGGAAATATGTTTCCACTGCACATGGTACACTACGTAAAGATGTGTCAGTAGGTGAGATTTTGCTCAAACTTTATTGTTTTCTTGTTTGGATGAGCTGAACAATTTATATTACACAATAACAAAAATGATATATATTGTTGACATTATCTTTAAATGTCTTTCCTAAACCGAGGGTGGTAAATTGTGTAGGTCTGGCAAACAGAAGGCCCACTGATCAGCCTACTGACCACATTAATTCAGATTCTGTGAGTGTAATCCAAGCCACTGAGCTCCCTCAGATCATTTCCATATATTCAAAATAGGTTTAACCTACCTTGACATGCAATATGTTTCTGCATGTTGCTTCAAATGCCCTAGAAGTCAAAACATGCCATGTTATAAAATCATGGTGCATGGTAAGATAAAAGCCTTTAATTCATAATTATTATTAATTATTATTAATTATTAATACATGTCCACGTGTGCGCACACCTACACATCCTCCCCCTACACCTTACCTGAATTAATTTATTTTCCCATATTTTCCCATAGTAGCAGAGTTTGCAGAATAGCAGCTAAATATTTTTTGTTGTTGTTGTTTTTTACTGAGCTATTATCATCATTATTATTATTATTGTTTTTAGTAGTAGTAGTAGTAGTAGTAGTAGAAGTAGTGGTATCATATCTTATAAAAGGATGACTGCGCCCCCTAGAGATACAAAGGCGAAACTAGCTCGACTCATGTAAAAATGGCGTCTCTAAGATGTTAAATTTTTCCTGAATTAGGTTTCTCAGGCTACCTGCCAGGCTGAGAGACCAACACTGTTTACCAATCGTCGCCCAACAAACTTACCTATTAAATATAAGGATGCAGAAACAGTAATAAACTATGGTTGGGGTTTGGATCTGCCAATCATTCTGAAGGAGGCGGGATATACAAGCAGCCAGAGAGGAAGTGGTGCCTGAGAGGAAACGCTGGGGGATAAATGCCCGAACTATGTTACTAAGTTACCGGTCAACGCTCAATGAGTTGGTGCAAGATGGCGAAAACACAACAAAAACTGCAATAATATCGTACTTGTGCTAAAGTACAACACAGACGGGGTAAATCGGCACTTATTTTTTTATGCCAGTTGTTGTTTAAACACAAAGCGACTCAGCCAAGATGGAGGATGAAGAGACAACGTTGGTAAGCGAACATGTTTTAATGATAACCACCCAAGGCTCCAGATAAAAGCGACCTGGAGACTCAGACAGTCTAAGTTAATAACTAACGAAATGTTACAGTAATGTTACAATTAAACCAGTTGGGATTGTGGCAAAATGATACACAGAAGTAGCCTGTTTAGCTATAAATGAGAGAGGACTTTTCGTAAGACCTTTCCAAACGTTTAACAGTAATATTAAGCTAGCTGTTAGCTAGCCGTGGCGAAGAATGACACCGGCTAACGTTGATAACGTTAACTAAGTTAGCTAGCGTTAAACACGGGGTTCCTCTTTTGACTTTGGTTTGCACGTTACATTGTTCTGTTATGATAATAACAATGGCTGCAGCATGTGAATGAGAGAGTATTTACCTGTAGCTGTCATCACCTTTAAACTCCTACAAACACAGTGCCTTCTCTCTGTTTTTCCACAGGCTTTGATCAGGTACTATTGCTATGAAAAGTACTTCAATCACGCTGTAAACACCGCAGCAGCTGCTCAGAGGAAGTTCAGCAATGATCCTATCTGCAGTTTTTTCCATGCATATGGTACCCTAATGCAAGGTAAGCTAGAAATAATCAAATTAGACACTAGCATGTGCCTTTTCTGGTTAGACTATTGTCTCTTTGCCATCATGCACTAATGTCATTATTTTACCACAGATCAAATTCAAGAAGCCTCAGTAGAGCTGGACACAATAAGAGATAGTCGAGATGTGTCTCTCTGCACGTTAATGGCCCTTGTCTATGCTGAGAAAAAAAAGACAAACCCA
The DNA here is from genome assembly GCA_003416845.1 of Oplegnathus fasciatus. NCBI lineage: Eukaryota > Metazoa > Chordata > Actinopteri > Centrarchiformes > Oplegnathidae > Oplegnathus > Oplegnathus fasciatus. Next base: position 855,382 of record NTHP01000086.1, on the reverse strand, counting down.
GGTAAGCCAGCATAGTCCTTTTATTCATGTCACAGATGTTTGCTCAGCCTCTTTTAAAGGACTGCACACACTTGTTGGTCATGTTCTAATGAGTGTCTCTGTATTCACAGACAGAGAAGTCATTCAAGAACTTGATGCTAAGGTGAAAGAGGATCGTAAAAGTGCATCTCCCAAGAGTCTGTACAATGCTGGGATGTTTCTCTGGCTATTGGGGCGAAATGATAAGGCAAGGGAGTACACAGAGAGAATGATCAAACTCTCCAGTGGCTCTAGAGAGGTGAGATTGGCATTGTTGTCATATGTTTGAGAAATGCATCAGTATTACTTTTCCATTTTTATTGGATTTTTATTATGTCCTAGAGGGGCATTCAGGGTTCTCATCTATTTGCACTTTTGTAAATTTTGGACTGATATTTGTTGTTCAGGGGATAATCCTAAAAGCCTGGATAGATGTGACATCTGGTAAAGACGCCTACGCCAGAAAGGCTGGAAAATACTTTGATGAAGGACTGAAAGAGAGAGCAGATGTTTTTGCCCTGATGGGGAAGGTGAGATGGGAATTACAAATCCATATTGAATAATCTTCCTCAGCCACAGCTGAAAAGTTATGATGCTATCATTTCTCATATTTCCTATGTCTCTTAAAGTACTTATTGTGTTTCTAATTGACTCAGTGTTGTATGTCATGTGTCCCTTGCCGTCACTGTGATTGGTGCATTTTTATAGTTCAGCTATTACATTCACTATATGAAATCTCCTGGTTTTTTGGACAGTACATTATTTAGACTATTCTTCTGCAACTTTGAAAATAGTGCTTCTGTTTTTGTTCTTGATATATTTATTATATTTAGATGTTTCATTCATATATATTGAAAAGTAAAGTAATAGCCATGTTTTGTACTACCCTATCTGTATGATACACCCTAAGTGACATTTGGTCTGTCCTAGGCACAATACTATGAATATCGTCAGAACTACTCCGGAGCTTTGGAGATGGTTAACCAGGTCATTGTTAGTTTCCCTGGGTTCTTGCCTGCCCTCATCAAGAAGATGAAACTGTTGCTCAGCCTTCAAGATTGGGAGCAAACCATAGATGCAGCACACAGGTAATTGATGAGGTGGTTAGGAGGTTTCTCCCAAATCATACACAGACCACATCTCTCTTAGTGCAAGCCTATCTGAGCTCTCTTCCCCAGACTCTAAAAAGAATCTTAAGGAAGGGCTACAGTGTCTCTGGTGAGATCATAAAGCGCAAAAAAATATTTGTAATCACCACCAGGGATGTAAGAAAAAAACACAGTCTGCCTTTAAATGCCTCAAATGGCTCAGCAATCAAGTGCAAATGAAACACTAGCTTGATGCCTCAAACCAGTGCATACTGATTACGCCATTGTCTGTGCTCGCCCCCTCTGGACCTTGGCCAGTGTCAGACAGCATAAAAAGGCCTTTGAGCCAAAGTGCAGAAGCCTAACACAATTCCAAGGATGCACTGCTTCAGGTTTGCTGAACAGAAGGAAGGAATTACTCAAGTTGCACCAAGTTTAGAACCGTTGTTGTGCTATCACTACGATGTTGTGAAGTGGGAGGGGTGCAAGCAGCATACAGTATACTTTACATCCTTTGGCAGCCTTCACAATTCCTTTTAGTTTTAATGTTATTTTTCTGGGAGCTCAACAAAGTACTGCAGCAGTATCAGATATTCTATTACTATAAGTCAAAGAAATCCAAGCTTATTAAGTGTAGGAGATGGACTTTATTCACAGCACCTTGTGTCATATTTCAGGCTTTTACAGAAGGATAAAAATAACCTGGAGGCACTACAGATGCTAGCTCTACATTCTTTATGTAGAGATGGAGATATTACTGAGGTAAAGTTCACATTTTCACATGTTCATACTTTGAACACGCAGGGATGCAAATCAGCAGGAATCAAAATAAAACTGTAAATACTGGCATTTATGATAGAGCTGTGGCAAAGTGCGGATAAATTTACTGTTTTTTTATATCCTCCTTGGCAGTCAGTGAAGCAGCTTTCAAACCTCATCAGCAGCTTGGAGATTCTGGAACCACACAACCCAGAGCTTTTCTACAGGATGTCTCTGCCCTTCACCCGTGTTGTAAGACAATTTTCTGTATTCTTTCTAAATTCTTAATGCTACAACTTTGGTCCTCTTTACTCCCGAAGAGTTGTTTGACTTGCATGGAATTTCAGCATTCACAGCATGTCCTGTTTTTGTTTTGTCAATAGTGTGGACGAAATGAGAAATTGATTGAGCAAACGTTTAGGATGGTGGAAAGAGCCTTCTCTGTGGCATCAGGGGACTCAGATTTAGCCACAGAGTTGGGCTACCAGATGGTGCTTCAGGGCAGAATCAAGGAGGCTATGAAGTGGTACAAGAATGCCATGACTTTGGATGAGACAAGTGTTTCTGCTTTGACTGGTAACGTGTTACAATTATCAATCTGTTGTCTTCATGACACTCAGTGTATACATACATTTTCATGCCTCCGCGCCTCCATCCGTCCTATTCTCGTGAACCCGATATCTCAGGAACGCCTTGAGGGAATTTCTTCAAATTTGGCACAAACGTCCACTTGGACTCAAGAATGAACTGATTAGAATTTGGTGGTCAAAGGTCAAGGTCAGTGTGACCTCACAAAACACATTTTTGGCCATAACTAAAAAATGAATACGCTAATTACACTATTATTTTATTGATTTGGACCCCAAAGTATTTGTATGAGTCCACCCTCTTCACTTCCTCTCCCTGGATGACACCCAGGACAGAGGGGCTCCTGTTCTTCTGGTAGTCCACCACAAGCTCATTGGTTTTGCTGATATTGAGCTTCAGGTGACGAAGCTCTCGATCAGTCCTCTGTACTCCTCTGAAAAAATAGCCTCTAAGTGAAGACAGCTTGTTTCTCACTGGAAATTATTCACTGGAATCACACATGTCAATATAGTGATAACTTCCATTTCGCCAAAAAATACACTTAATACCTTTTTATTAAATTCCTTCAAAGTCTTCACTACATATATTATATGAGTCTGGACAGACATGGATGTAAACTACAACTTGACTGGTTGGCGGAGGCATACAACCACAGGGCAGTAATTGTAGTTTATTTCTGAAGAAAAAGCTTTTTTTTTTTTTGTTACGCAGGTATAATTCGTTGCCAGCTGATAGAGGGCCATCTTGAAGATGCAGAACAACAGTTGGAATTTCTCACAGAGATTCAACAATCTATTGGAAAATCAGGGGTAACGTCTTTTTTTTTTTTATAAATGCTGACAACATGAAATGTCTTCACTCTATTAAGAGTTAAGAGAATTAGAGGAAGAAGCTTATCATGGTTTAAAATAATGTATTGTGCTTGAAAAACGGTTTGAAAAGCACTAAGCAAGAGCACCTGGCAGGATAGGCAGCTGCTGCTCCTGCACGTTTTTAGCATTTTCTCCTTACTCTTCCTGGGAGACTTTTTGTTTTTATGCTAGTGTCTTAGATCCATCTTGTACAGAATGCCTTTGTCAAGCTTTTCTCCCTGCTACCCTCCTCTACCTCTTCATTTTTATCCAACCAGTTTTGCTTTTCTCCTTCTACCAGTTATTTTCTTTTTTTTTCTCTTCACCCTATTAGGAGCTACTGTACCTACGTGCCCTCCTCGCAGTTAAAAAGCACCGGCCGCAGGAAGAGGTGACCAATCTGTTGAATGATGCAGTGGACACACACCTCTCCACTCTGCAGGGTCTGCCTCTGGGAGTGGAGTACTTTGAGAAGCTGAACCCTGACTTCCTGTTGGAGATTGTCAAAGAGTATCTTGCACTGTGTCCTGCTAAGGTATGACGGGGAGACTCCTCAATGACAGGGTGTCCATTGGTCCTTAAAATGTCTATGTAAATTCTGGGCCGTAAATTTGGGCGGTGCAAGAGAGCATCAGACAGTTATGTATTTATTTTGCCACTAATGATTGTGTTTTAATTTCACACATTTGGGAATAGTATGGTAGGGATATGCATTCTTAATCCTCTGGTAATGAGACTCTTCTTAAAAAAGTTTGAGAATCTTTGCAGTAAATAAAACTTTTACTATTGTTTGTTTTAGCCTCCAGCCCAGGGCCAGCCTCCTGCTCCTCAGCTCCAGCACTGTGCCACATTGTTGGATACTGTGGTCAAGATTGTGCCAGGTCTCCCTCAAGGGGTCTTCCTGCTAGCCAAAGTCAGATATCAGTCTGGTGAGCACTGCATTTAGAATACACTTTGCTTTCTTTTCTACAAATGCTGTTTTAAACTACATTGCCTCTGTGTTCATTCAGGTGACACTGACGCTGCTCAGAGCAGTCTGCAACACTGTCTGGACCAGTGTCCTTCTCATGCAGATGCTCATCTGCTAATGGCACAGATCCATCTGCTGCAGGGTAACTTCACATTGTGTTCCCAGTCTCTTGAACTCTGCCTCAGCCATAACTTTGAGGTAAGATCACCATCAACATGGACAGTATTACTGGCTGCTAAATGTATATGAGACAGTGTGTGTTCAGGCTCTTATTTGACACATGACAAATGTGCAAATACATTGCAGCTCTGCCGCCTTTGTCTGCAATCTGCTTTAACCACAGAATTATTGCTCGACCTCGACAATATTAATATTGGTTAACTGCAGAGACTCCATGTCTGAATGGGTCTTGACTTCTTGTCCATTCCAGATTCGAGAACATCCGTTGTACCACCTGATCAAGGCTCAGGCTCAGAAGAAAATGGGTGAGCTGACGGAGGCTATTCAGACCCTGCAGATGGCCATGAGTCTTCCGGGTGTCCGCAGAGCTGGATCCTCGTCCAAGTCCAAGAACAAGAAGATAGAGCTGAGTCCTGCTGACTGTGTCTCTGTCTTCTTGGAGTTAGCTGAGGCCCTGTGGCTCAACGGAGAACAGGTAAAATAGTGAACTTTGATGTAAGAGGGCTTGTACATGATGCTATCCTGTTTAATTTAAAACATTCTAGATATGGTTCTTCATTTTTTATGTGAAGTAGTGTTGTATTGTACTCCGCTGTGAGTATTTTTAAAGGTTTTTATCTCAGTAGTGTTTTTGGGTTTCCACATACGTCTTGCCTTGAAGGAAAACACACACTTATGAATGAATTTAATATTTCAGCACGAAGCAGCAAAGGTAATGCAGGATGCCATCAACGAGTTCTCGGGAACCCCTGAGGAGCTACGTGTCACTATTGCCAATGCGGACCTGGCCCTGCTGCGAGGCGACACCGAGCTGGCGCTGAGTATGCTCAGAAACATTACCCCTGAGCAGCCCTACTACATCCAAGCCAAGGAGAAAATGGGAGACATATATCTGAACCACAGAAAAGAGAAACGTCTGTATGCAAGCTGTTACAGGTGAGCAGTAAATTTGGATCCAAATGAACAGAAAAAGCACACTGAAATCCTAAAGTGATCTAGATGTGAGATAATAGCTTAACATATGACGACTCCATCTGAAACCTGATGCATTGTAAATGTTTGTCTGAACAGTAATGGCTGAAACTTAATTAAATACATGACTCTTGGATATTCAGCCACAGTGCATTAACATTTCATCCAACTGAGTCTGTAGTAGGATTTAGAGAACCACAAACATAAAGTAAATCAAATAAAATTTTAACTGAAGCCATTCATGCAGTAAAGAGGAAATGTGCACAGTTGCCTCCAGTCTTCTGCCGGTCTCTGATGCTACTTGTATCAACAGCTGAGACGTAGTAAAGCGTGACTGAACCTCAGACCAGCAGAGACATGCCGTATGTCTACATAATGAAGAACACCATATGTGATGTGATATCTGTGTCTTTTCTCCAGAGAAATGGTGGAGAAGCTGCCCAGCCCTCACACATACCTCTTACTAGGAGATGCTTACATTAACATTCAAGAAGTAAGTGGGAGATGTGTCTTATGAGATATTGTTTATCCCACAACAACTGATTTGTGTGGATATCGGCTATCTTAAAATGGGTTTAAAGGTGCTACGTGCTTCAAATAAGCATTTTCTTGTGGTGTGTTGTCTAATGCCAGTTTTATTTTGATCAAGTATTTTATACTTCATCCAAAATATCTAAACTCAAAGGCGTAATGAAAAGCCACGGAGAGATTATAAATAGAGGAGTTTCATTATACTTCTACATTCCTGTTCTTACCATTCATGTAAAGGAACTCGCTGTTTTCTGATCTTTTCCCTTCTGCTGTGCTGTGTTGAAGCTGTGATGAAGTCCATCACTGTGATTAGTGTCTAAAAGGAACACAGGACATTCCTCTTCCAGTCCTCACCCTACATTTGAGAGCAATATGATGAAACAGAAAAGTTTTGGGGATGCTTTTCCGTAAAATATAGAACATGTACAAGGAGCGCTCCACAATGCCACTGTACATATTTCTGAAAGAGCAGTCCATTTAAGGCAGGCTATGAAAAGACCACATTTCTGGTGGAGTTAGCAGTCAAACTGAGAAGTTATGTCATGAAACATGATCTACAATTAGCTGAACATTGTTTAGACACTGGGTGTCCCCATCCTGTATAGTCAGACAGTGGGAGCAAATCAGAGACTGAATGAGTGCAACGTAAGTCGTCAGCACCCTCACTGGACATTAAGTAAGCAAATCCACTACCCCTCTTCAAATGCATTTATTGCAATAATTGGGCCTACTGTCAGTTTCCCATGTGTAAATTGTAGACTATTTTTCAAGTTGACATCTCAAATATAAGAGAAAAAGTTAAATATCCTAAAAAATAATGGGTTAAGAATGAATGGGGAGAGCAAACTGTTAAAAATCCTGCAACAGCAAGCAGCTAAAACGGTTATGTTTAGGACTAGCTAAGAAGTATTTTAAAATCACCCACTGCATGGTAGCTCACTGGGGATCATTAGCAGCACACAAAAACAATAAACAATTTATTACTTGGTCAGTGGGAACTACAGTAGAAAATTGTGATACAGTGTTTTATATAAGCTATATAAACGAGGAACCAGGATTAATAGCTACCACACAATGTTTCACCTACAGGTAAAAGGGAAATAAGCATATACATTAACTAGGCAACACTGGAGAAATATTTTAAGAAAACAACATTCTCATTCATGCACAACCCAGAATGTTTGTTAATTTTCTAATTAATGTAGGAGGCGATTATTTAGTCATCTCATGTTTATACTTGTAAGGGAAATAATTGCTGAACCCCAGTACGAGACAAACTGCACTAACCCGAAGCTGCTGGGTGTTATTATTTCTAAACACTGCAAAAGCTGCAGAAAGTAGGCTAACTGAAACAAGGTTGACACAAACAACAAAACCCTCTCTGAGATCAGTATGCTGGCCTTATGGTGTTTACCACATGTTCACGACAATTTGTAAACAATAAAATGTGACTTCCTCAATAATATTTACAAAAATTTCAAACCAACCACAGCTTGTGGCACCGCTTACCATGTGTTGTGTTTATCCTCAGCCGGAGAAAGCCATTGATGTTTATGAGCATGCTCTGAAGAAAAACCCCAAAGATGGTGCTTTAGCCAGCAAGATTGGAAAGGCCCTGGTCAAGACTCATAACTACGTCAAGGTTTGTGTCGTACTCTCATGTAAAGATAAACATGATTCACTCTCAGAAAAAAAAAAACAGTGTTGACACAAGGCTGCTGTCGCACAGGCAATAAATTACTATGAAGCGGCCCTGAAGACCGAGCAACAGAACTTCCTGCGCTACGACCTGGCTGAGCTGCTGATGAAAATGAAGCAGTATGAGCGCTGTGAGAGAGTCCTGCATGAAGCTTTGGCTCATGAACCAGGTACTCAAGACGTCACAGTATTTCACACACAGTGAACCCCTGATGTCAAACAGCACAATAAATAAGAGTCAGAGGATTAGTCATGATGATAGTTTGTGCACAGATATGATGCTTGTATAAACAACTTGATGAAGATGGAAAGAAAAGATGAGCACATATTGTTTCTGGCAATGCCAAACTGCTTTGAATTTGTAAAGCTAATCAAAACATCTCTCCACTGTGTTAGAGTATTTACTGAGTGTTTTTAGTTACTTAGTGTTTTGCTGTGTTTCTAACTTTGCTTTTTTCCTTGGGTTCACCCAGTGAATGAACTGCTGGCGCTCTCAGATGATTGCCGGTATCTGGTCCTGTTGGCAAAGATCCAAAATAAGGTTGACAAAAATGAGGAAGCTTTACTCTCCCTACAAAGGGTAAGTGGTTCCAGTTATGTGGCTTTCTGAGACTTTGTTTCACATTTTGTATCAAATATTTTGCATGATTATTTCCAAGCAAAACTTACCGGTCTTCCTGCAAAGACAGACATAGAGAAGCATACAGTAAAACAATTTTGAATTTCAGTATTCTTTTACTTGTTCCTACAGAGATGATAGGAACGAGGATATTGTTGTTGTTTTCAAAGTGAGGTTGCGTTTTTGCTGTGTCTAGGCGCGGGATGTGCAGGCCAAGGTGCTGAAGCGGGTGCAGTTGGAGCAGCCTGACGCCGTCCCCATGCAGAAGCAGCTTGCTGCCGAGATCTGCGCTGAGATCGCTAAACACTACACAAGTCAGAGGGGCCATGAGAGAGCAGTCAAATTCTACAAAGAAGCTCTTGTGTATTGTGAGACTGATCGCAAGGTCAGTGTAGCTGAATCAAAAACGTCCTGTGTACTCACTGCAGCTGCAGTTAACAAGCACTGGCATCTTTTAGAGGCTTGTGTTCTTGAAATGTTGTGGTCTTAGTGGTTGATAGTTTGATTTAACTGAAAGGTCTGATTTATCTACCCTACATTATTCTACCAAGAACACTGTCACATGAATTGAAATGAATGCACTCCCTGTTCCTAGGTGATGCTGGAGTTGGCACGGCTGTACCTCACTCTAGATGAGGTCGATGCGTGCCAGGAGCAATGCAGCCTCATTTTGAAGAATGACCAGTTTAATGAAGATGCAACTCTGGTTTGTTCTGTCCATCCTTTGCCACAGTTTTGACCATAACCTTTTTTTTTGGAACTTTATTTCTTACATGTGTTTGTCCTTTAGATGATGGCTGACATCATGTTTAAGAAGCAGGACTATGAACAGGCAGTTTTCCACTTTCAACAACTCCTGGAGCGCAAACCAGGTGCGACAGAGCCACGTTTCAAGACTGTGGGGTGAATGTAAATGTGAATTGATGATTTGACCTTCTCTGAATGGAAAGCATAATAACTTACACCTGTTGCTTTCAGACAACTACCTAACACTGTCACGTCTTATTGAGTTGTTGAGGAGGGCCGGGAAGTTGGAAGAAGTTCCCAGATTTGTCGATATGGCAGAAAAACATTCTTCCAGGACTAAGTTTGACCCTGGGTTCAACTACTGCAAAGGACTTTATCTTTGGTGAGTTTGGGAGAGCGTTTCCTCGGGATATGGCGACATCTGTTTTAAGATTAGTGACTAAACTTGCGCTTGCTGCTCAGGTACACAGGAGAACCTAATGATGCTCTGCGACACTTCAACAAAGCACGGAAAGACAACGACTGGGGTCAAAACGCTGTTTATAACATGATCGAAATCTACCTAAACCCTGACAATGACACCATCGGAGGAGAAGTGTTTGAGAATTTAGATGGTGAAATTGGGTGAGTGGCAGCAGGAGCACACTAAGACTCTAGACTCTATACAGTATATATTCTTTTAGTTTGAAACCCACAGACTGACTTCTAGTGCTCACCTCTGTCTCTCATCAGGAACTCCACAGAGAAGCAGGAGTCAGAGCAGCTCGCTGTGAGAACAGCCGAGAAGCTGCTGAAGGAGCTAAAGCCTCAGACAGCGGGCGGACACATACAGCTCCGCATCCTGGAGAACTACTGCTTTCTGGCCACTAAGCAGAAGGCCAACGTAGAGAGAGCCCTCAGTGTTTTCACAGAGATTGCAAACAATGAGGTAAGTAAACTCCAGATGGTGTGCATGAGTTACATCACTCTCTCTTGTGTAAATATACCCACACCAGGAGCTGTGCATTATTCCAGGCTCTCTTCATGTCAGTCATTCCATTTGGTTAAAAACTGCACATTACGCTGTATCAGGCTGAATTTTAATGGAATATGTACAGTATATATCATTGCTTGTACAGTTGTAGTTCAATTTTGTGAATCATTATATTTTATTATTTAACTTTATGTACAGAAGTGAAGTCAGTATGGTTTTGGTAGTGGCATAGTGGGGGACGTGCTGTCAGATTCATCCTGTCTAACCAGGATTCTCTGGTTGAATCCAGAAAGACCATGTGCCGGCACTGTTGGCCATGGCGACAGCTTATATGATGCTTAAACAAACCCCCCGAGCCAGGAACCAGCTCAAACGCATAGCTAAGATGAACTGGAGCATTGTTGACGCCGATGAGTTTGAGAAGAGCTGGTTGCTCTTGGCAGACATCTACATCCAGTCGGGGAAGTACGACATGGCCGGGGACCTCTTAAAGAGATGCCTCAATCATAACAAGGTCAGCCTGAAAATATTGTCACCGCTTGAATATTATGTGGTCGACAAGGCCGTCCAATTCACACAAAACCCTTGTAGAGGCCGCCTTTTATGTAAATTTCTTTGTGATAATAATTGCCCTTTTTTTTCCACAGTCATGCTGTAAAGCTTATGAATATATGGGCTACATAATGGAAAAAGAGCAGGCATTCCGTGATGCAGCACTCAACTATGAACTGGCTTGGAAATATGGAAATCGGACTAACCCAACTATTGGTATGTCAGCCAAAATCACATGTCCAGCTCTTTTTATAAGGACAAAGGGGATTAAGAGATTTATATTTCTAACATGTAATGCCTGTTTTTATTTCAGGATACAAGCTTGCTTTCAACTACTTAAAGGCAAAGAGGCACGTTGACGCCATAGATGTGTGTCATAAGGTGAGACGACCTGTGGATATGTACAGTTTGAGAGATTAGATGTGGTTTTATCCCGTGAATCATCTTTGCTTCCGTCCACAGGTTCTGGCTGCTCATCCGAATTATCCAAAAATGAGAAAGGACATCCTGGACAAAGCTCGTGCTGCGTTGAGATCTTAGTGTCAGAACTGTGTGTGTGTGTGTGTGTGTGTGTGTGTGTGTGTGTGTGTGTGAGCGAGAGAGAGATATGAAGCCAATGTTTCTGCAATTACTTTGATTGAATCCACTTTTATTGTTTGGCTTTTACTGTCAAGTTCTAAGAATGTGCAGTTATTTGTGTTATTTCTTTGGGAAAACCCCTTAAACACATTGCTATGTACATTTTTTCGGAGCATATGAATAGTTGGGTGCTGGCAATCCTGAAGGGAAACACAGTGCAGAGGGGTTCAGGCACGTTTTTTCTTTCTTTCCCCACAGCAAAGACACCACACTTCTAAAACTGTCTATGGATTTTGGAGCATAAAAACAAGGGGGGGGCATTATTTATCAAATTTAAAATGTGCTCCCTATCTGTTCATTCAATCATATTGTCTTTGAAATGATTTCCTACAGTTTATTTACGTGAAAATCAATATTAAAATGTTTTATATTATGAGAATGTAGATAAATGTGGATATTTGTTTAGCTTCTATTTAAAAATAAACTGATTTAGATGTATGATGGTGGCTTTTTGGCCTGATTTCTCTTCCCTCTTAAAGACTTAATTGATGCGTTAATAAGCATAATGTTCCCTCCTGATGAAGACATGTTCTGAATCCCCGCAGACAATTGCCACATAGACAAACATTTACAAGCGTGACTGGAGGGGAAAAAAAGTAGGACACACAGTGCACATTTTAATGGACATAATAAACTGGATGCCTGCCGTGGATAGGAAGTGCCGGGGAACACAGTCACTACAGATGGAGTCACTGTGCAAGCCAAAGGCAGAAAGGCTTCAAACTGGGCACCAGAGCAGACTCCCTGCGGCTGGAATCCGCGTCTTTACTCCTCCAAGCATCCAACTCTTTATGAAGACCATCCGCTGTGGGGAAACCTGGGGAATTAAAGGATTAGATAAACTACGGAGTCCGCTGGTGAGTGTCAGCTTTTACTACTTTTTAAATCAGCAGTAACGAAAGCTCAGATGTGATTAATAATCCAGGCAGATTTGCTTCCACGCGAAAAAGGACGCCTAACTTTTCCAAAATGCGCTCTGGACCATGTGCGTTTTTTTTTTGGATAACTCTCAGAAGCTCACGCTCTGTGTGCAAGATGTGTTTTTGTGAGAGGACCTGATTGGACGCGGTGGGCTGTGTGTGGGGTACAGCGCGTTCCTCCGTTATTTGTAACCCAGCAACTGTCCCAGTGAATGACCAGTTGAACAAATCCTATTAATGACACCATTATTGAATGTGAGCACCTCCGCGGGGAACACAGTCTGTAATATTCCTGGAGACTAAGTGGCTGCAGATCACTTTGATTTATCAAGAGGGTCGTCTCGATGAATGTTGGATTCAGCGGTGATTTCGGCAAATAATGTTTTTTTTTAAAAACAGGTTATCGCAGGACATTCATCAAGCCGCGAGACAAACAGCGCCATCGTCAAACTTGTTTTTCCGGCACATTGTAACGCTTCTTTCCTTATCTGTACTCCAGGTATGGATTTTGACACGCAGGAGTCCTCTCTGCGCAAGCGCGCCGGCACGTCTCCTCCCTCTACCTGAGCAGAGCGCACCTGGATCCAACGAGACGGAAGTTTTGTGAAGGCAGGACGCGGAGCGAATCTTTTTGTCTCCTCGAAAAGTTTCTTCGGAGCTCAGGCGACGAGCAGAGGATCCCCAGTCAGTCAAAGCAGGATGCCACTCGTTGAACTTCACAAGGACAGTTTAAAGGGCTTTTCTAACCTACGTCTGTAGTTCGGCGACTCATGGTACGTGGTGTTTTTCCTCTGAAGGAATCCAGAGCAGTGGTTGTTTGCTGATTCCTAAAGCCGATTCGAAATATGTGATTTGTAGATAGCAGCAGACTGCTTTTAACTTCAGCAGGAGCTGCTACACACATGACTTCTTTTATTTCAAAGAGGAAAAGTTGAATAAAATGCTTTAAGATGTGAATGTAGTGATATGGCAAAGTAATGTGTCACTATGCTGCCTGTATGTTTTTCTGAAACCCCGATGTCTTAAATTGGATAATTACATTAATGCTGGTTAATCATCATTAAACATCTGCATATGTTTATTTGTTACAGCTGAGTCTCAGTCCAAAGCCAGCCTGCTCTCTCAAGAAGAATGAAAGCTCTCCGCAGAGTCCTCCGAAGGCGACTGCACCCACTCAAGCTGGTGATAGTGGCCCTTGTCTTTGTCACGTTTGTGTTCTTCATACAATGGGAGGTGGGGAGCCAAAACCAACAGGAGGACCCGTGGCTGAGGGAGATGGCAGTGAAGCGGGACTCCATGCTGGGCATGGTGATGGGAGCTGTCAATAACTTCAGGGATGCGATGCCAAAGATGCAAATCAGAGCCCCTGTGCGGCAGCAGGACAGTGCAGACGGCGTGTCCTGTCTGCCGGGTCACTACACGGCTGCCGAGCTCAGGCCAGCCCTGGAGCGGCCGCCCCAGAACCCTCTTGCTCCGGGAGCAGCTGGGAAACCTTTCCACACAGACTCGCTAAGCCCTGAAGAGCAGAAGGAGAAGGAGAGGGGTGAAGAAAAACACTGCTTTAACCTGTATGCCAGTGACCGCATCTCCTTGAGCAGAGACCTGGGCGCAGACACTAGACCACCAGAGTATGTCACTTTGTACTATCGTTTGGTAAAGCTGTGCAAAATGCCTCATGTTTACCTAATTTTTCATTCATAAGTGGACGTCAATTCGTTTTCCAAATGATTTTGATTTAGAAACAACATGTAATTGCACCACCTAGTGGGTGTAAATGCAGCTTAGGTGCTGTACAAGAAGTACTCTGCTTCCCCCATTCCTACTGCATGGATTGATGTGCTGGCCCAGATTATAACGTAAAGTCACACACCGAAAAACACCCACACAGATGAGTGTAACATAGATGGGGTAATGCAAAACTGACTGTCTGACCCAAACACATTCATCATATTAGCTTTTTGCAACTGGGAAAAGTCTCAGGCAGAAACCACAGAGATGATTGTTCTGACTGGGACTTTGTTTCAGCATGCCTGCCCACTTACTGTGGCCAGTTCAGAGAGGAGCACAGTTATGTTTGGCTAGTTACAGTACATCCAAGGGCATGTAAGTCCAAGTACATGTCAGTGCACGACACAGAAATAAAGCGTGTCCGTGTACTGGCTATCCTGTTTGGGTGAATTACAAAGTCTCTCCCACTCTGATATGGCAGGTATTTCAAAGGCTGCCACACATGCGGTGTCACAGCTGAAACAGACACCCCACAGGGGAGAGTCTGCAGATGTAATAACTAGACTATTGTGCCACTCAGGAACTGTACCGGACAGTCAGATCTTTGTGCTCTTTTTTTCCTTCTCGCCGCAGATGTATTGAGCAAACCTTCAAGCGATGCCCCCCCTTGCCGACCACCAGTGTGATAATTGTGTTTCACAATGAGGCTTGGACCACTCTGCTAAGGACGGTATACAGTGTCCTCCACACCTCCCCTGCCATTCTGCTCAAGGAGATCATCCTGGTGGACGACGCCAGCGTGGATGGTAAAATTCAATAGGGCCCGTCAGGACCGCCCTGCTCTCTTTTGGGTTTGATTTCATGCAGCGTGTTGGGTGGGCAGCTCTTTGCTGTGCCACGAAATGCGCAGCGAGGAGCTCCCTGCTCCTTCTGCGGGCCCGTGAAGTGGGTTACAACAGGAAGCGAAGGGGCTGCTAGTGAATACTTTCCTAAGAGGAATTAGCAGCGGTTGTGCTTAGAAGTGAGTCAGAGTTAACTCTTGTAAACAGGTCTGATGTAGGAAGGAAGCAAAATACGTAAGAGGAGAGAGGTTTCAGGGAATGCAGGGAATCCATCTGACACTCTAAACTCAGTTATTTGTTGGGAGCAGGCCACAGATGGAGGCCTGTGGAAGAGGAAATGAAGACAGCTTTGTCCTTTTTCATCTTCTTGAGTCTTACCTTCCAGGCTGAGGGCTGTGAATATTATCTATTTATCACTTTAGCAATAATTGAGTCATTACAAGACTGTTTATATAAGACTGTGTACAAGATTCACTCATATTACTTCATCAAATATCCTTCTCAACCTCTTAACTGTACACTATGGATATACCATACTTTCAGATGCGTTGAAGGACGAGCTGGATGAGTATTTGAAGCAGCTGAGCATTGTTCGAGTTGTCCGCCAGCGAGAAAGGAAAGGACTCATCACCGCTCGGCTGCTGGGTGCCTCCGTGGCCACCGGTGATACGCTCACCTTTCTGGATGCCCACTGTTAGTCAACACCTCTGATATTACTCACACATTTAAACCAGTTGCATGCTTGACACACCCTTAGCGACACACCCACAGCTCAACAGCCCAGTGTTTGATCTTCTTAAAATCCTTGGCATGGCATATCCATATTAGCCGCTCAGCGGTTATTGTTAAGAAAGATGTTGTGACGCAGTGTCTGATTTGCATGTGTTAACAGGTGAATGCTTTAATGGATGGCTGGAGCCTCTGCTGGCCAGGATAGCGGAGAACTACACGGCAGTAGTGAGTCCTGATATAACCACGATTGATCTCAATACTTTTGAGTTCATGAAACCGTCCCCATATGGCCAGAACCACAACCGGGGCAACTTTGACTGGGGCCTGTCCTTCGGCTGGGAGAGTCTACCAGATCATGAGAAACAAAGGAGGAAGGATGAAACATACCCTATCAAGTAAGCAAAAAATGTGCATGAACATAGAATATCGGCTCTATATAAACTCTTGTTTCTTGTTGGAAATCATTAAAATGCTTAAAATTTCTCTGCAGGACTCCCACATTTGCTGGTGGGCTCTTCTCCATCTCAAAAGAGTACTTCTACCGCATCGGAAGCTATGATGAAGAAATGGAAATCTGGGGCGGTGAGAATATTGAAATGTCATTTAGGGTAAGACATCAGCCTAAGCTGTCATTCTGGATGTGCAGCTGCTTTGTTACTTGTCACTGAGCCTTTTCAACCTGTTGAGTCATTCCTGTATCCAAACAACTGTGCAGGTGTGTCTAACTGCATGTCATCTGTTTGTGCTGCCTCCCATTAACCTGCAGGTGTGGCAGTGTGGCGGACAGCTGGAGATAATCCCTTGCTCCATCGTCGGTCATGTTTTCCGCACCAAGAGCCCCCACACCTTCCCCAAGGGCACGCAAGTGATCGCTCGTAACCAGGTACGACTGGCCGAGGTCTGGATGGACGACTACAAGGAGATCTTTTACCGTCGTAACCAGCAAGCTGCGCAGCTGGCAAAAGATGTACGTACTGCTCCTGACTCTAATGCGCCTCCTAAATCCTGTGCGTCTATCCTGTGATCCTTTCAAAAGCAGCAAATTGCTGCAGCCTTATCTTTCACTTCTACTTCTCGTGGTCATATTTAAAGTGGTTTTTAAGACCACTCATTACCCCTCCCCCTTAAGACAGGTTTGAGCAAATGCAACTCCTGTCTGTGAATTACATACAACCAGCCTCAAGTCTGATCATGACTTAACGTACTCTGCAGGGGGAAGCATAGACTTACACTTACAGGGAGAACAATAGCATTTCACTGTTGTAATTCTCAGTGCATGAATTCTGTAGAAATTAAACCCACTCTTTGAAATAGAGAAATGGATCAGCTATTAGGGGCTGAAAGCTGTTAACCGACAGGGAAAAGGGGGCCTGAAGGAAGTCAGTAAATGACAGGCTCTCAGCGTTTCCCAACATGTGGTCCCGTAGGTGCCATAAACAGTTCCCTCAGGGCTATACCTCACAGAGCGGGCCAGCCCTCTCCCGCAGGCTTCAAAGAGGCACGCCGTCATCAACAGCTTCAAGGAATCCACCGGAGTAGCTATCAGTGTGCAGTAGTGTGAGCAGCATCCTCGTCATTATACTAAGTGCTCTCATTATTCAAGAGCATGAGGTGCCTGCAAATCCTTTTGAATGTGCTGTTACGCTTCAGTTTAAAAGGAACAGTGATCGAATACTTGTCTGCAGTTCATTTGTTTAACAAAGGACTCATTAGAGCACTGGAACACAGGCATTGACTCTAGAAAAGTAAAGTGATGATGATATTCAAAGAGAAATCAGTGGAATTTTTTTTTTTCTTTGAGGTTATGTGTATTTGTTCTGTGCGATGGAGTCGTATGTTTTGTTTCTGTAATTGGATGACAGTTCAGAGTGGGGCTCTATGGACGGCAATGTCAGTCAGTCAGTTAGTCCACCAGGCTGAAATACCTCAACTGTTGGATGGATTGTCATGAAATTTGGTACAGATAGCCATGGTGCCCAGACAATGAATTCTGATAACTTTGGTGATCCCCTGACTTCTAGCGCCACTATGAGGTTGACATTCTTGGTTTCTCGTGAAATATCTCAACAACTATCAGATGGATTGCCGTGAAATTTAGAAGTTCTCATCACTCTGAGGATGAATTGAAATAGCTTTGATGATCCCTTAACTTCTCCTCCAGCACGACCACCAGGTCAAATCTTCACTTTGTCCAGTGCATTGGTTTATGATCAAATAGCTTCAAAACTGACAACATTCCCAGAAGCCTCAGCTGTACTTTGTGTTTAGTGCTTATTATCAAAACATCCCTGTGCCTAAGTACAGCCTTACAGAACCACTAATGTGGCTGTAGAGTCTTAGTCTTGTTGGTCCCATATTAAATCACAAAGCATTTATCAGATTTATCTTATTGATTCTCGTACGTATTGTCTTATTTATTTTACTTTCCTAAGTGACCTTGTTCTATACCTGTGACAGCGTAAAGAGTAAAAGGAGCATATCTATTGTCTAGACGGAGCATCATCGCTTTGTAGTTCAACCTTGCAACATTAGCCTTGTTAGTATCCAGCATGCCTGCAGTGTGTTGACGAACAATGTAAAGGAACAATTGCTCTCCTGTCTGCCATTGTTTTGACAGAGGGCTTTTGGAGATATCTCCAAACGCGTGGACCTCCGTGAGCGGCTGCAGTGCAAGAGCTTCTCGTGGTTTTTGAAGAACGTTTATCCAGAAGTCTTCATGCCTGATCTCAACCCACTCCACTTTGGCTCAGTAAGATCACACACACCCTACCACCAGCTCCCTCCTCTTTCCAAACCTCAGAGCTCCGTCTAGCCACTGTGGGTTTCCACTTAGGATCTCCAGAGGGTACAGAGCAGTTCCAATTTGACACCACTGACAGCACTCCAGAGACTAAAGTTGTTTGAACAGCTTGCGCTGGATGTTAGTTTTTCATTTTGTTTCCTCTCACTGCTTTCCCCCTTCCCTTCTCTTTCTCCGTAGGTGAAAAATGTGGGCAAAGACATATGTCTGGATGCTGGAGAGAACAATGAGGGTGGGAAACAGCTGATCATGTACCCGTGTCATGGACTAGGAGGAAACCAGGTCAGTTAGAAAATGTACCTTCTATCTCTGATTGACAAAAATATGACTCACTTTAATCACAATGGGTTTTTTTTCCTTTGCGGTAGTATTTCGAGTACTCCACACATCACGAGATTAGACACAACATTCAGAAGGAGCTATGTTTGCACGGGGCAGACGGGACTGTGAAGCTGGAGGACTGCCAGTATAAAGGCAGGAACACATTTGTAGGAACGGAGCAAAAATGGGTACTGAAGGATGTGAGTTTGGTCTTTTGCATTTTCTGCACACTAATCTGTGATTTCAGATACTCGGGTTATCTTTTTAGGAAAGTAACATTTTTGTCCTCTCTTCATATAGAACCAGTTATTCTACATCCCAGAATGGAACATGTGTCTGAGTGGCCGTCATGAGCATCCCTCTCTGGCACTCTGTAACCCCTCAGACAAATACCAGCTCTGGTCCTTCGTCTGAGAGTGGAAACTACCACTTTACAAAATAGCCACTCTGTGTGCATAGGCATACTAGGACATGAGTACACTATACTGTATGCAGTTAACATGCAGTTATTTTTAGATTAATGACATCGAGTTTTAATTTATTTTTATACATAGAAGAACTGAACTGCTGCTGCTGGGAAGTTTGGACAGTGTGCCACTGCTGGAAGGAAGCATTGAAACAACGCTTCCAATCAGACTGTGAACCGAGATTCTTGGAACAATGAAGATGCGCTGTGTTGCCAAGTGCCTCTTTTGTGTTTGAGACGTTTTCACTACTCCAAGTCTTCACAACCAACACATGCAGTATTAGGTATATAAAGCCAATGCTGCACATTTTCCAGTGAGACGTATGACTCTAAAACAAAATCATACAAAAAATCATGTATATTATAAACAAAGGGGTTCAAGTTGGACAAAAATCCCAAATGTTATGCACCAAAGAGACTGAAAGTGAAAACCTGAAACACATAAGTATGGTGTGCATTGTCCCTTTTGTTTTTTTTTTAAAAAAGTTTTTTTTTTAATAATGCAAAACCTCTCATTTGCTACCGTCCAGTGCCTTAGATGTAAGTTTATACTGGGTGGGTGGAGTGGTGGAGGGATGGGTGACAGTGTGGTGGGGTTGTTGCAGTTTTCTATTGATGCAGAATAATGGCTTCTACAGTGTTGTGATTTTTAAGTCTTCAAACTCTTAAGACCAGAAAACTTT
>NTHP01000086.1:812298-835214 GCA_003416845.1 Oplegnathus fasciatus | reverse complement strand
GCAAGGCAAAGATTTTATCATTTCTATACACTCACCAGTTTATTAGGTGCCCCTAGCTAAAACTAACACAGTCTGATACAACAGTCCTGCAATAAATCCTACCTTCATGAAGGTTATATTGTTTTTGTTTGGACCCGTTTAAGAGAGGTGTTGATTCAACTTTATGGTCATTTTGAAGGCTGTAGTTTGTGCTGCTGTTAAATTATGTTCCATCATAGTGAGAGGTCTTTCTAATATTATGTCCAACCCATTTATAGGTNGAATAAATAACAGAAACACACTCTCAGTACAACAACACCAGAATGATCACAATGTTTAATCAGCACCTCTCTTTCAACAAAAACTGAACATTATAACCTTCATGAAGGAGGATTTATTGCAGGACTGTTGTATTAGACTGCATTAGGTTTACCTAGCTGTACCTAATAAACTGGCAACTGAGCATAGAGACATTAAGAGTGAAGAATGATCATGTGAACACCGGCATTTTGAGAGAAAGCGAGCTGGCCCTTAAACATGAACAGTTAGTTTGGACTGAACATGAAGACATTCATTTCAAGTGCTCATGACAACAGTGAAATTGATGTTAACATTGAAGATTAAAATGCATTTTTATTTGACCTAAAGTCAATGCTTTATTAACGGGCGTGCGGTCAAACGTCATGACAGATTTTTAAGATGAATCATTCTCCTTTTTTTATTTTTTTTTTATTGCAGCAATGTTTACCTGTATTATTTCAAAATTTATGCTTTGGTGTTTATCAAAAGGGAACTTTTAATGTAAAATTAATGCACCGAAGGAACTCTTAATTTGTTGATCAAATGCCTGAAACTGTCCCTCTACATCTAAACAGGAGTCCACTAATGAATTTCTGGTGCAGGCACTAGTGTTTAGATGGCTGTGGAATATTGTAAATTACTTTGAGTTTGAGACTGGGTGAGGTACAGATCGAATGTGTGTGTTTGCCTAAAATGGAAACTGTCTATTGTTGCCTTGGTATTAAGAGTTCTTATTTTTAGGTCAATAAATTCAGTTGGGTAGCACTGAGAGCCACTTTGTCTCATTTCTGCCTGCGATCTGCAGAGGGCGCTTTGCACAAAGAAATTACTGAACTGTACAATGTTGACTAACAATTTTAGCAATTTTAATTAAATTTATTTCAAAACCATGTTAAAAATGAAACAACTGAAAGTTGGCTCTATCTACAGTTGGAAAACCAAACGCATGGAAAAGAAATTGTACCATTTTGTGCAAAACGTATGCATTTCACAGAATAAGAAATAGAATGAAATAAATCAGGCACATGAAGCTTTACAACTCACAACCAGCATGAAACAAAAGACAAATTTAAGATAGTGAATCAATTTACTCAATACAGACTTTTAGTAAACCACAATAAATACACATTTCAATATATCATTCATAATAAATACTGGAAAATAAAATCCAACATAGGATTCCCAACTGGATGCAGTGTCATTGTATCAAGCCTTCTCACACTGTATGCTTTGGCACAATTAATCTACTATAGGCCATGTTGATGCCACTGATTGCCTGACAGCAGTCTGCACACTTCTTTTGTGCCACCGAGGTGGCATGAGAGGTTCTAGCTACTCCACAGAACCACCAAAACTCCAGTACTGATCCTAGTGATTATAAAATATGGGCAGATATTTGCAAGCTTGGAAGAGAGACAAATATCTGTATTCATGCAGGAGCAAACAGCTCAAGGTAAAGAACTTCAGCAACGTATTACAGCAGTACTATTCACTAAATTATTGCAGTCCCCCAATTGTTGAGCGGTCACTCCAATTTCCTTTTTGTCAGTGATTTTATAAAGATGTGTTAAAAGGTTATTTACAGATTTTTGGTAAACAAGTTTTTAATATCTGGCTGTTAAGTCATTTTCAATGTCTCATGGGAGTCAGGAGTCATTGTGTAGCTGTTAATTACTGATATGAATCACGTTAGATAATAAGCTTTGATTGTCAACCTTGAATGTTTGTTTCCCCCATATACAATTATTGAAACTGGCATATTTTTTTATTAAACTAATGGTGCTTTAAGTACAATATTAAGTACCATGACAGGCAATTAAAAGTAAGCTCAGTCAACTTTACTGAAGATTTCCTCTAAAAGGGAATGCCTATTAAGAACCGTCAAACTATTGCACTTCAAATCAACATCATTATTGGATCCACATAAATAAACATCTTTGTTATTAGACAGTGGAATGTAGCTTATACAGCGTTTAAAAGCAGAAAACCAATAACCAGTTAATTTATGAAATACTGACATTATTTTCGGTCAATATTTTGTCTACAGAGCTTAGATGGAGGCTGGTTACTGATGCTTTTCAAATGAAGCCTATTATGCTAATTCAATGATAAAGATAGTGTTGCTTCTCATACTTTTGGAGATATGTCAAAGTGCTACTTTATTAATATCCTTGTATCAATAAAATGCTTCAGAGAATAAATCTTCATTTGAGGTGACGCCTGTAAATCATGGTATCCTAAGAGTGAACAGTGGAGAAAAAAAACAAGTGAGGGGCCATATATTTCCACCGTTCAAGTATTCATCAGTTAAAACCAACTGCATGCCACCAGACCCCCCACACATAAGTGCAAAAGGCTGTGAATTGATTTCCGACATTTTATCCTATTGATATTGTATATCCAAACATACAAATAAGAATTCAGGCTTTTTCATGCTTTTCAAAACCATAGAAAAGCATATAACAGTGACAAAAAGAAGAAGAGAAATGTACATTATGTATACAACACATTTTTATATAAAACAATGGCAATTTTTTCCCCCTAAATGTCACTGAGATTCCCAAAACAGCATGCGTATTGTTATCAAAACATTTACAATATATAAGTATACACATAATTCCAAAACAAATAAATAAACTGACAATAAATTTTTTTTTGCACATTTGACACATACAGTAGACATAGAAAAGTCCCATCTACAGTACAATATCTGCTTAAAACTAGAACTTTACATCTGAAATTACAAGATACATTGCACAGCGTGACATAACTGATGTTTCAGTGGAGAAACCTTCAGGGTCGAATAACTCCTCAAAAACACTTCCATCATGAACCTATGGCTTTATAGTTACAGATGAAAATGTACTACAGTGCTGCAAATTGCTTTGAAATTTAAGGTCAGATAATGCAAAAAGGCCATGATTATGTTCCCTTAAAATACCGCATGGTCGGGCTCAAGTTAAGACGTAATAATGAAAGAACACTTCAAAAGGGGAGGCCCACTAAATGGCTGTGACCTCGGGGCAATGGTCTGGTAAAGGGAGGTTCTTAGTATTGTTTGCTAGTAAGGTCAGGTCAGAATGTCCATTAACACCGGACTCTTGCTGTGGCTGTTCAGCTGTCGTGCATGAGCTGTGGCTGCTGTAGGAGCCCTGGGTGTTATTGTTCAGGTAGTTTTGAAACTGTGTCTGGTTCTGGTTGTCAGGCTGCTCTGTAAACGCTGCTTTGGGCAACGCCTTCTTCTCCTGATCAGGCGTGTAGCAGGTCAAGGGGGTGGCAGGAGTGCCATTGGTCAGACTGAAAGGATGATTAGCTGTGTACTGTTCCTCGGCCTGATTAGAGTAGTCTGTGTACTGCTCCGCAGACATGTTGAATGGGCCTTGGGCCACGCTGCCGTTGGTGGTGCCGACTGGATCTTGGAATGCTAAGGCTTCCCCGAAGGGTTTACTGGGTTGGCTGGTTTGGCCATTAGAGACGGCGCTGGAGCTCCCCAGCTGATAGTACTCAGCCGAGGAAGAGTTCATTAAATAAGTGTTTCCGTTCATGTGGTTGTCATGTGCCACAGAGCCATCACTGTAACACAGCACAGAGGACAAGGGGACCACCTCAGTATGAGACAGGGTTGTCATGTCGTCCTGGAAGTTCTCAGACTTCTCTTCATCCTCATCGTCCTCCTCATCGTCCTCAGAGTCGCTGTTAGCTAAGCTCTGGGTGCTGGAGTCGGACAGCCCACTGCAAACACTGCTACTGTCCTCCTCATCCTCCTCGTCCTCTTCGTTCTCCTCTTCCTCCTCCTCCTCCTCCTCGTCCTCCTCATCTTCTTCCTCGTCTTCGTCATCCAGCGGCTCCTCCATCTCGTCTGCGGCCTGCAAGTGCAAGCTGGCCGTCTGCGGAACCGCGTCTGACAGAGAGTACTCCAACCTGTGCTGGGATTGAACGAGTGGGTTTCCGCTTCCCAGGTCGTTGGTTTCACCACGGTAACCGTTGGTGGGGGACGCCTGCTGCTGCTCGCGACTCTTCTCCAGTTCCAGCTTCATTATGGTGTGCAAGAAATGGGTCCGAACACGGATGGGATTAAATTCGACTCTCCCAGTTGAATTGCTGCAGCCCTCTTTTGTGCAGCCGCATGGAAATGACATACGGTCCACCTAAGGAAAACATAACATTTACTGTGCTATTCATTTTATTTCAAACAGATGACCTGTGCAATGTCATAATTACAAATAAGTAAAGTGCATTATTTCATATACTTTATCAGTCATTGATCCCTGCACCTTCTCTTTAAATGTACAGTATGTTTTTCTGTTTACAAGAGTGAGGATAAAACTTTACCTGGCACTTGATCCCCGCGATGCTGCAGGCACAGGTCTCTGGGTCGCAGAAGACTCTGCAATCACAGCCGCAGTCCTCCCTGGACATCCGGATAGCCCGCAGTTCATGTTTCTCTTCCACGTCAATCTTCTTTACCCCAGAGGAGCGCAGCAGCGCCCGGCGCTTTTTAGTGGTAAGAGGCTGCAGGAAGAAGTACTCGTCTACCTCTGTGTTGTCCAGATCGATGTCGTCGTCAGAAATGTCCTCTGCCGTGAGTGTGTTGGCCTCTTCAGACTCCACCGTGCCGTTCTTAGTCAGCTGAAAACAAGAGGGAATCATATCCAAGCCATTTTATAAAAGTGACAAAGAGCTAAGGCCAAAGACAAAGTGCTGTTTTAAACAAAGAAGCTTTCAGACCAAATTCCCTTCAAATTCTTTACATATTTGCTACTGATATCTGTTGAATAATGCTTATAGGAAGATACAGATTACAAAGCATTTACCTTGAGTTTGATTGAGTTGAGTTTCTCCTCCTTCAGGTGATCTCTGAGCATGTCTCTGTGGATCCGCTCCTGCTCCAGGGCAAATTCACCCAGGGAGTACTGCCTGATCCAGCTGTGCCTGTTGGACATGCCCAGCGTACTGCCTCCCTGGCTGGGCACGCTGGTGAAGCCCTGCCGCCGGCCGAAGTAGTACACTGTCACATTCTCAAAATGCACCCTCCTCGTCCGCAGGCGCTTCTCTCTCTTCAGTATTGAGTCAGCTGCAAAGGGATATGGTTGCATTTACTTGTCATCTTGCTTGTAAACTGTTTTTTGACAATTCATTAATCCAATGAGGAAAGAATTAAAGCTCCACACTGCAAATCATTGCATCAAGAACACTTCCAGCTCAGTTTTTATCATTCAAACATTCTTTCATGTTGGAGTAGAACAGTTTTAGAGCCATGTAAAGCCTGTTAAGATAAGTGACATTTTTATGGCAAAATGTGGGACACACACTAGCTGAGAGTATTGTCCTTAAATGCCTGAAATATGAGGAATTCTTTCTTGCCAGCTTTGCAGCGAGCTTCTACATATCTTAGCACAGCTTTGTAGGGAAGGATTTCATCACATCTCTGTGCTTCCGCTTGGCATGCGAGTCCTCAGTGTGTCTTTTTAAGGAGAGCTCTACAAGAGGGAGGGGCAGAGAGGAGGGCAACGGTGGAGCATAAATAATCCCCTGCCTGGCCCAGAGATGAAGAGCGCTGGTTCACAGAAGCAGTGTTCCCAGCGTTCACCCCGATATCAGACAGACAGGACAAATAGAAACCATCTGGTTCCAACAGCTCTCCACCCCACACAAGAGGGACAATGCATTTCATTACAGATGTAAAGCTGTCAGGCTGAGGGCAGCGAGCACAGCCGAGTTTCATTATCTGCAAAAATAAATGCAAACAGCTATCAGCTTGTTTTAGGTGCCAAAACAGTTAACAGATGTTAACGTCTGTGTAATCAGCTTTTTTTTTGAGGATGTCTATATTAAAGCCTATAAGAAAAAAAACAACATCTCACCATTATTTTTCACAGTTTTGCAAGCAATAATCAGCAAGTGTTCTTTTACCCTTTAAAGACTCAGACACTGTAAAAAACAAACACATTACAGATGTTTTTCTTCCTCTCCCTAACACAACAGCATGGGATGTAAAACCACTTAGGACTTAATTGTTCCATCTCTCTGCCAAGACAGTCAATCACTGTACATGCACATGTTACTTCACAGGAGTGAAGTATTCATAGTGCACAGCTCCCTTGTTGCTGTTAGCTACCAGCAGCTGCAGCTGACACAGAGGCCAAGCTCAGCCTCTAGGGACGCAGCACCCTACTTGTGTCTCGCTGTCACCCATCTGAATGTCATTCACACAGATGAGAAAAAATAGCGCATCATCAAAACACCAATTTTGTGTTGACTGCATTAAAACTGAAAAAATATATGTATTTTTTTCATTTATTGACTAAAATATTTGAATTTTGGAACATGAAGTACTGAGTAAATCGTGCACATACACACACACACACGCTGTCCAAACGTGACTCCTTTCTTTTGTTCTTTAAGAATTGCATTATTAAGGTTTTTCTTATCTGGATGCTTTGAAAATCCCCCAGAAGGATTAATAAACTACAACTGTATTATCTATTTCACTCACATTCCGCCTCGTCTCTCAGACATTAAGATTCACGTGTGCACCGCGTTACTTATTAGAGATGACTTCAGTGTCCTTTTGAACCTGCGGAGGAGACGTGTCTTTTGTGGTTGGTTTATCTTCCATTAAGGCTGCGTTCTTTAAAAGTCAGTTCAAGCCAGGAATTACTGTGGAATCTGCAGACCTCTTCTGGAGCATCTTCATATGAAAAAGCAGTAAGCTTCACAGAATCTTAGCTGTGACCTTATCTTAGTAAACAAAAACTAGCTTTGCATATCTGCAGCTGTTGCACCATTTTAACAAACTTACACCTAACCCTTACAAATATATTTTGATTTTAGTTACAGCTGAAACAATCAATCCAACTAATTTGATGATCGTTTAATCGTCTGAGTCATTTTCAAGTGGCTTTGATTGAATTGGTTTCAACTTCTTTAATGTGAAGATTTGCTGCTTTTCTCTTTTTTAAATTATTGTAAACTGAATATTTTGGGGCGTTTGGACTGTTTGGACTGTGGACAAAACATTTGAAGAAGTCACCTTAGGCTTGAGGAAATTGTGACAGGCATTTTTAACCACTACAGACATTTTATAGACCAAACGACTAATTGATTAATTGAGAAAATAATCAACATATCTATCAGTAATTAAAATAATAAAGTTGCAGCCGCAGCCTTTGCCCACCATGCACCATGTTTCACTTCGAATGTGCATTTGCTGGTCTTAAAACATACTGCCCCCTCCACTAATAATTTAGTGTTCTTAGAGAGAACATTTACATGTACACTACCAACAGTGTTACACACACACAGCTTGAGACTGCATCAGCTCATTCATCTGGCTGGGCCACTGATGCTGTTCCTAATGAGGGAGGCTGCCTGTGCATCTTTCCCCTTTATTACAGCACTAGACTCTTAGCATCACTCAGCCTTCTCTCCTCTGCACAGCTATGACTGCAAATTCATATTACTCTCCCTTATCAACAGACATGCAGATTTGTTTTCTTTGACCCGTGTCCCGCGTTGATTGCGAGCTACGAAATCAGGCTGTCTCCGAGTGTTACCCCCATCTTGATTAAAAATCCCTTTCAGTGCTTCAGCTTTGTTGAAATTATGACATTAATCTTACTGTCAATAGCGCACGTTAGCCACACTGAGCACAGTGCGTGAATTTAAAAAGACACAGGCACTCACGGGTGAAAGGGCCCGAGGCGGAGGGGTTGACACTGTCACTGCTATCCCCACTTTCACTGCAAGAGACCTCATCATCAGACTCCCGCAAGGAAGAGCACGGGGAGGAGGAGGCTTCCACCTCCTCAAATTTCCTCTTCAGTATTCCACTCATGGCCCGCCGCATCTGCACCTGAAACCAAAAGACAGCAGAGGGGCCACACATTATTTAATATCCAGTTTAGGGCCTTCATAATCCTCAATACACTCAATTAGCAATGAGACCCAGACTCCCACCCCCTCCTCCTCCCTTCACACACACACACACACACACAATCTCTCCTGCCGCTATCCCAGCTCACAGGCGTTCCCTGGGCGATTGATCACCTTGGCACAAAGGAGCTGAGATGGAAGGAGAAAGCTGCTAATTACATACTACGTCTGCCTTACAGGAAGTTCATTCCACTGTCTTTGATTGAGAGGCTGGAGAAAGAAGAGGCTGGACCAGCTTGTCTCGCACTGCTACAGGTCAGGGTGAAATTATGTACAATATATATGTATCAAGTACAATATTATGTGATTGCATTTAATTGCTTTTTAATTGATAATTGATAAAAATAACCACTCGCTTAAATTTATCACACTGCATTTTATAGCAGTTTTTTTGTATAAAAGAATGCAACATATTCAGACATGATTAAGAAGTATTGGTGTGATGCACATGTGGAAACGTGTGCAATTATACAGGTGCACACACACGCTGGTGCGCGTTTCCATGTAGTTACTGAAGTGTGGCAACAATCTGCACAACACGAAGTGATCTGTACATATATCACACATCATGCAGCGCTAGAGGAGGAATGGGTTAAGCTGCTGTTGACGGCATAATAAGTGACATCCTGCATGTCTGTAATGAGCGTCTGTTAGGTCAGATGCTTCCTACAGAAAGAAAAAAAAGGAAAAGGCCTCAGGTGAATGCAGCTACGGTCACCGCAGAGCAGAGTGAAAAATCTATACTGTGACAGGTTGTTGCCTTATAATCTGCTACAAAGGCAGTCAATAATCATGTCTCATAAAGCATTGTAAATATAATAGCAGAAATGGACCAATAGATATTATCCCAGTGATAACTACCACTAACTTGTGCTATGATAATAATAATACTTAAAACAGCAGCGACAGTGTTATGCACAGCTTCTGAAAAATAAATCAGAAACTCTCTTTGCATGGCTGTGTAGGTGCAGCTAAATGTTTGTGGCTGTAGCACTTCATATAAAGGCTGCTGTAGCAGAAGTGTTACAGACCACTTCAGTGACAATTGAGAGGGGCCATTAACTCCCTCTAACTGATGATGCAATTAGACAAATAAACAAGTATAAGCTCATCAGTCAACTACACTAAAACTAATCACCATTACACTGGTTCTAATAACTACTGCATTGTAACTGTCAAACAATATATTATTTTGATTACTGCTTTTTCCCTTTAAAAATAATATCCTGACATTATTCTTCAGTGTGTAATGAATTGTAATATTGCAGGACTTATTTAATCTCAGTCTATTCATAATATCACATTGTTGAAAATGTCGTCCTTTAATGTATTTAGCTGTAGAGCCTCGTGTTCCTTGTTTTAACAGCAGCAGCTGGAACGTCATGTCACATTTTAAAATAAACCCAATCACACAACAGAGCTGCTGTAGCACAGCAAGGACCGCTATGACTGGCAGCTTTTCCCTCACTGCTTTCTTTCTTGGAAACTGGAATCAGTAAAGACAGCATGCATCTTCACCCAGTCCCACTCTGTCTATCTGCCAGAGCAGCTTGTGGGGGAGTTCCATTCACAGACAGCCACAGTGTTTCATCTGGGCTCTGCTATCGAGTCATTACAGATGCAAATGCTGCCTGAGAGAAAGAGGTGCAACCCGGAGAGGACTACAGCGCTGCCAGCAAGAAGGTCATTGTTCCCAGGAGGCTGTGCTTGTTCAGTGCGGTGACATGGCACCGCCAGCATTTGGAGAACCTCCAGAGTCAACAACTCTACCTACAACTAAGGAATGCGAGGCATCCTCCATCTGGGAGAAAGTGGAGGAGAGAGGAGTCTGTCATGGTAACCTCGCTGAAAATAATTATTTTCAGAAAGAATTGATATTAATTTGGAAGCAAAATCTGTAAGAGGCTGTATCCTGAGCAAGAGTTAACCATTTTTTAGATTCTGTAAAGCCAAAAACTGAGCTGGCTGACAAGAAACCATCAGTACTTTCTCTTCTGAGTGATTATGACAAGGCCTAACGACATTAACTAATGAACTAATCCTGAAATATGTTAAATTAGTCCTGTGAGATTTCAAATGTTGATCATCAGAAGCTGCTGATCTCACATCAAGACAGCAAAGAGGCAAATTTATGTCCCAATCCACTTCATTTGTTGGCAAACAGGAGTGGAAATTTCCACCAGAAATGACCTGTGCAATTTTAGTCCATTTCCTAGCGAGGGTCCTAATTAGATACCATTGTTGGAAACCTATTCGTATGCTTAGCCCTCAGCTGATGCTGCACTAGGCTTTGATACCAAAAGTGGTTTCCATGGAGATTCTAATGTACTCTCACAACTAGTGCTTTCCCATATGACTGTGTTCCCAGTGTTACATATTGTGTATAAGGGTTCTTTAAACTAAAGCTTTATACTAAAGCAAATGACATTAATATATAAGCAAATGATGTTTATATATTTATCACAGTTCCTTTCTCAGATTAATGCATCACTAGTTCATTTGCATTCTGTTACGA
The DNA here is from genome assembly GCA_003416845.1 of Oplegnathus fasciatus. Classification (NCBI taxonomy): domain Eukaryota; kingdom Metazoa; phylum Chordata; class Actinopteri; order Centrarchiformes; family Oplegnathidae; genus Oplegnathus; species Oplegnathus fasciatus. The sequence goes on along the minus strand of NTHP01000086.1, from coordinate 824,485 downwards.
CAGCACGAAAAAGTTAAAATCTTGACACTGGATGGGCATGACATCATAAGCCACAGAGCTGTGGGTAATCTGGGGTGAACCTCTTCCATCACGGCTAAATAAAAACCAGAGATTGTTGCTCCTCTCCAACAGCTCTTTGTCTTCACTGTTGCCTTACCACTAATCATGGCTGGGCAGCATACACTATGGTACAAGGGAGAAAATCCCAGAGAAAATAATGCAGCAAAAGCCAGCTTGGAAAGCCCCTCCCTGTGTTTGCCTCTCTGTGCACACACATCAACTGTGGAAACCAACTCTTGTCCTTAATCAGCAGCGCTCACAGCACTGTAGCACACTTGCATTCTGAACACAATTATTTTTCCCCTCGTCACTCACAAGGTTCCCACAATCACAATAAACCAATGTGACAACACAAGGCTCAAAACACTCATCCCAAGTGATGCCAACAAGCCTATGGCATCTGGAGCAAGTCATGACACATCAGTCCTTACGATGACCAGATTACACTTCTCTGTGTGTGCTGGCCCTCACAGGAACAACTGACCTGTATCCACTGGCAGACTGTGACTCCTTTCACCTCTTCTCACAGCAGCACAGCCACACAATCACAAACGTGGCTATTCAAAAAAGGTGAAACATGATGAATGAAGAGGTTCCCATTTTGTTTCAGTCCACTGACTTGCAGCGACCCCTGAGCTCCACGGGCATGAGAAAAAAGGCTGCAGGAGTGTGAGAGAGACTTGTAATTTTCCACCTCTGACTGCACTGTCGGTACCATATGCTTTATTGTTGCAAGACGACAGTCTTTCTCATTTTAACTCCGTCTGTCACTGTGTTCCTCTCTCTCTCTGTTTCTGTCTCTCTCTCTCTGTTTCTGTCTGTCTCTCTCTCTCTCTCTCTCTGTCTGTCTTTGGCCACACAAAGGCTCATTAGCTGCAGCCGGCTGAAAAGCAGGAGCCTGACTGGAGCAGAGTGGAGCAGAGCAGAGGCAGCCTGTAAGATCACATGGGTGGGATGTCTGAGAGAGAGAGAGAGAGAGAGTGAGAGCAAGAGAGAGAGAGAGAGAGAGTCAGGCGTGCCTCTGCTCCTGCTGTCTGCAGATATTTTTACCAACATGAGCTGGGGAAGGGGAGGGGGGATAGTAGGAGGGAGGAGGAGGCAGAGGTATTGGGGGGGTCAGCAAGAGGGAAAAAAACTGAATGTTGGAGAAATTGATAAGGTGGGGGCATGTGGGAGATGCAGGGCAGTGGGAGAAGAGCCGGCGGGGGGTGGGAGGTATAACATAGACATGGATGCAGAGAGGAGGGGATTCAGAAGGGAATAGTAAAGGGGAGGGGGGGAATGAGGAAGAGGTGGAGTGAGAGAGAGTGGGGAGGTGGAAAGGATAGAGAATGGGGCAAAGAAAAGGAAAAGGGGAAACATCTGATGCCAAGAACAACACAACCATCAAGAGAGCATAAAACTACAAAATAAAAGCGTAAATGGCTTATAAAGACAAAACCCCAGGAAACATCAAACTGAATGAACATTGTTTACACATTGTTTATATAAAAATGTTCATATGTGTATAAAAAATAGCATAAGAAATCTCAACATACACCAGGCAGAGGCTGAAAATATCAACATACTACCTTATCCACAAAAAGAAAGATTTGTCAGCACTGTAGTGAATGTAGTCCCAGCGCTTCCTATGCCAGGAAGTTCTGCAGAAGAGTTAGTGGGGCCTCAGCTTGTGCAGGCAGAGAGCCATTATATCATTCTTGCACTCAATTGGACCGTATGTCAACATAAAAGGTCCTGCACTTCCTCGAACAGGATAGCTTTAAGCCTAGAGGCTTTTTTTTTTTACAGCCAACGCAGCATTACAGTCTGTGCAAACAAATGACCATTTGAGCACAAACACATACAATGCAGTAGGTAAGAACAGTACAGTTAGAGACAGTGCCACTAAGCATCCACTCAAAACCTCACATTTGCATTTTTTATGGCTCTTAAGTGGACATGAATCCATTGTGGGTTAGCTAGGCAGTTTATACAGCGTCTGCTAAAGTCAACATTTATTGACAATTTTATGTGAAAGGATTTGTTTCTTTGACGCAACTTTAACAAACAACTGTCATTCGACCCTGCAATGTTCTGCGTCCTCACTGGTGCCCTCGCTGAACCTCGCCTCGACAGCACTGCACTCCTCCTCCATCCCTGATGTCTCTTCCTAACACTGAACATACCGTCTCTCTCTCTCGTATACGAAATAACATCATCCAGCCACAGTCTAAGACACATTAGCAAGCAGCAATAAGCTCATTTGGTATATATTGTATGAGGAAATATGTATAGAGGAAAATGTTCATGTCCACGCCATTGTTTCATCAAGTTTTTATGATGTTACACTACTGTCATGCGATCTGAGCTGCATTTAACATGCTACATTGGTAAATTTAGTAGTAGCAGTAGTAGTAGCAGTGGTAGTGGTAGTAGTAGTGGGAATAGTATATTATTCAAGGGTTTACATCCCTTCTAAGAGTGACTTTGGCCATTGAAATGGCTCCTTTTAAATATGTGGTTTGCACACAGAAAGCCTGTGGAAGTGTACAGACTGCACTCTGCTGAGCACTCAAAGATTGCAGTTGGCTATTAGGGCTGAATCAGAAGGACCAAAGAACAAGCAGGCATAATAACACGACTGCAGCAGCAGTGCACGTGTGTCTCTCACTCCACTAAAAGACCCTACAATCAGGATGGTTGCCAGCGACTAAGTCATACTGATAGGTGGGAATATGTGCTACAGTGACTTGTGCCTGCTGGATCTTTGGGGTCTGGTTCTAGGCTACCTGGCAAGGGTGTAAAGCAAAGCTACTATCTCTCTCTATTAACTGGAATAACATCTGTATTCAAATTTGTATAATGGAAATGGGTTGGATTAAATCGATGCCTGGTTTTCAGTCTTTTAAACTATTTGCTTTTGCCATTTTCATACTTTATATGGCTTTAAATAATCCAGATTTTCCTTTGGCTTTTAGCTTCTAATTTAAGTGTCAATGCTAAATTCTGCCGAACTAAACAATATTAAATACTTCCAACCCAGCAGGTTTAATAATTGTGACAAAATAATATTAACCCATGAATAAGCTGTTAAATACAAGCTTTAAAAGAATCTTGGAACACTTATGTTAAAAAGGTCTTCTGCATACAATTATCTGAAAACAACAACACAGTGAATAAAACAAAACAAGAATCTGGATGGCATGGATGTCCGATAAAAGTGCATTTCATATCTTGGTGTATCTGTGTTGAGTTACATTCTCTATTTGTTTAGCTGATAAGTAAAAATAGGAGCAAAACCAACCTGACTAAACTCTGTCCTACTGCCTTTTTCTCATCAAATGTCAAATTCTGTCATCTGTTTTTAATAAAAAATTATTTTGATCATTACAGTACAGGTTAATTATTATTTCACTGTGAAAATAACTATAAGGAGAGTGTACAGTACTATAATAATACATATCATAATATATTAATCTGTTTTTTTCCAACCTGGTTGTTCTTCTGATGACTTCTTCCAGAACCTTTGATGAAATATGTTATTAGATGGCCTCATCTGCATTCCTTTAATGATTCACCCATAAGCATTGCACATATATGCTGCCCTATTACATAAAAATGCAAAACTTAAGCTGGAGAGATGGCATTTGTTACACCATAGCACCAGTGATGGTGACCTATATTTGCTCTGATTTTCAAGAGGCTTTCTTATTTCAATGAAGGAAATTGAAGACAGCAGGCAAAAATAAACAAAGGAAATGTTCAGAATTAATCATTTGTGTACCCATACTGTAATTGAGGTCATATGCAAAAGACCTGCCCAATTCCCTCTGTAACAGATGAAAAGTAAATATTAAAATATGTTTTTTTCCAGAGTCCCATTATTTAAAACAAATAAGTAAATAGAGGAGTGCTTGTTACTTCTCACAGCAAATACTGTACACATATTTTTTAAAGAATACAAAGTATAGGTTAATTTACGTTGTTTGTTTGTTTTCTGTTGTACAGAGCATGAACAAAGTGGAAGCGGGAGAAGAATCATTTAAGAGGGCTTACCTTTTGTTTATATCTGACACATGACCTGCCTCATCAAATACTTTCCTGCGAAAGCCATTTCCAGGGTCCTTTGCACAACATTGATGATATGGGACGTTCGGAGGGTGTGCATGTGTTGAGTTAAAATGCAAAGTGTGAAAGCAATCATTACATGAACCCTTCAGTGGTCTCACCAAAACATTTGACTGCAGACTGTCTAGCTTCATGACAATACATCAGCAACTGTGTAGCAGCAGCGGCCATGAATCAGAACATTTAACGGCACAAACTGGAGTGAAACAAAGATGAATCATTGCACCCACCCTGCTTATCACCTTCATCACAGCCATTATCACATATCAACATCCAACACAGCTATCTGTTCAAATACCATACAGAACAGATGGCAGGTTCTTCAACCTATATAGGTTCAAGTCCAAGGCTGAGGGTCTCCATCAGCTGCATATTGTAGCTCTACTATGATGCTGCTGTAGACAGATCATAATGCCATCTGCCATCATTCAGAACAAGATCTGCACCCATTGCGCACCGCCAAAGGCGTGCAAGATACTTCGACTGGCAATAAACAGCAAGTAGATAAAAGTTCTTCTGGTCTGTGCCACATCCCCACATATACCATAGATCTCTTTGCCTACTTTGGCAGTTTGTCTCTCCCCAGAACAAATACTGATACAGAAATACACCATCACATCAGCTACACAAGCAGGCGTTTGCCAAACTCAGTTGCCTTCTCAGCTGTGTGGTGCAGAGGCCTGGACCACTTACAGTACAGACATCTCAGAGCCCTGCAAAATTCATACCAGAGGTGCCTCCTGAAAATCATGGGCATCCACTGCGAAAGAGATCCACAACTGAAAGAGGAAACAAATATTTACTGGATTTCTACCATAATCATCAAACACCAGACAGATTGGCCATGTAGTTAAAATGTCTGGCTCATGTTAAAGCAGATACTCCAGTCTCGTCTACATACTTGCTAGCAGGCACCTAGATGTTAAACTGAGTGGTACAAGAACAACATCAGGATCAACTACAAAACGTTCAACATCAACACCAATAGATGGAAAGACATTGCACTTTGTTGGGTAGAAAAGTTCATGAAGCAGCCACACTCAAAGATATATGTCCAACATGTACAAGACAAAGGAGAGGCTTACAAGAAGAAGGCAGATCCATGTTAGATTACGGTATTTTGTAAAGTAAGGTACATTTGGTAGAATGTGTTTGTACTAGAACTGCTTGAATGCTTGATTAACTGCATTAAGTGATATTTTGAATACTGTACTGACATCCGACTCTGCAGCTTTGAGCCTCTTTAAGATCATTATTTTAGTTCCATGGCCGGACTCAGACAGAGTCTCACGGTTCTCATGATCTCAGTCTTATAAGACTGCAGGCAGCTATTTCCAGCAAACAAGCTCAGATCATGGATGAATTAAGAAAAACTGGATACCGCCTTACAAAATGGTGACCCATTCATTCCTGCCCTCTCCTTGCACACATCAATGGCTTGATATATTAATATTTACTGGTACGGCTCTTCTAAACTTCCCAAATTTTATTGGAATGACTGGATCAAATTCTAATTATACAAAGAGTAATTTCAGTGGGGTTTGTCACGCTCAGACAAAATGTATTTACTCTTTTACAGGCACTCCATATGTAATGATTGTGTATGGGAAAAGGCTTTTTGGGCCAGTGTGGCCACTAAGCCACAATTGCCCCATAGCTCCGCGCTGTTCCTGGGGGCTTGATAGCTTGTAGAGGAAGTCAAGCATTTAGCAAGCTAAAGGCCCCGGTCTTTTGCCCAGGAGTTGGTGGAGACCAAAAAAGGAAAGGCGAGTGGGCTTACATTAGTCAGGCGCCCAGAAACATGATGCTAACGTTGCTCTGTGTCTGTAGGTTGTGTAATTAATGTTCGCTAACACATTAGCTATACCAAATCAATCAGCCAATAGCATTAATGGCTGTGCTTCGGCTGAGTATTTGTGTCCCCTGGTGGTCAAAAATTGCTTGTTGCAGCTTTAAATGATTCTAATAGACATAAACACTGACATCCAGTATGGTCAGAGATGGTCTTAAACTCAAACGCCCTCCACACTCTCACCTTCCCTGTACTACATGAACATCCCATCTGCACTGGTATGAGATGTTGCAGGTAAATATACATAAATCACTAATTAGTTACTTACATATGTATACACTAATTATTTGCATGTAAATATAATCTTTAGGAGACGCAGTTCCTCCAGGAGGACCATCAGACTCTTCTTTGAACAACTGCCAAATGTGTATGTGTGGGGGAATTGGGGCGGGGCTGGTTGGGTATAGATTGGTATATAGATTGCAAATCTGCTTCCTTGTTCTGTATCTGCGTCTGCCAAATGCCTATGCCATTCAATATGGCTGGTCGCATCACAGACTACTAGTGTTTCCACAGCGATGAGGTACACATTTATACAACCCAGATGGCTTGGCAGATCTTTTTATTAATTCTTTCTTCTTCTTTTTTTAATGGGAGAAACATTTTTTTTCACTGCAGTAGACCCCGTCTGAGTGACTGAGGGTGCATTCCAGTGGAACCAACTGATGGGATCACAGAGCAAAGACAAACCCTGAAACCACAAAAGATCCTGGGCCATGCAGCCAGTCTGAGGCCGTGTTCGAACTCATCCATCACTTGTGTCACACTCAGCCATACATGGCAACCTTGAAAGAGAGAGAGAGAAAGCTAGGCAGAGAGAGAGCGAGAGAGAGAGGGAGATAAATAGATAGATACGGAGAGAGAGGCTAGGTCTCAGCTGGACTCCCCTGAGGAGACGCTGTGGCCTGGATGATTATACAGCTACAGATGATGTCAGTGGAGGATCCCTGCCACCGAGAGAACACAAACACACAAGGCCACAGTTAAACGTGTTTTTGTGATAGGTCAGGGGGCATCTGCCTTAATCTGTACTGTATGTGCTACCATGTTGAGGAATAACACAATAAACAGTCATTTGCATCCTGTCCCCACAGAACCCCACACCAAATACAAATGAACACAATGGATGGTTGAAATCAAACAGAAATGTGTACTGAAAAAAACAGTGCAATACAAAAAAAGGCAGCAGCAGCAGAAAACTCTCATAGATAATTTAGCTATTTTCAAAAAAATCAATGCTACAGTATGTTGCATCTAAAAATCTTTTATTTATGCACAATTCCATGCAGAATTTGCATCTGGCCTGTCATTACTCATGTTAGATACGGAGCAGTGAGACAAAAACACCTGACAATTTGTTCAGTGACAATAAACATTTGCTCAGGCTGCTTTCCCATTGTTCTGCAATAAAGGTCAGAAAGACAAATTCGGCAAATAAACAACATTAATTGTCAAATCCAGTCATCTTCATTCTCAGTCAGCTTTGAAAGAATTCCACATGCACATGGAAGAAAAAAAAACATTCGGCAATTAAACACAAAGGAATCCATTTAAGGAAACGCGGCGACATCTACAGATTTATGCAAATGAGACTTCACATGCGCTCTGTACATTTGTTAACTTGCACTTGCCTGAGGCTGCAGACAGATCTGCTCCACACACATGAAAGGGGGAGGGAGGGGAGGGGGGGCAGAAGAGAGAGAGAGAGTGCAGCCCACTGCTCAGCACTCAGCACACGGAGGAGCTGCAGCCTGGTGATGCCTGCTGCAGCCTCCCTCCTGCAGCTACAGTACAGCCGAGTGCTGGGAATCATTGATCTGTTCTTCCTCTTCATAGAACAACAGAGGAAGCACGGCTCCTTATTAACCACATGGGTCCAGAGCAAAGGGTGGCCACTACTACAATTCTAGCTGCACCTTTTTGATTTTAACATTGTATTAAGGCAGAAAGAGTTGGAAATAACTGCCAGTATTATGAGTGGTCAGTGTATTACTGTACTGTGGTAAATGACTTGAATGAGAATATTCTCATTGAGAGCTTATGAACTCATCTGACTCCTGATGTGATGCTGTGTTTGTTTTTTTTAATCTTTCACACCAAACAGCATTAGCAGTGTTTTAATGAATTACAGCTACATGCTTAAATTGAAGTGTAATCTCTGAGAAGACATTTCATCCAGCATCTCAAGCGTCTTTGTTGTTACAAGCAGTGATCAAAATACGCCGTAGCCGACAAGCACGAGCGAGCGAGCTCCACATCCAGACTAATGTTTTGATTTGCTGTAATTCAAGTCACACAGTGCGGAGGCATAATCAGGTACTCTTACCCTCATGTCAATCACAATGCTCACCTAAATTATTCATGGCCCTATATTTTATTTATGACTATATTTTCCCATGCCACCTGAAAGTTCGCAAAAGCCGGTTTGCTGGCAGAAACAGAGCTGCCAAAGCATTTCATAGAGACAGAGCGGCTTTCATCTCTCACACAGGCTGGGAAAGCTGTGGGATGTGGGGTTCATATTCTGCAGACAAGCCTTATCATTTATATATAGCCAGTATCATGTTGAGATCTTGAATCGTTTTTTTTTTTTCATATGCAAAACATTCGCACTGTTATCTGAGAAAATTCGTGAAGTAGGCCAGCTCTGCATGTGATTACAGTATATGGTGAATTAGAGTGATATAAAAACAAAGTGACACAAAATACTTCCTGAGAGAAAACTCTGATACACACCCAATTTAAGGGGTGTCATTCAATGTGTTGTCGGTTAGGAGTTTAAATTCCATTAAGATGTTTTGCATCTATGATTCTGATAAAAGTCTTGTAAAAGTTAAAGATTGTAAAGTTGTGATAGTCTGTGAGATGATTAACCGAGATGTACCGTCTAAAATATGCTCATTTTCACCTATAGATCACGGATACATTATTAACGGGTAAGTATGTTTCTGCCTTGCTCTGTAAAATGTGACTATTTTTATGCCACCCTGTGTAACAATAGTTTAAATATACACTATAAAACATTAAGAGTACCGGCTAAAATTTAAAACTTGTATTTATTATTGAGTTTTTACTTCTAATTTAGAATTCTGTCATGGTGTTGAAAAAATATGATCCTTTAATAGCAACAATGGCGTTGAATTCAACAGCAGATTTTTTTTGTTCTTTTTAATTACTTTTGGAGAATTGTCAGCTTTTTGTCGACGTGGCTTTTTGTTGATTAGATAGCCTACGAGAGATTAAATAATCAGACATTTGGTTAAACTGTGCTGAAATGAAAAAAAAAAAGATCAAAACAGCAGCACACTTATCTCTGTTACACAAAATCTATTATCCTTCGTCAGAGCACGAGACATGCCGAGCTGTGCCAACACATGCAAAACAGTTTGTGGCCGCAAAAGGAAAAGAAAAATGAACTTTAAGTCCTTGAAAAGTTGGTCTCAATCCTTTTTTAAACATTAAATAGTCGTGGATAAATAAGCAACAATCAGATTTAAAGTTAGAAAATCTAAAATAAAAAATCATTCATTAAGAATTTCAAGTCAAAAACGTTCCTAATCTGCTTCCTCAGGACTGTGTGGGTGTGGTTGGATCAGATTTGACTGACAGGGATCCAACAACCCAGCAACTGTCATCACATTCTGATTCAAGTGTTTTGCTAAATCCTGATTGGTGCATAGAAGTACGCGGCATCGTGTTTTTCCCAGTTGAGCCCCGCCCACTCCAAACTAGTGAGAAGAACAGAGAGAAAACTGGAAATACAGAAATCTTTCAAGTGCGATAATCGAAACCTTTCTAACTTTGGCAGATGATTGTGTGCTCATGTAGGACCCTGTCACTCAGAGGACGAAGCTGATTGAGAAAATAGGTTTTCAGTGCCTTTAAAGAAAAAAGCCTCTAAACCAGATTTATAAAGTTTAAATCAGACCTTATATTACTCTAAATGTACTTCATTTATTTTACTTATTTAACCAGGAAGTCTTCTGAGATGCATTCTCTCATTTACAAAAAGGTCAAAATGGCAGCACAGAGTAGTTAACACACAGTCACATAAGACCACATACAATCAATTGGCATTCACACATCAAATACAGAACATGAGAAGCAGTGAAGAATTAGTTTAACTATTTTTAAAAACACATTTCTCATCAAAAATGTTATGAATGAAGTGTTTCAGTGCCTGATATGAAGGCAGCGTTTCCCAATAAAGTCTATATTAATTATTACAAGGCCAGGGTGCATAACTCTGGAAATAACCTATAACATATACCTACCATATACCTATAATATCTTCTCTTAAATGATTTGATTTAAAATTTATAGTTTTACTTCACCAGAGTTTTCCTTAGTTTGAACCACTTGTGTATCAATGCACTGGCATTACAAGTATAGCTGAATAAGAATATTAATGGTGGAATTAAAATTGAAATCTGTACCGACTGCAGAATATTTGAAACAAATTAATTACAGAATCACTTCAGATGCTTATGTCTGTACTCACTTTGGCTGTATAAAATGTCTATGTGGTGGCATACCATGCACTGACAAATAAAACTCATTAAGACAGAAAAATATGTCTTTTTTTTCTTAACACTTAATTAGCTGGCAACAGACAAAAGATTCCAAATAGGTGTCATGGCAACATCTCAAGAGAGCACAATCCTGAGCCGTGAAAGCTCAGAGCTCAGCCAGGAAGGAGCCAAAGACACAAAAAGAGTCACATCAAAAGCTTCTAAATTGGAACCATGAACCCTGCTGAGACACACAAAGCTGCTCTGTAATCTAAAAGGTTGATATTAGTTCACACTACAATCCCTCTGTATACTCCATTGATGCTGCGATTTTAATTCGGTGTTTGGGAAGAGAAACCACAAACAAAACATGCACAGTGACAATGAGCGAAAAACGCATTGAATATGGAAAGTGGAGTGCAGAATTGCTGAGAGTGCATATGGTTGTTTTGTGGGAACATAAACTGTGTGTATCACACAGAATATTTCAGACCAGTCCGTATGAAATCTGAGAATGCTGCCTGGTCTACAAATATACAGTGTCACTGCCTTTACCTGCCGGTTAGTCTGTCATCTGATCCTAAATAATTAAATTCAAAACACCTTTGAAAGATGTCATTTAAAACTACAGAAAATAGAATTTACCACAATAAGGAAATCTGCTAATTTCAGGAAAATATGAACACCTTTTATATCATGACTAATACTGCCCTTTGTGTGCAGGAATATAAGAATATGAATGAGCTCAATGTATTTTTTTCTACACGTATGAGTGATTTTCTTCTTTTTATAATGTCATTCCTATGGTTTACTATCTGACATTTTAAATGTATTCTTATAGCCTGTTGTGGAAGGATGAAGTATTCTGTGCACTATACTGAGTTCTTTTCTGTGTGTGTGTTGGGATTCTTTTTCAGTATACAACTTGGAAAATACAAAAAAAGAGAATTATATATATAAAAAAAAGACCATCCATAATGTTTGTTAGCCTCGTCTCACTTATCTTATCCAGATAAAAATGTCAGGCAAGGTGTAAAACAACCCATCTGACTTGTTACAGAGCGATAACAATTACAACTCCAGCAGATTGTTTTATTTCTTGCTTAATGTCTTGTTTCCCCCTCATCAGTTTACAATCTGACCTTTAACCTGTCTCAGTAAATCTGCCTGAACCTCCAGCTTAAGCTTAAAGCCACGACTTCTTGTTGTTCCCACATTAAAAGGAAACAAAATTGATTTAGCTGTGCATGTGAACCTTTGTGTGCAGACAATTCACCCACACTAGCCTCCTGCGGAGAGACTCTCCTCAGTGCTGTTAAGCCATAACACCTTTCTTGCGAATCTTTAATGGACCACATTCACTGCTATCAAGCTTTAGCCATCTGTGCTACAGTATGTAATAGCAGCATGGCTGAATCACTTATTCAAATAAGCCAGCTTAATGATGCAGCTTTTCACAAGTAAATACATCGACTTAATGTTTCAATGTCCTTTAACTCAGTGCCACGTGTACTAATTAAATCCTGCTCCTCTGAGGACTGGGTGCTGATAGATTGAGGAGACAGATGGATTGAGGAGGAAAAATACACAGTCACAAGAAGAGAGGCTCCACTACCCCCCCTTCACACACACACACACACACACACACACACAC
>NTHP01000086.1:662243-811912 GCA_003416845.1 Oplegnathus fasciatus | reverse complement strand
CACACACCGCCCACCCCCCCTCACTTTCAGATCTCAATCACAAAGATGGAAATGGTTGTATGATTGTGCAAGCATGGTCGTATGTTTGAGCGCATGCTTTCGCACAACGATGGACTGTTGGTGCTGCCTTAGCGGAGGAACAATAAAGAAGGCAGGGTAGGATAATGATGCTTGCTGCCATATTTGAGCCTAGCATGTCAAAAACAGACACAAGGAAAACAGGATATTACTGCATCTTTTGATTACATTAATGTAAACATTAGAACTACATGGCTTCATAGATTTAAAAAAAACCTCTTTACTGCCTTGGAAATATGTCAAGGCCTTTGATTTTCCCATTTTTGTTGCACTGGTGGTTGATTTACGGGGAAAAAAATAAATATCAAGCATATAATACAACATGCTCTAGAAAGAATATGCCGTCTTTTCATCATTTTGATATCAGAGGCATCTCTCTCGTATAATCCAGTGAGAATAGCGCAGCTGTCTGTATTGACTAAACACTGTTGTCTGCATCAACATCACATCATATCTTGTTATCAGAGGGTCTTTTGTGGCAGCGTAGCAACAGTTGTGCGAGCTCTGAACGCCATCTATCTCGCAGGCATGAATTCAATATGTTAATGTGTTGTGAAGACTGGCAGTATGATATTTCAGGCGGCAAGAGGGAGACGTGGCCTTACCTTTAGCAAAATATATTACGCTGCAGCGACCCGCGTCTGCTCTGTGAAGAAGAGAGGAGAGAGAACATAAATGATATTTGCTCTGCAGCCACATGTAATAGTAACTATAATAACTATATCATTGCTGGAGTTGCAAGAGATCATGCAAAAGGTGACTTTAAATGATGTTGTATGCTGTTTGTTGTGCCAGCTAACACAAGGTGCCATTATTTTGTCATGTTATCACAGGGGTACACAGGTTTTTGTCAGGGAAACTTTGCAATTTCAGCACTGATGTGTGGGTGATTGACAGAGCTTTATCTAAATCTCTTTGTGAGCCACTCTTTCCTTTTATAGCTTGGGGGGGNNGGGCGGCTTTGGTGGAGGGGCATCCCCGGGGGAGGCAGGGGGGAACAGACTCTCTGCCTCCTCTGCCTGTTCTGCAGGAGGCTCTGCAGGGAACCAGACCCTCTTCTCCCTGCGGTCTGCATGAGAGGCTCTCAGCCAGTTGGCCGTACACACCAGTCAGCTGGCTTCTAGTATAGTAGCCTGTATGACACACATGTGCGACCTCAAAAACAACACACAAAAGGTATATGGGAGCTCGAACATGCAGGATCCCTTTGGCTCTGTGTCTACTTCACACACACACACACACACACACACACATACTGTAGAGCAGTGTGCACAAAGTGTTTGAGCTATAAAACGGCCAATGCTTTAGGTGGAACAAAGAAAACGTGGTCTTCAAATGTTAGTATGATTCTCAAATTTGAATGACTGTTTAGTTGCAGCAGATGTCCTGAGCAGGAGTGACTACTGAGGTGTGATGCCCACAAGAGTTTGACAAATGGACCATTCAGGGATGGGTCCCAACACTGTGAGGTAACAAAACAAGCAGGCAAACATACAAAATGCCCAATTCTTTTATGCAACAGAGACAGGATGTAAGAACAAAGATAACAGGCCTGTATTCTCCCATCTAATCAATGTGCATGTGTTCAAACACAGGCCCATCACCTAAGATTGTGTACTCACCATTCATTTCTTTACTATCATCAGTATCCAGCCAGTCAATGACGCCCCTCTCTCAATGGACTTCACAGGGTTTTTTTCCCCTTAAACCATGTCACGGTGTCTCTCTGCGAAAACCCTCCACCGCTGTGAGCTCATGAAAGCCGGTACCGGAATCCCGAATAGTGTCGGAACCAAGCGGCACAATTGTCGCATATATAGCTGTAACTGCGCTTCAACACGCGCTCCTTCCGGCTGCTCAGGGAACAATGGTGCAGCATCAGACTGACAGCTTCACGGACAACGTGACTTCCTCTGTCCAATCGCGGTTTTATAAACCAGGAATCAGCCGCAGAGCGCTGCTGCCTGCCCACTGTGGGCTTCAACGCAAATCCCACTGTATGATCATGTGCGCTCCCTGCTGCCAAAGGAGGTGGGCTTAATCATGACTAAAACACATATTAATAGGGATTTATAGTGTTTAATAGGCTGCAAGTTATTTAAAATAATCTAATTGTGTGTTTGTCTATGAATATTCTTAGTCATTCGGATGAAAGAGCGTTTAAAAGTGAGTCACAGACAGGATTTACTGTTTCGTTCTAGACTAAAAGAAGATTTTAACAGAGGATCCACTTAATTTGACTTCTACTGAGGCCTATCTTGTAATATTTCTGCCTCCACTAGGCTTTAAGTTATTATAGAAGCTGAACTTTGTGCTACTGCTGCAACAATTGTATCCTTCTTAAATGTATTGTATTGCTGTGGTCTATGTAATATTTATGTTTTTTTAAACAAGCCACACATGCTAATGAAAGTGATGAAGTTGAGAGGCTTATAAAATGAAACAGCTGCCTTGGCAAACACCCATAGCCCTACTTCATCAAATTTAATTAGTCCCTGCTGGGTTATGTGAGTTAGATCAGCCAAATGTAAAGGGTCTCTGCTAGGTTAGAGCAGAATGCAACAGGAGAGCTTTGTTTGTTTTTATGTCCCTTTAGTGGAAATGTAATACTCAACATCAAGTCCTCAACATATGACTTCTCTGGGTCCAGGGTGAAATAAATCAGTGAGGCACGCTGCCATCTTGTGGCCGCAGTGTTAAACTACAGGTGTTCTGCAGGCACAGGCCGATCCAAAAATCTCTTGTCATGCTCATTTCCAAACAGAGCCAAAAGTGTGGGTGGGGTATGGCTGGTTCTGAGTCTGCTGAGATTAAGAGGAGAGAGGGAATTATGCTCTTCCCTCATGTTCAACGTGAGAGGTATTTTAGTGCGCTTGTTAATTGCTGGACGTGAAAGTGAATGTTGCGCTTGGAACATTTCAGAATCATAGTTACTGTTTGATTTGGGTTTGCCTTTTTCACAGCAGACATCTTGACTTGTGATAACAGGAAAAGCACAGGTGTTACTGAAACACTGAAACAGCTAAATGGAAGTCAGCCATCATTAATTCTATTATTCACACCTGCGATTTTCCTGCTGTGACATCTGGAAAATGGTTTGAAACAGGCCTGTTGACACATCTTTCCATACATGAAGCTGCCCAGTGCAAACAGTCATCTGCTGAGTTTCACAGGTGCAATATAGTGCCTTGCTCAAGGGCACGTCAACTTGTTTCTTTTTCACCTTCCATACACAGTCACTTCTCTAACTTCTACTGCCACCCCTCTTATTGCATCCAATCAGGTATCACATCTCCTCAAATGTCTGGTTAACTTGATACTGATGTGGTTGAACAGGCATCATGAAGGGAGCCTGCGCTTCTCACAAAGAGCAGTAGATGATGCTAAAGAGCTCACTCTGGGGGGAAAAAAAACAACTATGCAGTTGTGCCTCAAATAAGTTCAGTCCCACCACAGTCCTTTACGTGGGAATGCAAGAAGACAAGGTAAACAGAGGCTGTATCAGCCATGCAAAGATACAGCTGCAGTCTGAAGCATGGTGATCACGTTATGATGAAACAGTAAGTGTTTACACAGATGCCACTAATAACAAGGTGGGGTTCAAGCACAACCTCACCTCCATGTAGGGAGCATGGAAAACATTCTAAAAGAGAAAAGGCAGCACTTGTATTGTCGTAAAATAAAAAATATGGAGGGGAATGTGTTTCAATCTTTGGCATTCTTCGGGATTATTTAAAAATGAATCACACAAAGCATATGGTGCTTAAACAGAAAAATACAGCACAGAAATCAGTGAAACATTTACACATATTGCATCAGCATAAACTCCTGGTTTTAGACCAATCAAATATTGGGTTATGACTTACACTAAAAGTTTAGTGAATACACACACTATTCAATTAGTTTGCATTCCTGTACTGTGTACTGAATGTTGAATCAGTGCGTGTGATTGCTCGTTTCTTCTTTTCTTTTTTTCTTCTTTTTTTCTTCTTGTCCAGTGTCTGCTGACTTCTCATGTCAAATGAAAGAATTGTTCTAATTGTTGTAAATAATTCAAGAGGGCCTAGAAAATAACCCGAGCTCAGAGGGACCACATACTTAAAAAGCTATTACAGAGCTACAGCAAAACTGCACAATTATTTCTGAAGTATTAGCCTTTATTGCATTACAGGACAAAAAAACAAGTAAACACTGTCAGTAAATTGGATTCTGAGATCTGACAGTGCACCAACTGTTGTGACATTAAGTGCCTTCATTTCAAGATCCGGATGTATTTTAATGTTTTTAAACTCCCAAATGCTATTTAATTTCAGCATGACTCTATTTTGCTGTTCTAATTAGTGCTAATGAGAATTTGGTGTTCCCATTGTAGCCTCTTACATCAGCATCTAGCACATGAAAAAGGGAAAAAGAGATAACTAATAATGAAAAATGTGTTTATAAATTTCACATGGGGTCAATTTCAGGAAAACTGTTTCATTCCCTGTTTCTCTCTCATGTTATTGAAAAGTCCAGGTTTATTGTGAAGGAAAGTGGTCTGCCGTCAGTCGTCTCCTGTCAGTGTAACCCGATGGCTGTGAATACATAAAGGGCCAGGCTATACGTGACACTCTTTCGTGGCCTTTCTGAATTATGCATTCCTCTCAGGTTAACAGTGGATATCCGGTGTCCATTCAACACATCACAGCGGACAGATCTATCATGAATATTTTTTCTTCTGTATTTCTTCCTTCTCAGCAGCCATAAGATCCATTTTAGACTATTTTAAGCTTCTTTGTGTCAGTTCAGAGAAAATATTTCTATATTGTCTTCATATATTGTCTGCGTTATGTTATGTTAACATGTGTGTTTGTTGGGATGTTTTTACGTGTGTGTGTGTGTGTGTGAAAGGCCTCAGCCATACGTACTATCAGAATCACAAAGTGTGTCTCTCTTTACGGAGCTCTAGAGCGCTTTTGTGCACAGCCTGCCAGTCAATTCTCTGCCTTTACAGAGCCGCTGATAGAGGCCCCTCAGGCTGCAAAGAAAGTGGAACCCTGTCGAGTGTGGTGACCTGTGTCCTCTCCCTCCTCTAGTCAGAGT
This sequence comes from Oplegnathus fasciatus, assembly GCA_003416845.1. NCBI lineage: Eukaryota > Metazoa > Chordata > Actinopteri > Centrarchiformes > Oplegnathidae > Oplegnathus > Oplegnathus fasciatus. Next base: position 806,752 of record NTHP01000086.1, on the reverse strand, counting down.
ACCAGGTGATACAATTGCACCACAATGGAAATTCAATCAAGAGATGGACCGGAGTGAGTAGGAGCCGCTCTCCTGTCCCTCTCCCACTGGCCTGCTAATCGAATCTAAAGAGGAACTTTAAACACATCTGGATTAAAGATACTTCAGTATTGGAAGGTGGTTTGGAGGGAAGATAATCAACTTCACTTTCACCAAATGTAAGTATGATTATTGTTCTATGGTTGTGTGTGTGCGTGTGTGACTGTGTGCGAGGTGGATAATGATTATCACATCCTGTCAAAGCTTTATATAGTAAAACATAACCAATACCATGCACTTCATCAGTGATGACTGTGTCAAGTGAAAAGTGACAGATAAATGTTGGCAGGTTTGTTGCTAAGGCATCGGTAACTTCCTCCATTAGAAGTAAGGTTGGCCAGAGAAATGGTTATACTTGACAGACCAAGCTTTGTTACAGTATGCAATGTCAGAGAAATCTACCTGTGGCCATTACAAAATATGCTGTCCAAATGGTATTTTAATGACGGATGGGCAGAGGTGTGAAGCAACAAGGCAACAATATGCTTATTCAGCGTAAAAGGCAACACAGAGTAACGTGTTAGCCTTTAAACACTTTGGTTTGTTACTGAAAGACACATTGTTGTTTCCACGTTATGTAAAGACTTCTCGCTTTCATTTCCTCATTACCTCCCATGTTTTTGCTCTTTTCCAAACCGATCAGTCCTCAGTAGCACTTCACTGCTGCAGAGAGTCACTCTGTAGGAAGTCACACTCACAGCTGTGGAGGCCACTCCACATTAATGGGAGAGTAAAGTAAACAGGTAAACTGTGGGACTCACTCACCACTCTCCAACCATTAGTTGGAAACATCCGTCACCATGGATACTGATAGATGGCTTGCTCAAATCAGCTGTTGAACTATACTGTGTGCTGTTTGCCTGTGAATGTTCTCCAAACAAGCATGTACAAGCATGTGCTATAAAGAAAATGATGCATTCTCCCTTTAAAGCTGCACTAATCAATATTTTCATATTAACAATTGATCAAATGACCATGTGTAATTTGAAAGGGGTTGCTGGTAGTGATGATCCCACAGAGATCTTTCACCCAACTTTTTAGCCCACCTCAGCTCTGCAGAGGGGTTTAGCATCTTTCAGCTCCTCATTTTGATTTTCAGGCCCACAGTTTTTCTGTTTTGGTTCACTCATTTATCAACCTTGTTCCAAACTGCAGCCGGCAGCAGTTTTCATTTTTAAAAAGCTTTGATAAATCCTCTGGACACTACCTGCCAAGCATCAAACTGCAGACAGGCAAAGTTTGTGTCTAGCCAGTGGAGCATTTAGCAGCTAAAGAGCCAACTACATGTGTTGGTGGAGACCAAAACAGAGCTAAAAGGAGAGTTAATATTGGACTTTCATTTGTCAGGTGGCCAGGAGCACAACTGCAAATGAAGGCTGATGTTTCTTCCACGTCTGCTGCATATCAACTTTACAAGGTCATAATATGTCAGTGTTGTGTTTACAGCCTTTTCCACTGCCCCCAAGTGGCCAAAAAATCAGTTAATGCTGCTTTAACTGTTCTGAACAGTTTATGTGCGTGAGCAAAATAATATTTGGCAAAGAAGCCAGTTGTAACTTATATTTTTGTGATTTTTCTTTATCCGCCAGTATTTGGTGATTAGTGTACAGGTAGTTTGAGTCTGTTAAGTCAGCACTGATCCAGATCCACTATTTGACTAAACATGAGTTTGATGAATGTTGCCCTGCTAGGATGATTTTGTAAAGTATGAGAAGTAGTCACTTGTCATTGGATGCTATTGTTCTCTGTAATTTAACACTGAGAGAAGAACAATGAGCATAATCAGTCCAACATGAATGAGTTTAATAGAGGAAGACAATCTGGCAGAATGGCAGAAATGCATGATTAGAAGTGTGTGTGAGCCAATCATGTCGTATTCCAGCACTGTGAACCGCTGATGAATTTGAATGACAGGGTATCCATGACAACTGTAACAAATGAGTGTGTGCACAATAGTAAATCCTCATTTAGTTTGAAAGAATCAAACCAACCAACCCTAACCAGCATGTCAAATGGGCCATGTAGCGTATTAGCCGGATTGACACTTTTCAGCTCTACCAGTCCACCTCACAGTACGCAGCCAGTATTTCTTTTACATAAATAATGTAACCACAAGTAGTGGATGAACATTTAACTGTGTGGGCCTTAGGAGCGGTGATTTATTGTTTCAGCAAGCTGGCTGATTTCATGCATGTGGCTCATTTGCATTCACACTCTATTGTGGGAGCAACAGGCATGAGATATTACAGTTGATATATGCGCAGGCTTTCCAGCCCTGCAATAGAAAACATTTTTGTGGTTAGCCCAAAACCTGCAACTTAGTGTGTGGTCGATGTTTCGCTGTGTGACCAATATTAACTAAAGGGTTGTTTATGTTTAGGATAGCAGAATAACTGGCTCGGTGATTACCACTTCACAGCAAGAGGAGAGTGACTTCCTGTCTCTCTGTGCACTTGCGATGCAGTTGTCTCTTTGCCTTCAGTACAAAGTGAGCAGCAAAATGATTCAACCCCTCATGACCCTGAAAAGGATTAAACTGGCAGAGGAAATTAATGAATCCCATGTATTACATTACCCACCTGCATGTTCACCAACCTAATGTTGTAGTAACTGTATTTTACCACAAGATGGCTGGTAGGTACACACAAAAATCATGAAGAGACTCTACCCTTGCTTGACAAGGATATTTTTTTGGCTGGCTCTCTGAAGTTCCTCCTACGAGGGTGGATTGTTTCTCCAGAAAAACAGAATGAATTATACTTTAATTACTGGAACATAAAAACTGCCTGTTTTTACTTGAAATTCTACTCTCCAAATTATTGATATGATGTATGCATAATCCTATGGAGATACATTCGGTCCCCTCACTGAATGGTAATGATTTGATCACCTTTTTGCCCATAAGTATCATTTAGCAGGTACATACCTGCTGCAGGGGCCCTACTGTATACGCGACTAGATGAACAAAAAAAATTAATGACTGAAAAGTATCAAATCCAAATGAACATGTTGTGCTTCTTAAACAACATGAATAAAACATTCATTATAACTCCAATGCAAGTCTTGTGACTCTGTTATTAATCTCTCATGAGCCAAAACCATTGCAATGGTGATATGTTTCTGCTTTAGCTGAAGCTGATGTGACTTATGATTTAATATGCTTACACCGCAAGACACTATCAGTGCAGCAAAGATTAATTAAGCATGATACATTTTGCATAATGGGCACTTGTGTTTAGTAAACAATTTCAGTTAACATAAATCACTATGGGCAGTGTGGTAATTGATGTAGGGAGAAAAAGCTGTCCTGCGGGTGTCTTTGAGTTTGCCCCGACCACTGCAGAGCAGAACCGAAGCTTTTCCACAGTTTACTCGGTACAACTACTCTACCTTCACGCCATTATGTCTCTGATGCTCACACGGTTTAATGGTACATTAAATTAGAGTGTCTCATACCTGCCCTATTAATTAATGTGAGCCAAAGTGTTGTATATCTGTTGTGATGCTTTTATGAAATTCAACCTTATACCTACGAACCTCAAGTTTACCACAGTTTAATGAAGTGTGCACAGTCTCAGATGATGGCCTATTTAATTTAATACTGTGCTCCCCAGTTTAGTGCTTGGAGCTGGTTGGAGTTTGGCTTTGACTCTTTTTGAATGCTTTGTGTTTTTATATGCGTTTCACATGTGATGTGACAAGGGTTTTTTTTATGGCAGCACTTTTCTACCATGACCATAGTAAAATGTCTACATCAAAACAAACAAAACAAACCACTATAGCACATATATAAACAGTATGGATGTAACAATACATTGTCTCCAATCTTATTGTAACATATCGTTCAACACAAGGCACTTGAATCAATATTTGGTGTAATATATCAAACAATTCACCGCCATATGAATTACAGGAATATTCCCCATAAACAAAAAGTGCCTTTAGATATTAGTTTCTTAACTTTAATGTTGTATTAAAACTAAATACAATTTAAATGCCAGGCACATACTAAAGCATGTTTTTGAAGGAACCTTCTGTATTGAAAATGCATTCAGTTGTGACAGCAAAGTAGCATATCTTGTGAATCATTATAGTGAAACTTAGTACATATTTAGCTACCATAAGAATGTCCTGTTTATCTGGAGATTTTATTATTTCTAATAAATTCAAAAATGATGTTTCACCTTTTGCTATTTTTTTTTATAATTTCCTGTATTGAAAAACCCTTTATGTATTTGTGTTTATGTTCAAACTAATCAACACTGGCTAAGTATAGCTAAGAGCTGAATGATTGTAACTTAAAGATCTTTGATACAGATTTTATAAAACTCAACCAGCTGCAGGTTCATACATGTAATGAGTAACTAGGTTGTACCATATTGGTAGACAGTGAATGGAAGAGAAACATGCACTCCTCTCTATGTGTAATACATTATTCATTTCAAGTCAGAAAGCTGCCCTATTATATGAACCTGACAGTGGCTAACTTATTTAATCACAACCCTGTTAAAGAGGCATCAGAAAGCCTTTAAGAGTACTTGTGGTCATCACAAAGATAGATATTCAGATAACAGCATCACTGCCCTCTGTAGCCATTTTACTGCCCAGCATAAAGCCACTTCTAAATTTAGCCAACAACTTTTGGAGACATACTGTTGAGAAAATCAGGACTCATTCAGGTTTGGAATGTCGAAGACAGTTGGTTCTTTAATATAAGCATGGATCAGCATATTAAGTCATGGCATGACTAACAAAGTAGGCTTCGCCCCGATACTTAAGTCCAGCTGAATATATACACTAACCAAACAAGGGGTCGAGCTGCTTGGCCTAGCAACAGCATGTAGCAGAGAAATGACCAGAATGCAGGTCAGGAGGGTTACTTAAAAAATATACAATTACTAATTATCTGTAGTGTACATGTAGTCAGTAACCTAATCCAAGTATCACAGTATTAAAGTAATGTAACTTGATTACTTTCTGTTCTTTTTGGATTACCTCAATACCAAATATGCAAACAAATACAAGAGAAAAGAAATGTTTCTTTAGATTAGATGTCGAGTCCTGGGATGATGACAGCATTTTCACAGCTGGGAGGCATAACTCGCACTGTACAGTGATGTTGTTCTGCTTTTCTTCTTTAAAGACAAAATAATAGCTACCCAGTGAAAGCAGTTTTTTCTCTAGAGGCCATGATAATGAACTGGCAACTGTAAGATTAGCAATGGCTTCACTTGAGACAAGAGTTTTGTTGTGAAACTCATGAAGTGTTGTAATGTGTGCGGATGTGCATGGTAGTATATCGTTCTTTAATTTAAAATGTATTTTAAAATTGTTATCCTGCTAATAATCTCTGTTTTACTAAATGAATCAATAATTTGATTAAGTCTTTTTTCTGTAGCTGTAACAGAATTCAGTTACCTTTTTTTTGTATCCTAATTACGCCGTTCCATGTATCCCGTTACTCCCTAAGCCTGCCAGAATGAAATGGAACAATGGTGTGTAAATAGGTTTTTGACTGATGAACATGACAGGCTCGACAAGTTGACTGATGAATAGAGGTCAACACTGACAAAGAAAGCCAACTTTGTCATCTCTTTTACAACACATAAAATAACATGGCTTTCATTTTGAAAGTAAAAGGTAAAAGTAGTGGTGGAATGTAATTTAATGCATTTACTTGTACTTGAGTAAAAATTTGAGGTACTTGTATTAGAGTCTTGTCTTTTCATGACACTTTATTCTTTTAATTAAAAATTAAACTATCCAACAGTTTATACAAGTACAGCTGAAACAAAAGAGTTGATTAATCAATTAGTCAATTGACAGAAAATTAATTGGTAACTATTTTGATAATTGTCATTTGTCACGCAAAAACATTGCATTTCCCTTTTAATTATTTAAAAATTTTAATTTATTTTTAATAATTCTGAATTTTGTACTATTGGTTGGACAAAACAAGCACTGTGAAGGTGACACCTTGGGTAATTGTGACAGCATTTCTCACTATTTTTAGCCTTTTTACAAACCAAACAATCAATGAATCCAGCAAATGAATCCATAATGAGCTCAGCAACAACAACAGCAGTAAAATCCTGCTTTTCCATTAATGCATGAGTAATAAAAATCTAATGATATAACATATAATAGTGTAACAGTCACAGGGGACATTTTTGAAGTACATTTTTCCGATTATACTTACATACTTTTACTTAAGTAACATTTTCAATGCAGGTTCAATGCTTCCTCCACCACTGGGTAAAAGTCACTCTTCTCCAATCCCTTTCAGCTTGTTCAAGTTTTACATTATATACCAAAATATCCACTGTATCCTTATTCACACTCACAGAAATATGGTCAAATGTGTCATCAGGACGCATTTGACAATATCGAACATTTTATTGACAGGAATGTAGGTCACCCTTCTTTGAGTCATGGTGCTTAGTCTTTTGTCACTTGAGACAGTTATTTTTAGGTTCTTTTTGAATTTCCGTCGTGGCTTTTGGTGCCGAGATTGGGTGTCAGGCTTGACTATGTCATAGGACAAGCAGAGGCTAAATATATGCCCTGTTGCTATGAATGTTGCTGATGTTATGTGGTTTTTGCAAATTGATTGCGTCATTGTCTCAGCAGCTTATTTCACACATATCGTTCATTAAAGGCAACCTAAAAATTTACGACTAGAATACCAGTTTTCAGCTCTGTCACTGCTCCGTGTCAACATATAAACGCCTTGATTGTTGTTTCCCTCAGGCAAGATCTGTCAGGAACACATGTGAAGATCTTCAGAGTACCGTTATCTTTTCCTTTGTGTCTTCAGCATGTTGGCTGCACAGAGCCTCGCAGGTTGAGAAACAAAGTCTTATGTGATCAGGGTAAAAAGCGTTGGGTGATTATTTTACAGAAACCTCACACCCTAATTGACGGACAGCGGTGGGTGGAGGCAGTTAGGAGCCATGTACAGTATCAGTCACAGTCCCACTTGACGATCACAGGAAACACATACCTGCCATTCCATTTTAATGATGTTCGTCCTCTGCAAGAATGACCCAGATTCAAGGAAGTTGTAATATTTGTTTCTGCAGAAGTTAAGTTGATCAAATTGCGGCAGTATGTGTGAGCAGAACAGCACAAGAAAAATACCTCTTTAGAGTCACTGTAGTATTGTGTCATTTTAATCATTCTGAAGAGTAATCCTGCAAACCAATCAGATCACTTAATGCTTTATAATCCTCCTTTGGATACCACAGATCTAATTAAGGTGAGGAATAGTTTGTTCTTCACTTCTCCATCTCTTTTTGCTGTGACCTGGTGTCAGTCATAAATGGGGTGAAATGATGTTAAATCTTTGCTGAATACTTCTGGATGAAAGGTTGAGATTTGTCTGTAAAGTCTGTTACTTTGCTACTTTGTATAAGGGATTTTTTTTAAACATTAGTGTGAATAACTGTATTTTCTTGGAAAACCAGGTTACTTTTTTCAAAGGAAAAAATAACCAGTGGTTATTGAAGGTTTTCTTTGGTTTATGGATGGAGGTCATTGCATTGCAATCCTATTGCCTCGATTCAGCAAACATGTTGAAATATTTAAAATGCTTCAACGCATTCAAGTCACATGTTAACCTTCTGCAGGGAGGGAGAGGGGTAGCTCATCCTTCCAAACACACCAGCCTTTCACTACAAGGCTGTTGTATTTTGTGTGTCTGTGTGTGAACTTTTTTTCTCTCTCTTTAAAAAAAAAAATCTTATAAATTAATTGGAAGGTGACACATGATCAAGGTTTTATGAACTTCAAAGAAGTGTCCTATTCAGTCATATTTGGTTGCCATGACAAAGCACTGGTATTACGAGCTGATCTGTGAGAAATGAATAAATGTGAAGGAACTTGACACCAAAGCAAGTCTTCAGCAAAGTGAAATATCATGACGGAATCAACAGTTTTTGTAATATGTGTTAAATATTAATTTTAATGTAAATTCAATGAATGTCTAATAGACTTTTTTATTCTTTTGCCTTCGTCTGAACTGTGAATTCAACCTCTATTCTTAAAGAAAACATGAACGTGAAATAATCACAACAGCACTCTGAGAATGAATAAGTAGGAATTGAATGAAACATGAGGGCAGAATGTAGGATATAATTTGCATTCATTTCATGCTGACTGTTCATGGGGGAAAATGGCCTTTTCATCTCATAACTACATGCCTGAAAAAAAATCTTTGTGCAGCACTTAAGACCTCTTGATGGTAGCGCAGGACTTTGACCTTGCTGTGCAACTGATTGTTTTTAACTGTATTCAGTGGTGTGCAACTCAGTTAATGGATTTTTTTTCCGCAGCGTGTCATATTGATTGGCAGTTACCCAAAAGGCCCAGTACTGAACCTGCTGCGCCAGTCTGGGAGTCCCCAAAGTAAATCTTGAACAGTTGCAGAACCACCGCAAGTGCTGTTTTGCACCTGTATGTGTGTGTGTGTGTGTGTGTGTGTGTGTGCGTGTGTTTGTCGCAGTGTAGTCAACCAACTCAAAGATCTCCCTGTGCTGTCTGCTCATCACTCCAGTCATGAGGAAAGATCAACCGCACAGCTTTATTAACATACACCCAATAACCATCACACACAAACATGTATGGATGCATAAACACAAGGACACACACACACAAACACACAAACAAACAGTGTGCGGTGGGCAGAGGCAGGTCCCACCCCACTGAGCATCTGAAACAAAGTGCTGCCTGCTTTTTGTTCTCAGTGGTGGGAGCTCTGAAGGCGGGCTGGAGGCTTGAAAGCACAAAGTACCTGTATGTGTGTATGCGTGGGTAGGCAGTGCCAGGAAGAATTGATTATTTGCTCCAGAGGACACTTGCCTCCGTGCATCAAAGACCTCAGTCTAATATGAAGTGTCTGTTTATTTTACAGACACTCCACTGTTTTCACAGTGTTTTTTTTTTTAATGAATTTATGAATTTCATGTGAGAAACAGAGAATGTTCGGACAGACTGACTAACACAGCAGTATTTGGAGTGTGTGAAATCTCCCTTATGCAGTTTGATGTGTTAGTTAAATGTGTATTCTTTCCTTAGCAGCCACCTAAGGTAGAGTACAAGGCATATACATTCCTCCTAATTGGCAATTAGGATTATAGTCTTAAATAGAGTTGAATGGTATCTAGCTCATGGTACATCACAGATAGATATTTTTATTTTGCTCAATAACCTGACAGTAACTTATTTGATGTGTTTGAACACTGTTATAATCATTAGCCAGAGTAATATTTGATGTTTTCAAAAGAAGTGTCATATATTTTAAGCATGTATGTAGCACATGAAGGAGGAGAGAGAGCTGCAATATCAATCAGACACTCCTTTCCAAGAGATTCACACACAAGCTGATCCCATTCTGTCCATCAGCATTCTCCAATGAGGTTTTTCCTAAAGGCCAGCTTTGGACAACTGAGCGTGAGAGATTGCAGATTCTGTGAGCTTTCCCAGAAATCCCTCTGTCTTCAGACTCTGATGAGGCGCAAACACTCGCAGCTCAGTCTGGCTCTCATATGTACAGTAAGCAATAACTACTGCAAGTCTGTAGGGACAAATCTGTAAACTCTTGGAGCATTATGTTCTTTTCAATAATACAACATGTGCGAGTCTGCAGTGTGATAACATTGAAATGTTTTGTTTGATAGGTAAACAGTTTGACATTTCTGGAAATACACTTATTTGCTTTCTTTCCAAGAGTTAGAGAAAAAAAATAAATACCACTCTCATGTCTGTACGTGAAATAGTGTAAAGCGGCATAATGATCTGTAAATACGACTATTTACTCCTGCTTCTCTGCATTTTTAACTACAATTCTACACTTATTTTATATATGTAATTTTTGAACACTAATATTTGAAATGTATTGGTGATTTGGTATGTATGTATTTTACCTTTTGTATGTCTTTTGGGTGTGGTTTTCATGTAAGCCATTACAGGTTTCTACCACACCCTCACACAAACTATTGCTTATATTTCCTTCGTGTGTTTTTTGTATTTATGTGTGTGAAACAAACAAATAAACAAACAAATAATATAAAATAAATAAAGATGTGGAACCAGAAGGTGATTAGTTTCGGTTAGCATAAAGACTTGAGGAAGGGAGAAACAGCTAGCCTGGCTCTCTCCAAGGTTTAAAAATAGACCTACAGAACTGCTAAAGCTCACTAATTAGCTAACATTGTACATTTAAATGTAAAAACGACTTGCTGTAACTATCACTTAGTAAAAAAGAGCAGGTGGCAATGGTTTCTTGGAGTCTTGTTGCCATAGCGAGGTTGCCAGGCTACCAGCTGAGACATTCCACACAAGTGCTGGACAGATGAATAAACTGTTGCTCGTCAAGAATTATCTACTCAAACTACACAAGACTGAACAAGATATGTGTAAGTTATTAAGCTTTAGAGGTGCTGGTAGGCAGTTTGTCTTACCTAGCCAGGCTAGCTGTTTCCCCCCTGCTTCCAGTCTTTATGCTAAGCTAAGCTAATTGCCCCCTTGATCAAACTACGCACTCTCAGCAATTCTCAAGAGAAAACCGATGACCATATTTGCCATAATATCGAAGCATTCTTTTAATAATTATTGCTACTCACCCAGGAGGCCTTAGGTCATGCTGAGAGGTCAGGAGACTCTTTGTATAATTAGAAGAAGAATAATTATCTTTCCATACAAATGTATTATCTTCTCTGGCTTTTCAGATCCGTGTCTTTTTTATTGTGAAATATTTAATAGCTTTAACCCTTATGGCCTCCTGTGCCTGTGAGTGGGCATTGCTTTATTTTAATAAGCATTAAGCAAAGGCTGACAGACACTTCAACACATTATTGATTTTAGTAAGCATGCATCTAATTTGGCTGACGTGACATGACTTGATTTAAATACTCTGATTGTGTTGTACAGATAGAGTACTTACAGTGCATGTTAATAATTATACCTAGGCATTCCACTGCTTTCAGTTTTTGTCATGTTTTACATTCAGTTTCTCATTTTTGACTCTGTGTGTGTTAGTGTGTGTGTGTGTGCGCTGTTCGTATTTAGTGATTCAGTGATCGCGTTGGAAACCACCTTTCCACAGCAGCCAGTGATCCAACACCACACTAAATATATCAGGGACAAACATAGAGTCTGGGAAGCTTTAACTGCCTTCTAAATACTGTAAACTACTTCAGGTCTAAAGTGAACATCTAATCTGTGCACAGCAGCACTAAAATGTCAAAAATAGGCATGTTGGCATGACAGTTTGCAAAGCTTTTCTGTATTCACGCCCCAAGCAACAACACCTGCATTATTGTGTGGTAGTGGGAGAGATATGAGAACACAGTGTCAATTTGAAAGTGAGCATAGATATTTTGAAGACAGTTAAGAAAGATGTATTTTGATCCGGTGGAAGAAGCCTCCCGAGGATCTCTGCTTTCAGTTTTGTTTCTTGTCTCTCAGATGCCCGTTAAGCTTTTTCTCTCCTACAAGAATTTGATTTCAGCCCCATAAAGTGTTTTGATGTCAGGGCTGAGCTTTGTGTGAGAAGGTTCCTCGCTGCAGGTTCCAAGCAGAAGGGTGGCCCTGCTTCGTTTTCAGACTTGTTCTACGTAATTTTCTAAAGAGGCGGGAGGAAAAGCACCTTCAGGGGCTTATTTAATTTGCAAACAATTTGAAAACCAAAGGAGAGGTATTTCTGAGCCCTGTGGTGCCAATTAGCAGCTAAGTGGTATATCCCCATCGCTGTCTTTCTGCTGCCCCCTGAGAGCATTTACATATATAAAGGTAAAGAAGTGTGCATGTTATTATCTATGATACTCTATCATTACTATGTCCATGGCTGTTAGGATGCTTTACCCTTTAGAGCTTTATTGTGAAAATGCAGGTGATAAAACACATCACACCTTTTATGTACTGTATGCGGCTCTCTCTGTGATTGTTCAAGACAAATGACCAGTCCCCTTTCTCCACAACTCTCAGAGCACTTTGTGCATTGAAAATATGATTTTTTTAATAGAAAAAGCTTTTGAACCTCTGACTCATTATGAACATGTAATTCACTGCTGCTCATTAATTAATGTCTTCATTGTAAATGGAATATCACTAAATTAAAGCTTTTAGCAGAAGTTTTCATTATTATTTCATTTCATAATTAATGTGTCTCTTGAAAACCATTTGTAGTTTATTCAAGGAGTCTATGGCAGCCATAGCACAGTGATAAGCATCACCACTGCATACTGAGCATTTAACTTTTTCTTTTAATTTGGCCCACATGCATGACGTTATATTACCATAAACTGATTAGATGTTGGCCTTATTAAATCAAGCCAAATAACAATAAGAAGAAATATCTCAACAACTATTGGATGGATTTGCCATGAACTTTTGTACAGACATTCATGTTCCCCAGAGAAGGAATCCTACTGACTTTGATGATCCCCTGACTTTACATCTGGCGCCACCATGAGGTTGATATTTTTGGTTTAATTAAATGTCTTGATTTGCCATGAAGTTTGGTGCTCAGAGGATGACTCTTTCTGTAGTGCCACCTACAGGTCAAAGTTTTCACTTATCCTGTGAATATGTTAATATCTACTGGCTCGACCATCACAAAACTTTCTACAGACATTCATGTTCCCTAAGGATGAATTATAATATCTTTGGTGATCCCCCAACTTTTCATCTAGCACCATCATCAGGTCAAATTTGTCCAACACTTGGTTTATGACCAAATGTACGTGCAAAAACTGACATTCCCATCAGCCTCAGCTGTACTTCGTGTTAAAGCTAGGATATTCAACTTTGGAGTAAAATAGATTTTGAAAGTATCCAATCAAAAAAACCCCAGCCCCTCCCTTCAAGCCTCCCTCTAAAGACATTCCCCCAAAACACATGAACGTGCACTGCCTGACTACTGCTGTAGGACGAGTCCACGAGAGAGCGTTGTGGAGAGGAGCGCGGCACATCGCTGCCATCGCTAACTGTATCCAACTACCTCATGTCTCACTCACATGTAAGAAAACACCTAACATTATCATAATGAACGTAAACAACAGACATCACATTTCAGGCCCTTCAACTTCCTCAGTTCTCGCCATCGTTGAAAAGCCATACCGATGCTGACTCTGGTTTGACCTCTTGCTTGACCCAACCTCTTTCTGGTCGTAGCCTTTTCTACTTCTGTCTTTTTTTTTCTTGCTTTGTTTAGCAGTGCAAGCTGTTGTAGGTCGAGGTGGAACTGGAAATTTTGGCTGCACTTTCTCTGCCATTCTTATGCGACTAGCTCGCTAGCTTTAGCAATATGTCTGCCTAGCCTTGTGGAAGACTCCAGTCATGCGCAATGAGTGCACGGGCAGAATGCACGCAGGTAGGCAGGTACACAGGTAGACAGGCAGGTAGGCCACACAATCATTTCATGCGGGCTTATTACAGGCCTGCAACGGCCACATATACCAGATTTTTTCTTTCTTTTTTTTGTCAGAGCATTTGATTTATTGCTGTCGGGATGTAAAGAGAATTTTAACAAATATAAAATGTATAAATAAAAAAATGCTTCTAAAATAAATTGCCTACCCTAGCTTTAAGGGCTAATTATTAATTAAAATGTTAGCACGGTAACATAAGATGGTAAACACGATAAACATTGTATTTGCTAAACTTCAACATGTTCTTCAGGACGCTAACATTAGCATTTAGCTCAAAGCACCACTGTGTCTAAGCACAGCCTCACAGAGCTGCTACCATGGCTGTCGACTCTTAGTCTTCTTTAGTGAAAGAGGGCAAAGAAGAAAGGTTTCAGAAACTTAAATGTTGTTTCATGCCAGTTGTTTTCAGTTGTCCATTTGTGTGTTTCATTGTGTCTCTAAGGACAAACAGACGAGGCTGTCATCATCGGGCTGGCAAGTCTGTGGGTGTACTGTGTGCCTGGTATAAATTAGGTCTTGTGATGTGTTCTGTGGACCACGGGAGACCTTGCTTGTCAAAGATAATGGCCTTCCTGATAATGAACAAATAGCTTCCTCTCATATTTGGCTTTCTCTCTCCACAGTAATAGAGTTAGTACCAATCAGCGTCATACGCCATTACATTATTTTACCCTTGCTGTGCTCTAAAATTGCGCTCTTTTCATTCAATTTGTTCAACACTGGAATTTGCTGATTGAAAGCATAAAGACTATGTTCCTTACTTCATTGCATTTCATATACCCCTCTATAGAAAGCAATCGTTTCATTTTTTTAGTTAGATAGTAGACATGTATGTCTCTGATAGGCTGGACGTGTGTGTAGCTCCCTTCAGTACTACCAGGTGGCCTGTGGTCAAAAGCACAAAGTGATACTTTCTGTGTCTAGCAGAGACCTCCACACACAGAGCAGCGACTATGTGGAGCTTGAAGAAGCCGCTGCGCGTGACGCCACAGGGTACAGACACTTTGGTGCTGCCTCATACCGCTTCTTAAAATACAGCACATCACTGGCCTCTCACACCTGACATCATCTGTTAGGCATGTTGGGATTCATGGTACATCTGCGCTCTTCATCTCGCCTCATACATAACACATTATACTCCTCCACTTGAGATGATCAAAAGCCAGAGCAATGAGAAATTAATTTAGAAACATCTCAGTGAGAGAAATCACAAGAAAAGTGGAGTTCTATAACTTGTGTACTTTTAGCTAGAGAGCTGCAGTAAAAGGAGTTAATGATTCCTTATTTTGTGGACGTTTAGGTGTTATTGATCACTCTAAATGTGAATCCAGTTAAAGAGTAAAGAAAGAAAAGAACAAAATCTGCCCCAAAATAAAAAAAAAAGCCTTTCTTTGCAAGTGTACGAATCCAAGAATCCTTGTGATTCATAGCCTCACTTCTAATGGCATCTGGCAGAGATGTGGCTCATTGTCATGCATCCCATGGTGCTATCTGCCTGTGGTCCGCATGCAGTGCTCACTTATGTGAGCTACACCGAGCTTCTACTGGGGGAGAGGATCGAAATGAAAACACTGTTGGCATTATTTCAACAGAATTTACAAAAACTGCGAAATGTTTGCCATCCAAGTTACCCACGTTATGGATGAAACCATACAGTTCAGATGAAATGCAAATAAAATTCCTTTATGTGACAGCAGTTATGAAGTAGAGAGGTGATAAAACAGGTGGCGACGTCCAGCGACTGTCATAATTCACTGCGACTGCACATTAAATACAAATTGTTGTTGTTGTAAATTTGTGATACTGATGTTAATTAGCAGTGGCACATCTCTGCACATTTTTAAGATGTACTTTGTAGAACTGAGAACATTTGCTTTGCAATTAATGCCAGGTGAATATTGGCATTAAGTCTGAAACAACTGTTATTTATTTACATTCATTAAACAAAGAATCATGTGTGCATGTGTGGAAAAATTGCAAATATAATGAACTATTACACAGGAAAGTGCTGCTTGATGACGATCTTTTAAAAAAATCATATTAACAAACTGATATTTCAGATATTTGTGTTTAAATTGCATTGTTATACTGCGTTTGTGCTATAGAGCTATCATTAGGCTATGACATTATTTCATTCTGATTGCCTCTGACATCAACACCATATTTGTTTTCAGTATTGCCGTCACAGAGGATGTCAGGCAAAAATGTCTGTCAAGCTTTGTGAATGTGACATTTCTTTTGTTTCTTCAGAGATCTAATTAAACGTTGTAATGTAAATAGCCCAGAGGCTTCTCCTCTGGGCTTCTCTCATATTTAATCAGGCACTGTGACAAAGAGCTCACAGATATTTACAGCAACAGTCTGGGTGAGTAGCTGCAAGAGGAGTGAGGCTTACAAATTCACACTTTAAGGCTCTCCACCAAACACATGTGTCGGCAGGCAATGAGCCATTTCTCGGGAGGGGGCAGCCAGGGGTTTAGTGCCTTGCTTGAGGGCATTCTGAGGGAAGTTACTGAGAAAGCAGAGAGCACTGACTCACCCAGCCCGTCTTTATTTATTGTAAATTATTCTTTTTTTTGTTATTCATTCACATTGTCATTTTTTTGTCACATTCCTGGGCAACATCCCCGAGCTTTGTGTTCGTGTCATAAATTACAAACCTATTCCTTTTTCCCAAGAAGGAGAGATTCAGTATACTTACAGCCTGTATTGATAAATATTGAATATAATATTCAGTAATGCTCATGCAGTGGTCAAGTACTTGGACAGTAACACATTTTTTGTTTTGCTCTGTACTCCAGCAAATCGGACTGGAAAATTAAATAACGACTATGAGGCTACAGTGCCGACTTTCAGATTTGAGCGTGTTATATTGAGTGAACAGTGTTTGTAGCCTTGTCATATTCCTGCTGCACTTTTCAAAAACACGTATACTGTCAAAACAGCTACGATTCCCATGCTGGTGTACGATTCCTACACTTCAAACATAGCTGCAAGTCAGCACATCAAGCTGATAGTCGTTGTTTCATTTCAAATGTGCTGGAATAAATTAATACAATATGTGTAACTGTCCAAATATACTGTATTATGGACTAGAATGACAGTGTATATGGACAAACTACACAGGCAATACTTCTTAGTCGGATAACTTCATTGTTGGTTTTGCTTTTTTCATTGGATTTGTTGAAAATAAGAAATATGTAGAATAACAGCATCATGTGACATGCTGTTCCACATACAAGCTTTATCATTTCCCTGAATTTTCTCTTTGCTTTGTAAACTGTATTGACTCCTTTCTAAATCTTAACTTAGTAAGTGTAATCCACATAATTACAATGTGTTTACAACCCAAGGACTTACTGCAGCACACAAAACTGTAGAAATACTGATTTACCTATTAATTCTGGAGGCGTTCCGAACAGAGTTGGACGAAGAAGTGGTGAAAGATGATATCACTAAAATATTTAGCTTAATACTCCTCAGACTGGACTTTTCTTTTTGGCATTGTCTGCTCATATGTAAAAGACTATAGAATCAGATGGAAATCACTTCTTCTCTCCTGTGCTCCTCGTCTTTCTGTGTTTGTCTGTGTGTGTGTGTGTGTGTGTGTGTGTGTGTGTGTGTGTGTGTGTGAAAGAAAGAGAGAGAATTAAATATCTTTCCTGTCCTTTCACCCTCACTGCTTGGCTTAACTCCGCTATGGATCACAAAGGACTGGATAAAGCTGAATAAAGCAGGGTCATCATGAAAAGAACATGAGACCTCGAAACCCTGACACAAATGTTCAGATTCTTTTTACAGGTATTTCTTGTTCTTGTAAAATTTAACAGAAAAAATATTGTGACTTTCAATAGAGTATTCATTCATTAAGAGTCGTATTAAATTATATATTTAAATTATCAGGAAAACAGGTGAACGGGATCTTTTGCATTTCAGTCTGGTGTGGTTTAGCGGGAGCAGGAATCCCAGAGTGTCACTTTAAAACAGATGGCCTATGGAAATGCAGGTATGAGTTACACATTCTGTGGATGAACGGGGTTGTGAAGATGCCTGGCAGACATGTCTAGTCTCCAAACACTGGCCCAGCTTGCATGAGATACCAGAGTCAGGCTGGCGCCACTGTCTCCAGCTGGGCCAAACAAGATGAGCTGGCTAGCCCTTCCACGCTCAGGGGTGTCTCTTGTCGTATTCGCAGCCCCCTTAACCCTCCTCTCCTCAACAAATAGCATTACATCACTGACCCCGTTTCAGACCAACTGCAAAGCGCAGCGCAGGGCCAACAAATTTTCACCACCATTTACTGTCACATGAATTTGCACCTGCCCAGCATTTACACTGCTTAGGGATTAACGGAAGCAGTGAATAATGAGGGATTCTCAGAGTGTTTGTTGTGGATTTGTATGTGCATAATTTGGCATATCATGACGGGTGGTAACAGCTGCTGGAGTATGCAGTGCACTCTGATGGAAGCCGTGATGATGAAACCAGGGTGGCCTGATTTATGAGTACACAAGCGTCTGCAGAGGAGTCACAGGAAGTACTTCCATATGGATTTTCTGGGGACTTGACATGGGAGGCACGGCCGCCTCGCTCTCTAAAAAAAAACACCCCAGGCCCATTTTTTGCAAGTGGGCGGAGGGTCTAAAATAAAATCAGCTGTCACTGTCTGCTCGTTGGACAGAGGTGAACACATAGTACTGGAGCTGGTCTCCAACACCGACTGGGATTTGGTTTTGGCTTGGGGAGACCCTGCAGGCCAGGAGTGCAGTGGCCTCCGTGTGGGATTTTTAGCTGCTGAGCTCATATTTTTATAATTCACTATCCTCCTTACCTGGTAGGTAATGAGCACTCTGAGCGCGGTGCTTGTGTCTTTGTGTTGAGTGGAATTTTGTAGAAATATGTGAATGATTTGGGCTTTTTAAATTATATCTTTATGTTAATCATTTTGCATGCAAAAAAATGTAATACATTATTAAATCTCCTTTTGATATCTGCAGAGAAAAGCGTGAAAGGCTGACACTGAATTCTTGAGTGTACTCATTAACATTGTCCTCATGCTGAGTGCACCTCCACTCAAAATTCAGGATACAGAGACAAAATATAAGTCTTATGTCAGACCTGCAGGAAAATAAACTGTGACTAAAATACTAAATTAACTCTGGGTTTTTAGCTTAAGGAGAGATTAGATTTATTCTGTTAAATAATTCCAAATAGATGGAGTTCTGAGCTGCTGAGCTGTTTGTACCAAGGCCAGTACCTCTAGGTGATGTGTCGCTCTACTTCCTCGTCGCCAGGCAAGCCATGAAATGAGGAATACTGAAGAGCAATTACAAATAAAGGCACAAACACAAGGTTATCAATGCAGTCTATCTAAAAGCTTGCCTTGACCTAACAGCTTTCCTCTATATTTCACTGAGAAACACGACCTTTCATGGTTAAGTTTAAAATAGGCTTGATTTATTTTTGCAAGTCCATGGCGCCTAGATTACTTCACTTTCTTGTTATCTGAGCTCTCAGCCCAACCTAACGTGTGATGAGATAGCCTCAGACTGTTGACAGATTTTTTTTGGCTACAAATTTTAGTTGTTACCACAATAATTTACACTCCATGAGTCTATGTCCTCAAGATCTTAACTGGAATATGCTGCAGTGCAGAATTTTCCACTGATAAAGCTCCACTTCAGTCAAGATTTGAACTAAAAGATGTACTGTAAGTAACTAAAATGATCTAATTTTAAGAGTTGTGTAATACATGTCTCTTATCTGTCTTAATGGAGTGATTGGTTTACACAAACATACCCACCATTCCTCCAAGGCTAAAATAGATCATCCTGGAGGACTGGTAAGTTATAAATCAAAAATGGCAAAAATAAACATGCCAATGGAAAGCTGCTAACAACAGTGCAATGCATTGATAGTTGTTATAAAATGTCTTTTTGCCATGAAATTTAGAGAGCACCATTATTGGGTTATAATTTCAGTTTCATGACGCCTCAATTCTGCTTTCTTTTAAATAGCTTATCACTTTTAGCTATCTGTAACTCGAGGAACGGATTAAAAAATTAAGGTGTTTTGATCTGATTTGGTGTTTCATTGACTCCGTATGTTATTGAGTTTTCAATACTTTGAGAAATGATATGCAGTGATTAAATCTGTGCTTTGCTGCCAGAAATAATATTACAGATGTGAAAAATAATCTCACATCGCCAGTCTGGCAGCTTTCACTGACATTATCCTTGATATTACAATGAGCTGGATACACACACGGCTTCAAGCAGCACTAATTCACCACAGAGCAGAGCAGAGCTGAGATGAAGATTTTCAGTATGGTGTTAGTCTTCAGAGTAATGGATAGTCTTGTGAAGATTTTGATGCTGTACTTTTTTCAAACACCAAAACAGTCTGTCTTCATATTTCATCCTCTTATTTGCATCAGCACATTTATATCCACAAGAACTGAGGTGTGAATACTTTAAATTCACAAACATAGAAAAAATGTTGTGTCAGCAGCTGGCAGGATATGGAGTCTGTTGATGTTAACAGTTGGAAGAGTTAATAATCTCACTGACTGTCTTTTCAGCACATTGCAATGCCCTGCAGGTTAACAATAATGTCCCTTTGGTTCTGGGCTGTTGGTTGATGCAATTCCAGACATAAACTCAAATAAAGTCTAATTAGGCCTAAGGTGAAAAGGAAAAATCTTAACGACTACTAATACCTCTTCCTGGGTGATCACCTAAACCCCATGATACATTTATATCTTGTAGTCTGCAAGTAATGTCTTTATTGACCAAATATGAGCGGTAACACATTGATTTAGAGGCACAATCATTTTTTGATGTAAGTCATGATCCTCTTAAAAAGTCAATGTGATCTAAGTGACTTTTTCAAGGAGCCATCAAGCCCCCGGGTGTTAATCAAAGGGGATCACTGAAACTGATTATTTTGGACAAAACCATCAGTTCAGTTGGGACTGGCTCTAAATGTTTCCACTTAGGACCAAAATCACCTCACATCATGATATTACAACTGTCTCTGGACAGTTGGAAGTTTGCATAATAAAACAGTGACTAAAATGCAGTGTGTAAGTGAATGTCAGGAGACAGGTGTTTAATTGGTTTAAATAATGTCTCTGCAGAGCATTTTAAATCACTCACAAGAGCACCACCTGTACTGTTAATAAATTAACAAACTGAACAAATATCACAAATTTGAAATTTCATTCAAAAATCAAAATGTTTTTAATAGCAGACTGGTGCCCTTTTGTGTTATGGTTATTACACAAATAAATAATACAAATAATACTACAAAGAATAATCACCATATTAGCCATGTTATTCCACAATATACTGGAACATATTAAACCTGTCTTATATTGCGAAAAAAAGTCCCTTGTCTGTACTTGTAACTAATCTGGCTTTAAAAACAACACGACAGACACATAAAGGGATCCAACACCCTTCGTGGTGCTTTAATTGCATGTGTTTACACCACTAAGTGTTGTGTGCTATCTCTTAATAATTGGATGACACCTAATAACACACATGAGAAGCATTTTCGTTAATGGTTTATTGGCTATTTGTGCCGTAGCTGCAGGCAGCGCAGGATTAACCAGGACAGGACTTCCTGAAAGAGATTCAAACCAGAGGAACCGGATTCACTCTGCGGACTCAGAGGTCATCCCACTGACCAACTGTGAGGCCATGTACCAGGCAGCTGTCTCCAAGCGAGCAGACAACACCATCCCCAGCGGGGTACTTTAGTTTGTGCATGGACATGTATTGTTGCAGCGACAAGATGTAGCTACCTGCCAGAGCTGCCTGCACTGAAAAGAACATTAGTGTAATTAGAAGCCAACTTCCAATGGTCAATTATTTTGATTTGCTTGCTTTCCTGATGCATAGCTAAGTCTTTAGCTGCTGCAGAGCATCCAGGTTTGCACAGTAGCTGAGCTGCACTGAGCTGGTATTGTCACCATTATTGTTGGTGTTGTCATGCAGTATTAGTGGAGGTGATGACAGTTTTGCAGCTGGGGAAGGGGGTCAGCAGTGTTGCTTATATAGTGCATATATAAATAGAGGGGAAACATGAGACTCCCCTCACAGGGCAGAATATAGAGGAAGGCTGCAGAAAACATAAAATATTGTTGGCTTTACTTTGAAAGAGCTCTCACAAGTCCTCATGTAAATTTGAAACTATAAACAGAATACTTTGTGAGTTTGTGTGTGTGTCTGTAGAGAGAGAAAGCAAACCGCACATAGCATTAGCTGCACCACGTTTGACGGCAGCCTGCACTGCATGCATACCAGACAGAATAGCCCTATTAAGCACCAGTTTGATTTCAGGTCATGTAGAAGTGGAGGCAGCTAATGATATTTCCTGCTTCATTAGGTCATGGAGGAGTCGGAGGTCTGTTCCCTGCCTGGGGGACTTGCCAGTGTGAGGAAACAATTTGAGACCCAGGAAACTGCAACATCACACAGTGTAACCCAGTTCCATTTTCACCACAGAGCTGTGCAGGTACATATGTAGAGCACAGTATATACTGTACATTCATCAGCATGAAAGAGAAGACTGTGGTCAAATGATGGTGACATTTCTTCTGACCTGAGCATGTTTCTGTTTGCACTCGTCCATTTAGCTTTCCATCTGCGTCACTGCATGGGGAGCTTACATAAAAATACGTACATTTAGGCTGAATATTAACTCTGAGGGTCTTACTACAGCTTATTGCACCCACACCAGAACAAAGTGTGTGGATTTAAATTACAGATGTGACTTGGCACTTGGCACTCCATTCAGTAGATAGAAACTTAACGAAGCAATGGAAAAGAATAGTTTAATTCATAAGCATTTACTTATTTTTTTTCTTTGCTGTGGTACAGTGTGACAGAACAGCTTGACACATTCTTTGTCATCTTGCCTCCATCTGTGATTAGTCATTTCAAACTGCAGTGAGCAATCTGGTCCAGCATCTTCTCTGCATGGTATTCAGTTGTGTACTATAAAGCTTTGGCTGGTGGAGTAAATTGGAGTGGAGTAAGCTCACATCTGTGGCTATGACAAGGGGGGGCCAATGTGGTGAAACGCGACTGAGAGAGTTATCTGCGTGTATGAGTGTTTGTGTGGCATGCACACATTTTTCACTGTGTTTGGCAACCGCTGTCTTCATCTTCACAGGAAATGTCGAACTCTGAGGTGGCGGTGTCGAGCAGCAGCAGGCAGGTCGTGCCAGGCAGTCAGCAGCTAAATTTCAACCAAGAAACGATGGTATTGAACATTTTCTGTCACTGCGTTCCTGCAGGCAGTGCGATAAGGCTTTGCTAATGAGCTAAGCGCTTTGATTGCCTTGTTGAGTTAAAACTGTAACTGATTGCAATCAATCAGATTTTTGTAATTAATGTCTGTTATTTGTTTAGTGGTCTCTGACAGTTTGGGCTGAGATTAAAACATTTAATTCAATAGTAAAATGTGTATCATTCACAGGAAACTGTAATTTCTGCATTTCTCTGTGCAGCTTTTTATCATTAATATCTTCTTGCCATTTCTCATTTTAAATATATAGGTCTCATACAGCAACAATAACTTGGAATCCAGTTATGAAAACCATCAAGATGAAACAGGTAGGATGTTGTTTGGATATTTTTATTCTCTGCCATATACACTGTCACTGCCCAACAAATTTAAGGCCTGCCTTTATACGTATGTCTGTGCTGACTTTTAGAAGAGGAGTTTCCCAGGTACACTACAAAAGAACTGAGGGATCGCTTTGAAAGAACAATAGAAGAGGCTGCTCCACACAAACCAATTAAGGTAAGCATTTCCATTTCACTTGAGCAAATATGAAGGGAAAGAAGATTTAATTTAGTTTGAGATTGTAAATACAGTATATTTATTAAAGTTGCAGTCCTTAAGATTTTAGTCCTGATTTGGTAAAATCTGTGGTTACTGGTGGTGACAGCACATGTGGTTAAATACAGTAAACACTCCTTGAGACAGCTTCTTTGTCAGAAATACAACAGAAGATGTATCTGGTTACAGTGCAGTCAAACAAACTCAGATTGTTTTAATAAAGATTTTAGTCCAAAATAATTGGAATCGCTCTCATGCTAAGTGAATATGATTGTGATGATGATGTTCAGACAGTACAACAGGTGGACACAGTGATGTTGGTTACCTTGTTGAGGAGTTAGAAGTGTGCAGCCCGTCACCTGCAGCTCTTCCATCTCCTCAGCTCACTGCGGCTGCTCCTTCTTGTTCCATTACTTCCTGCAGGAAACTGATCCGCCGTTTCCTATGACTGCTTCACAATAAAAGCCACCCCATGTTTCACCAGTTATATAAATGTTCGGTTTGCGGTAGCAGTAACTTAATACAGTCCTTATGCAGTAAATACATTGAATTGCTCCTGCCTAAAAAAATGCAAGCCATGATTAGTATTAACAACGAGGTTTGATTGAAAATTGATTGAAAATCTTAAGGATTATAACTTTAACTCATCATAGTGATTTATTGATTTGTGGTTGCAATGAGCATAATAAGAAAGCTTATTCACACAGTACCATAAACCTTTGAGTAACAGGTGTTCTGCTATTCATGTTTTATGATCTTATTTTTACATTTTATCTGCAAGTGTTACAACAAGGTGAAATGTAATGTACATATAACTCTGCCATGGAGTAATGTGATGGATTTAGTTATTTACCCACAAATATCATTTCTGTTCCTAAAAAAAGATTGAACGTGACATCAATCGATCTAAGTGGTCCTCAAATGTGACACAAAACAACAAAGTGACTAGTGAGGTGTATGAAGCATCCACTGCTGAGGCAACAGAAGACACATTGTCTACCGTGACGGATTATGAGGACTTTCCACCCCCGCCAGCTGAGGATTCTGACTATCTTCCACCCCCGCCTCCAGACTTACTACAAATGCCATCAGACAGTCAAAATATTCCAGAGTGCCATTACTCACCTGAGCCTCCAGAACCAGCAAACCCTTCCAAATACCCGCTCAACAAAGACGCTTACTTCAAGCAGAGGAGTATGTATGAGCTGAAACGTCTTTACAAGCACATCCATCCTGAGGTTCGCAAGAACATTGAGAAGGAGTACTACAGTGATTACAATGAAACTGAGAACAACCAGTTAGAGAGCCAAGAGTACATGTATGAGGATGATGGTGGCAGTCCCGATGATATCAACGACGAAGAATACGGGGAATGGGAGGAGATTCTCCCCGGAGAGGTGCAGACGATGCGTTGGATGTTTGAAAATAAGCCTCTGGACACCATTAAAGATGACACTCCTGATGAGGACGATGCCAACAACAAAATAACTCAACAGGAAATAATTCTTGGAAAAGATGTGAGACGCACGGCTTGGATGTTTGAGACGAAGCCAATGGATGAGCTGAGTTCACACAACATCAGCTCGACAGAATATAAAAACAAATTCAACAAATTTGATAAAGGAGATGTCCGTGCTGCAGCGTGGTTATTTGAAACCCAAACAATGGACACTCTAAATAAAATGCGTACAGAGGAGGATTTAACAAAAGAGATTGTGTTCACAGAGGAGGATGGAAATGCTACTATTTACATGATTGACAATAAGTACATGGAAAGCCTTGGGCACACTGAAACCATCGACGAGAGCCACCTGTTGAGTTTAAGATCAGTGTTAGAGGAAATTAATGGAGAAGTGAAAACTGTTACAAGCACTTTTGACACCCAATTTCAATGCATCATTATGGGACAATCAAGCCAAATGTTAGAGATTAAGTCTGTGCGTAAAATTGAAACTGAATTGGAGAACTCCATTGCTTCACGTTGGCTTTTTGATACCCAACCCCTGGACTTGACGAACAGAGAACCTACATCTCTGAAGCTTGTGTGTAGTCTTTCTATGGAGGACAGCAATAAGGGAGACTGGGGCAGGTGGTTGTTTGAGATAAAGACATTAAATTCTGTCAGTGAGTGGGAAAGCTCAAAAATGGAGAAAAAAGAGATCATTGGAGCTGATGTGCGCAAGCACTGCTTAGTGTTTGAAACCCAGCCAATGGATTCTCTGAAGGATGACTCCAATGCGAGACCCCAGTCTATTGAGGAAATTATTGGGGGCAATGTTAGATCTGCAAGGCACTTTTTTGAAAGCAGCCCTCAAGCAGAGAGGAAGAATGGCCCTGAGGTTGGAAAACTTCAAAAGGCAAAAATAAATGAAGAAATGAGAGGGGATGTGAGACACCAAAAGTGGCGCTTTGAGAGTCAACCTCTAGAGCACATAAGAGAGGAGAAGAAAGAGGTTACCCGCACTGTGAATGTTGAGGATGACCTCACGCAGGAGGATGGCACAAGCTGCAGGGCAGATGTTCGCAAGAACTGCTGGGTATTTGAGACACAGCCAATGGATACTTTAAAAGATGATTCAAATACTCTGCCCCTGACAAGAGAGGAAATTATTGCAGGTAATGTGAGATCAGCCAGACATTATTTTGAAACGATTCCAACTGAGGAGTTGAAGGAGCTTGCAGAGGTGGGCAAACTGAAAAAAACAGTAGCACTTAACGAGGAGAGGGGTGATGTTAGACATCAGAAATGGAGATTTGAAAGCCAATCCCTGGAGCAGATTAGAGAGGAAAAGAAGGAAGTCATCAGAACAATCGACCTGGAAGAAATTGATAAAGTGGACGTCTCAAACTACAAGCACATTTTTGAGAACACAGATTTAAACAGGAGAGATGAATCTCAAAAGATTCTCATAGAGGGTGTAACATCTGGTTCTGTGAAATCAAATAAAAACCTGTTTGAGTCTACTCCACTGTATGCCATGCAAGACAGCTCAGGGCACTTTCATGAGGTGAAAACAGTGCGCCGTGAAGAGGTTGTGAAAGGAGACGTAACAACATGCAAGTGGATGTTTGAAACACGACCAATCGACCAGTTTGATGAAAGCTTTAATAAATACCAAATTATCAAGGGCATATCCAAACAAGAAATAGAGTCTGGTGATGTTAAAACTGCAAAGTGGTTGTTTGAAACACAGCCTCTTGATGCTATTAAGTACTTCAGCAATATTGAGGATGAAGAAGATGTGAGGACAAGTAAAAATCTTGATGTCATGAAGGGTGATGTGAAAACCTGCAAGTGGCTATTTGAGACAAAACCAATGGACATCCTGTATGAAAGAGGGGAATCAAAGGGTGAAAATGAATCTGAAGAAATGCAAAGGGGAGACGTCAAGACCTGCACATGGCTTTTTGAGACACAAGCACTTGATACTATTCATGATGAGACAGAGACAATTCTGAAAACATGCACTGTGAATCAAGAGGACATTAGAGGAAAAGATGTAAGAATGGCTTGCTTTCTCTTTGAGACAGAGAAACTGGAGAACCTCATTGGGGAGGAGGCGGACTCTTTTAAGCATGTCACTGAGATAGACATTGCATCTGGAGATGTGTCAAGGATGAAGTATATTTTTGAGAACCGAACATCCGATATCATGACATCCACATCTGAGGAAGTAATGCAAAAGCTCAAGAGAGTTCAGACTGAGGACATACAACAAGGAAACGTGGTGAACTGCAAATGGCTCTTTGAAAACCAATCCATAGATACAATACACGATAGCCAAGAGGAATCTATGAGCCGCACAGTGAATGATGTCCAAGGAGGAGATGTAGATAAGGGCCGTTTCATTTTTGAGACCTACTCCTTAGATAAAATTCAGGAGGGATCCTCTGAGACGGACACAGAGCTGATGAAAATGCAAAAAATTGTTCGCGATGAAGACGAAAAGGGTGATGTGAGAAATTACACCATGATGTTTGAAAATCAGCCCCTTTATGCAATCCAGGACAAAGAGGGCCTTTACCACGAGGTCACCACTGTCACAAGTGAAGAAGTAACACGAGGAGATGTCGTTGGAACCCGGTGGTTGTTTGAAACCAAGCCCCTTGACGCCATCAAGGACACAGATGAGGTTTATATAATTAAATCTGTCACACAACAGGATGTGCAGAAAGGAGATGTCACCTCTGCCAAGTGGAAATTTGAGACACAACCTCTCGACAGGATTGCTGAAGAAAAGAAGGCTTTGATAAAAACTGTGGATGATATTCAGGGAGGCAATGTTAGGATGAACAAAAATCGTTTTGAGTCTGACTCCCTGTCACAGGAATCTGTTAGAACGGTTAATGTGAGTGAAATACAAAAGGGGGATGTCAGGACTGCAAAATGGAGATTTGAAACCCAGTCCATTGATAAAATAAGAAGCATGAGCTCTGAAAATCTGATTGAAACAGTTAAAAAGGAGGAGGTTGCAAAGGGAGATGTTAAACAATCAGTCTGGCTCTTTGAGAAAAATCCTCTTGACCACATTAAAGAGGTAGATGAGGACGAAGATCATCCAACCATCACTCAAGAGGAGATTTCTAAAGCGGATGTAAAGACAACAACGTGGCTCTTTGAAACTACACCATTTGACAACTTTAATGAGACGAAAATGGAGAAGACTGAAATCCTGGGCAAGAGCGTCAAGGGAACTCTTGAGGAACTTTATAGTCAGAAAATGGTGAAGTCGAAGGGAATACTCATTGAAGCTGATGAAATTGGGGATGTTAGGATGGCAAAATATCAGCTAATGAACACGCAGGCTCCGGAGATTCAACGAGAGGAAGTCATCAGGGGAGATCTGCAGACTATTATGATGAACCTACTGAACAGACAGGAAAGAAAGGAGCAGCAGATAGTGATAGATTCAGAGGAGAAGGGTAATATCAGTTCTACAGTGCATCAACTATTCAACCAGGAGAGAGACAGCAGCATTGAAAGAGAGGAAATCTTACGAGGTGACATTCGGGAAGCTATAAACAACCTTTTTGATGAGGGGGGGTCAGCCAAACACGGAATACTCATCCAGGAGGACGAGAAAGGAGACGTGCAGATGACAATATATTCCCTGCTCAATCAACAAGAGAATGTTAATGTTGAAAAAGAGGACATTGTAAGAGGAGATATAAAGAGTGCTCTTCAAAGACTGTCCAGCTCAGACAAGGCAGATCAGGCAATAAGGATAAAGGTAGATGACGCTGAAAAAGGAAATGTCAACTTTTACTCCACATGCATTGAATCTGGGGCTCTCGACTATCTAAAACAGCTCCATTTAGGACCTGATGAGACTCCACCTGACACAGCAGAAAAAGAGACGATCATCAGAGGTGACATCAAGGGCACAAAACTCATTCTTGGCCGTAATCAAACGCAAATTGAGCGTACAGTAGAGGATGTTATACCTGGTGATGTTCACAACACGGTGAAAGTTTTCATGTCAGAGCCAAACGTCTCATTGGAAAGACTCCAAAAGGAGGAGGTAGTCAAAGGTGATTTAAGAGCTGCTTTGAATTCACTGTCTGAATCAGCGAATCAGACAGTTGTTGTAGAGAAAGAAGAGGTGGTGAAAGGTAACATACCGAAAACCCTGCGGTGCCTGGAGAGGGCTCAAAAGCGGTACAAGGAGATGGAGAAGCCAGATATCATACCAGGAAATATCAAAGGGGCTCTGAGATCTCTTGAGAAATCAGCAACATCCAGAGCTGAAGCTGTTGTCGAGGATTTAGTACCTGGAGATGTGAAGGCCACACTGAAATCTCTGGAGCTGGCAAAGAAAGTGGTGAGGGAAGTTGAAAAGGAAGAAATTGTGAGGGGCGATATTCGCACAGCAATGCAAAGTCTACAAGATGCCTCAAGTGAGAGGATAAAGTGTCAACAGGAAACAGATGTTCAGGGAGACGTCAGAGGAACAATTCAGCTCTTAATGGAGACTCCACCTTCACCAAGGATGCAAAGGAGCCCAAGCCTCGAGGGTGATGTAAAGGGTGACGTCAAGATGTCAATTAAGTCATTATATGAGACACA
This sequence comes from Oplegnathus fasciatus, assembly GCA_003416845.1. Lineage (NCBI taxonomy): Eukaryota > Metazoa > Chordata > Actinopteri > Centrarchiformes > Oplegnathidae > Oplegnathus > Oplegnathus fasciatus. The sequence goes on along the minus strand of NTHP01000086.1, from coordinate 777,325 downwards.
GGAGCAAACCCAGTTGGAGAAAGAGGAAGTGATAAAGGGTGACGTTAAAGGCACAATTAAATCGTTGTTGGAGACAGCACAGCGTGAAACTCCCAAAGTCAGAGTTGGAGCATACAGAAGAGTTAGAGTCAAGCAGAGCCCTCCAGTTACAAACCTAAATGCTGATGCACAGAGGAACATACAAAAGATAAAAACAGCTAATGTAGTTGAAACATCAAAAGAAAATCAGTCCATCTCTAATGAAACTGAAATAGTTAGAACAAAGTCAAGTTCTGTGGAGCAGTCTGCTCAGCACTCAACAACTGTGGTGGAGCATAAAACGATTACCCAAAACCACGGCATCAAAACATTAAAGACAGAGTTTCGTAATCTACAGTCTAAGCCAAAGGGAATGATAAAAGTCAATAAAACCAAAGTAAAAACTGATCTTTACATCTTGAAACCTCAAGCGCCAGAGCCTGATCTGCCTCTCCCCCCTCCACCTCCACCAGTGCTAGACGCTGACCTCCCGCCTCCTCCTCCCTCTGTTGATTCAGACATTGATCACCTTCCTCCTCCACCACCACCACCACTCACCAGTGAGCAGGACTTCCTCCCACCTCCTCCATCTCAACAAGAACTGGAGAGCATGCCAGCACAGGCAATTCATCCTTCACCAGCAAAAGCAAAAAAGATGACGGTCAAAAAAGTGAAAGTTCCCACTTTACACCCAGTCCCGAAGCTGGAGCCTAAAGTGGAACTCAGTGAAATGCAACAGGTGGAAGTTACATCAGAGAAAGTGGTAGAAATTAGCCACAACCAATCGAAATCGACAACACATACATCAAAAACTGTTTCGTGTGAAATCCCTCCGCCATCTGCATCACCACAACCACTAAAGAAAGTTTACATCTCTCCTGTGAGATTCACCCCTCCACCCTCTCCTCCGCCCTTCATGAAAGGGCAAATGAGTAAATTTAACACTCCATTAATAAAAGCAGAAGAAAAGTTCCGGAAGCTGAAGGAGGACGACACACCCCCAACCACTCCAACACCCACTTACATACATGACTCAGTTACCGCTGCTCTTGAAATGCTTTCCACCAAAGATACAGAGCAGTCAAATAACAACACATCAGAGGTCACACAGGAGAGAGCTGAAAAGATGGCATTGAATCTACATTCAGACTCCCTGTCACATGATTTATCCAAGCATGTTGTAGTCTCGAATACCACCCATAACAATGTAACAGATTCAACAATTGTATCTTCTGCTAAACACCAAATTGTCTCTAATGAGATTTCTAAGGTTGTCTCCATTCAAAAGACCTCATCTGTCTCAGCTGTTAAACAACAGATGCATACGACTACACAGAAAACAGTTTCTGTTTCCTCCAAGGAGTCAGCTCAGTCTGTCATGGCTGACAAAGTCCAGACCACAATCACTGATGTTGCCAAAACTGAAAACATGATGGCTGAAAGAAAGAAAGATTCTAAAAATCAGAAAACAAAGGGCTCCAACAAATCTGAAGATAAAAAGGAAGATAAAATCCCTGTTAAAACTGCAAAACCTGAACCTGCTGTCACTACTGAGGAGAATGTAAAATCAAGCAAATTACAATCTGAGAACAAGAAGACGAAAGGTAATACAGCACCAGAATCACCCAATAACCTTCATGGTCAGTCCCTCAAAATAGAAAATGTGGCCTCAGACAAAAATGTAAAGGAGTCTAAATCACCACAGCATGACAACAAGAAGAAAACTGATCATTCTCCTACCAAGAGCCAAGAGAAAGTTTCCGATCAGCAAACAGAAAAAGCAGCTGCCAATACGAATGGAAAAACAGGCAAACAAAACCAAAAGGGGAAAAAGAACAATAAGCAGGAAAAGCAAGTAGAGACAAAAACATCCAGTGAGAATGAGAAACTGAGTGTTTCACAAGATTTCAAGGTGGAGGCGAAGGAAGCTACTGAGGTGAAAGTGATCAGTGAAGCTAAAGAAGTAAAGACAGAGTTAAAGCAGGGGATTAAGAAAGTTCCTCCCTCTCCTGCGGCTACTGTTAGCATAACTGACAGCCAACCAGAAACTCCAACTCCAGCAAAGAAGAAAAAGAAGTCCAAAAAGTCTAAAGGGGGTGCACAGTCAGGTCAAGGTAAAGATATTTCTATAGACTCAAAGACAGACGTTGTACAAAACAAGACAGCAACATCAGAAAAATCTCACCAAACTCAGGAAACAATTGCAGTTGCCCAAATTCACAAAAGTATAAAAGAGGAGCACATTCAAGTCAAGACAGAAGTCATTACCACGGAAAGCAAAGACGATCAGAATTCCCAGCAACAAAAAGCAGTTCAAAAGCATGTGAAGGGACCTCAAAAGAAGAAAGGAGTGACAGTTATTCAGCAGAGCGCAGAGGAACCACCAGCAGAAAGTAGGGATGTCCCAATTACAGTGACAGGCGAGTCTGAACAGAATGAACGGGTAAAGTCCATAACAGGGAGAACAGAGGAATCTCAGAGGCGAGAGGTCCAAGTGTTAATCTCTCACATCACAGAGATACAAAGAGTTTCAGAAAAGACTGATTCTAAATCTGTGAAGTCTCTGCTCAGTACAGTTCCAGATTGGCTCATGAGTCCAGAAAGAAAGTGTGAACTGGAGGGATCTGTAGTGGAAAGTGATGCTAAAAAGAATTATGAAATTCTTTCACAAGTGAGAAAACTAGCAGAGGCTGTATTAATGCAGCTAGAAGATAATGAGAAAATGGAGAAGCATGAATGTGAGGCGGTTTCTGAGAAATCTGTTTCTGGTGGGGCAACACCAAGAATATCCAAGATCAGTATTGGTTCTGCCAAAATTGAGAACCAAACAAAGAAGAAGACATCCTATGAAAGAAGGAAAGAAGAAGTGAGTTATTGCAAGTCTGTCGACCTTCGGGCTCCCTCGCCGTTGCTGAAGATGCGTTCTCCCTCACCGACGTTTATCACCATCGAATCCACGCGAAGAACTGACTCACCCCAGAGAGTTACTCCGTCACCTACCCTGCTGCACAGGCCACCCACACCTCCCACACTGCCGCCACGCAGGTGCGACACCCCAACATCACGCCTCACTAGGATCACACCTTCTCCGACTTTTGACAGAGCAGAAAATTTGGCTCGACTCAAAGACACGACAGCCAAGCTGTCACGTGGCGTCACCCCACCACCACTACTTCCCCAACAAATCTCAGAGAAGAAATCAGAGATTGTGGAGTCGCCTGCATCATTCCATCGGCAAATCAAAATCGAGCCCCAACTTGTGGAGGCTCCAGGGACATCGACTGCAACAGAAAAGCCCAGAAAAAGTTTATCTGGGGAGGCTCGGTGGACTGATGTAAATTCTGTACATGTAGAAGATCAAGCTAATATTTCAGAGGGTTTGAATGCAAATGAAATGCAAAGTAAGTCTGAGACCCACGTGCCATTGTGTCAGAATGACCCAGATCTTGTTGAAGCTGCAGATATTTCAGAGCCATCATCTGTATCTGTCAAAGAAAAGAGAGAGTATTTTGAAGAGGCTCAAAAGGCTGAAATTAATAAGACCTATATGCGAAAGGAGCCCATTGCTATCCCTGAACGCCTGGGCCCAGACATGGAGGAGTGTGAGGCAGAAAATAAGAACAAAGAAAAGGATGAGCTTCCCAGGGCGGACATGTCTAGTCTTGTAAACAAATTTGAATCACTAGAAGAGAAAATATATATCAGAAAAGAGCTTATCCCACTCTCAGAACGGCTTCACAACAACACTGGAAGCACAGATTCTGACAAAGAGAATGCAGACATCCTGGAACAGGAAATGCCAACTTTTGACATCCAGGCTATTAAAAATGTTTTTGAACTGGGTGAGCAAAGTTCCTCATTCAGAGAGGAGAAAAAGGATCAGGAGGAGCCTGTGTCAAGCCTGAGTGAAACAACAGCAGACACTTCAAAGTGGGAAAGTCCTCAAGAGACTAAAGGAGGCTCGCGGCGGAGCACCCCCCTCCCTCCTCAGAAAACGGAGGTAGAAACTGTGCCAGCGGTACCACCAGCCTTCTCTGAAACCAAATCAATCACAGAACATTTCTCAAATGTTGATGAGTTCGGTAACAAGATCACCGGAACAAGGACAGCTGTCACTGAGCACTCTGAGAGTGTATCAACACAACAGGTTCCTTTTTCGTATGCTGATGCAGTTAAAAGAAAAGCTGCAGCAGCGAGGCAAACAGAAACGTATGATGACGATGCTACTGAGAATTTGCTGAGAAATTTTCACAAAACGTGGTCAGAGAGTGAGACAGTTTTCAAGAGTCTTGGCTACACCGTTTCTGAGGAGACAACATCACAAGTTGTGTCACATCAGACGAAGATTGTCTCATCTGGTAAAGACCTATACAGCATGAAACAACAGAAACTAATGGCATGGACTGTGGATGGATGGATTTTCTTTAAATATCTGTTTGTGACGTGTTACAAAAGCAAAAATTCTAATAACTGCATTGTATGAATTGTGTCTTTTCTGTAAAACAAAAAGTGTTCGTAATAACAACACAACAACAACAACACGAAGAGTCTATAGCCATGTTAGCAGCTCTGTGAAGATTTACAGCGGTGCTTTGGGCTAAATGCAAACATTAGCATCCTAAAATGCTCACCATGGCAATGATTACATGCTGTTGTTTAGCAGGAAATCCTTCTTGGCTTGCCACTAGCGTGCCGAAAAAAAAAGGTTTTTAGCTAACTCTATTCTCTGCACAGTGTTAATAATACAGTTTTTAATACAGTTTTGCACATTTGAGTTAATAATTTCCTGATTCTTTTACTAGTTACTAGCTTTTTCTGAAGCTTTCAACCACATCTCATGGTCTTCATCAGTGAATGGAGTTTGCGGAGTTGTCATGGTGTTGTTTAAGGATGGTCTTTGCCGGCGGAATACAAATAGAAGCCTTTTACATCCGACGCCAAAAACCAACCTTAAACAGAGGCAATAGTTATGGTCTTCCTCCCTTTAATAGCAACCTATTGTCATGTGATGACAACTCAACCAACCCCATCCACTAATATAGACATTCAATTGAAAGCTCTGGAAAAAAAAACAAGTAAAGCTTGAATCAGATTAATTTGTTGAACTTTTAGTACATTGTTTGAAATAAGGATGATGTAATTCTGAACACAATTGGTCTAATTGGTCATGATAAGAGCTGCAGCCATACCATATTTTCAAGAGGCTGTCCATTAGCTGACCGGGATAAAGCCAGCATGTAATGTACCGTATCTTTCAAACAGGAAAATTACAGTATACGCTGGCTGAGGGCTTGCACTGAACCAGCTGACAGCTTATTTGTAGTGCTCACAAACAATGCCAAAGTGCAGTTGAGAGATGCATACATATCTGTACGTGCATGTGTGTAGGTAGATGGATGGAAAAATACACTGAACCATTCGCTCTCATGACCATTGTAAATGTTTTATTTTTAAAAAATCAATGAGCATGTAACATGCCATTTTAAATGTAAACGTAATTTATTGTACTGCCTTGTACTAACAAGATTAACCATAATAAAAAATGCAAGCAAAGCTGTAGTTGTTGCATTGTGAGGCAGCCTAAAGGAAATGCTCTCCATGTGGGAAAAACCCCTAAAAATCTTATGATTTGCATTTTATCTCTTTCAAACAGGTTCGAGTTCCAAAGTCGGAGCTCTGCACAGTATGTCGGAGGAGAGCTTATCCGATGGATGCCCTGATAGTGGACAAAAAAAAGTACCATAAATCCTGTTTCTGCTGTGAGCACTGCGGAAATAAATTAAGGTAAATATTCATCCAAATAAATGGTCACCATGGGCACCATTGAACATTGCAATATTAATTAGTAAATGCCTTAGTGTTTTAATGACATAATTGCTCATGATTTTGATGTGGTGCACCTCTGAAAGAAAGAATTTTCTTTTCTCTTGTAGCCTAGGAAATTACGTCTCTCTCCATGGACATTTCTACTGTCTACACCATTACAAACAACTCCTCAAGTCCAAAGGGAGCTACAATCATGGACTTGGGCAGAAACATCCCACAGGAAGCACTGGACCTATCCCCTCAGATGAGAAACTTGAATGGAGATATTCCATGAGCAGCCTAAGTTCGGTAGACAAAACACACGGTGGTGAAAACGAAATGAGAAAAACGTGTGATGAAAGCAAACCACACTGCAACAAAATATCTGTAGTTTGGCCCCCACAGGCCGTTCCCCCGAAGAAAGCCTTTAAAATAGAGGAAGACATTCAGCTAACTAAACCACAGTGGCCCCCTCCTGACAACTCCCCCAAGTCGCCCAAACACCAACACAGAAAGGCTGTTCCCAGAAGTGTCCTTTGAAACAAAGTCACCCAACTACACAGTTTAGTCAAATAACCAAAGAAGAAAGAACAAAAGAATGAATAGTACAATGACATACAAAGAAAGAACTGTCCTGTTGGTACAGTTAAGAAAGTGTTTGCTTGAAGGTCATGCAGTTAAGTGATTTGAAAGGGAACATGAAAAGTAAGGATATGAAAGGAAACTGTGTACATACTTGTAAATGGTGTGCGAGTGGAAAAGCAGGTTGTAGCTAATTGTAATAGTAAGTACTAGAGAGATAGATGTGGACAAAGTGTGGAAAGTGGATGTAGACATGAAGCATTGTGCCTTGAACTGACAGGCTTATCACAACAAATCAAATCTGATCTGAAGAAATGATCGGTTTTAACTGCTATAACAATTGTAATTAGCCTTGTAGTTAGACAAGTTTAACACATTATGGCTCAAAACAGCGTCATGATAAATTTAATATCTGGATCAAATAAAATAGTGATGGCAAATAAATCTTAATGTTGGTTTTAAATTACATTTCTGGGTGGAATTAAGTCACTTGATGTCTGAACCTTACAATTCCCACTGCTCTTGAAAATAAGTGGCATTTTCATATATAATTTCTTTTTCACCCCGTTTGTTTTATTCTAAAATTAACTGGTTTATTGTACAATTCACTCCATTTTCTTACTACTGTATGCCGGTTCATGGAAATAGTTTCAGTCCATGGACTCTGCTGTTGTATTATTTTGCCTGGGCTTTTATCTTTCAACATATCAACATTTTTGCATTTGCCTTTTTTTTAGCACCTGGTGTGCGGACTACTAAAAGCATCTTGGAATTATTTTATTTATAATATTGAAAGTATATAATATAAACAAGTGAAGTGGTGGTAATCATGTTTGTTTTGGACATTTGTATCCTATTTTGAACAACAAATATTTTGCAATGAAGAATTTTATTTTTTAGATTAGACGGTTTGTACAAGAAATTTCCTGATTCTGTCATGCTGTCAGGCTGGTTCACTCACTTTATTGCTGATCTAAGAGCAATAAAATATTGAATTTAATTGCCTCATATGTCTCTTTGAAAGTCTATGGCCTACTTTAGCATACGTGTATTGCATGTGAACTGTAAACCTGTTACTTCATTACTAAGTTTATCCATGTCAAACACAAAGAGGAAGTGCTGTCATAGAGCTCGACAAGTGCGTGTCTGGTTGAGGCAGCCTACAGGAGGCAGGGGCAGGTCAGCAGATCCCTGTCACACCATCAGTATAATCTACTTTAGAAACTATCCCCACCCTGGAGGGGATTTTGGATCTCAAACCGCAGGTGTGCCTACAGCAGACTATAGGAAACCATTTCCATGAAGGGAAAAAAATGGAAATTGAGCATTAAAAAAAGGCAGATGAGGGACAGCTTTTATCCATGCAGTGAGAGGCAGCAGCAGAGGATATAGCACGTGTCTTATGAATTTTACAGCCAGTCTAAAATAAGCTTATGACCAAATGTGGTTACTCATCCTCTTACTGCTCCTTAATATGGACGTCCACGAGCTTAGCGTACAGTTTGCCGACTTTGACCACCTGTAAAACTGCAAGATAATAGATATATTTTTATTTTAGTGTATTTTAGTGTCTTAACATGTGAAGAAGTATATGAAAAGTGAAATGGGGCTCTGAATAAGCTAATATATAAGTAGGGACACATAAACAGGTTATTCTGACATATGTACATATTCAATTATGTACACACTGAGCCAGTATACTGTACACTTTATCATTTCAATACTTTTTTTATCTTTGAAGTTGTATCGTTTATATTTCTTCTTCTAATTCTAATTCTTATCATTTTACTTTATTAAAAGTAGAGTTAGAGTAATTAGAGAAACGCCACTCAGGATTTCACTGCACATATTGAAAGAGCATTAGACAAATAAAACATTTGAATCTATTAAAATTACAAAGCCTACAAGCTTTAAGAGGCCCTGGATCATTTAGGATAAATATATGAATTAAACAGCAGAACACCTCGGTGCAGACTTGTTTGGCCCACTCAACATTTTGTTTTTTTGACAGGAGCTTAAATGTGTTGTCTGTTGGGAAAACAGTTTGCAGGAGTTGACTGGAAATTCTCTCACAGCGTCAATCTACCTTGCTACTACTGTCTGCGTGCAGTCCTCACTTTCTCCCTCTGAGCGGATTGGTAAGGACTCTATCGGATTACACTCTGATTGGTCGTGCTGCGTCTCGTCAGGCGGTACGTCAGCCCGGTTGCACTAACCATCACCCCTCCCTCCCGAGTCGAATAACAGTGCTTTAGGATGCTGGAGCAAAGCAGTAGCGTATCATCAGGACCACAAGTCTGAGTGGGATGGAGACACAGAGTGAGGTAGGCATAGCAAGGATGCTTTCTGTCTTTTCTAGCCCGACATGGCGCGTGCGGTGCAGGCTCACTTATCTTGCGGGATGCAGCGCGATGTGATGGTTCTACTTTTTTTAGTCATTTCTGCAATGTTAGTGGATCCGCATATCCGCTGATAATAATATGTCCTTCCTCGTTTCCGTGCGCTCATCCGCAGGTTTCTTCGGGTGTCCCAGGCTTTGATCTGTGCCTCAGTCCGTTGCGGTTATACCCCGTGTGGGTCTTTAGTGATGCAGCTACTTTGGCTCAGTCCCCGTTTAGCACACACTGATCTCCGTCCTATATTTCACAAGCCGCTCACCTCTGCACCTCCCGTTAGAAATGCGTAGGTTGTCCAGGACGATGGGAGGTGCAGGTGGCCAAGTTACACAGCAGCCTATCAAACTTTACGCAGATGTATTTATTCATTGTAATGTGATTTTTTTCCCCTTCTCTTGCAGAATGCTAGAGCCTCTTAGAAAATGTTTCTATTTAAAATGCAGCCTGACAGCAGTTTGACTTGACTGATGAATATTAACATGAGACTATTAGAGGATCATTCAGTCCTGGATAAATTAAATGTTTCTTTGGGTCCTTGAAATATATTTTTTTTATTATATATTGTAGGTCAATAATAAATGATGCTGGGTGAGTCAGACTTTGATGTTCAGTTGCAACATGAGCCCAGCTCTGATGAGTCTCAGAAAATCTCTATTGATGTTTTGCGTAATCTATTGAAGTTTAAAGTGGTCATAGAAACTGTGGGAACAGGGTTTTTTTTGTTGTTGTTCTTTATCCTTATTTATTGTGGAAAGCCCGACACGAAGGGGGTTACTACTGTTGTACTGACGTCTGAAAGAGATGGAAGCTAACATGCACGAGAAGGTCATGAAAAGCTCCCTGAAAAAAGATGTGTACATACGATGTAGATGTTCGTACTGTTGAAACTTACTTATAGCATCTTTTAGATAGGTAATTATAACACCAGTTCATCCTGTTATTAATTTCACTTCATTTTTCTCCCTTTGAGATACACGACTTTATTTCACTCATAAATTTCCTGCCATTCTCCCTTAGAATTTTTAAGATGTGATTTTACCACTCATGTAGCAAACAATGTGATGGAAAATAATCAGAATACCTTTAAAAGTCCAAAGTCGAGAGTGAGCGAGCTCTCTTGAGGAGCTGTGTCTCTTCTCGCTGCCATTACTGGGACATTTTTCGATCATTATCTGGATCAAACACTAATCCTCTTTCTCATTCAACCACATGATGGTTTCCATTACATGTCCATCTGCTGGTACAGTAACTAAGTGCCAGACTGCCTGTGCGTCTAGAAGCACATTTAGTTTATTTTGTTTGCTGCAGAGCTTATACTACAACTCCATGTCTGTGTCTGTGCCCTGCTTACCACGACTGCTCTCACTAATCACATTTCTGCAAGGTGTAATTAGTCTAGTGAGTCTAAAGCCTTAATCCCCAGTTTAAGTGTACTGTATCTTTGCTTAGTCAGTGTTGCTTCTCTTGTTACACTGGGCTTACAATCAGCATTCATGTAGATGCTGTCGATGTATTTTGTAGTTAGCTTTTGTTTTAAATAAATGCCTGTTGCTTAAGGTCTGTGTGAAGCAAGCGAAGGGGAAATAGTTGTAATTTTGACTTTTATATAAATTTCATTTTATTAATCTGATGTGAATTCCTAGACATTAATTAGTTTAATTCTTAATGCTCGATGCTATCTTAGAAGATAGAATTTAAATGTATAGTTATAAAGAATTCTTATAACTTAAAGCAGCACGCTTTGCTTGCAAATCTATGTAAAGGCATTACTCTGTTCTTTGCATAATGTTACCATCCTGTCCATTGAGGTCTATAATGGGGTTTTTTATCAAGTGAAGACAATAGCACAGTATTAACTTGTCTAAAACAGCGTGGGCATAGGCTTGCTAATAATAGGTTCACATGTGCACAGTCTCTTTTCTTGCTGTATTTCTGCCAGCTCATTCTCTAAAAGCACAGCTTGACACGTTCTTTGCTAAGAAATGTGTAACATCTCCTGACCTATTTGAGGATGGCAAAAGGCCAGTACGAATTTGCAACAACTTCGATAGAGCTTATTCACTCTCTCTCACACACACTAACACAGACACATATAACCTAGCCTTTCCCTGGCAGCTTTAGAATAAATAGTTAGAGCAGAGAACCATCAGAAACAGCTAAAGTTATTTATTACAATGCACAGTACTGAAACTTGTTTGCCTTTTCCTTTGAGCCAAACTCAAACAGGTTTAAAGCACTTTCGTTGCATTTTCCTGATTAAGGATGATTTTTAAAAGCATTCTTTGCAGAATATATGAACAATTTGGACAGAGCTACAGTATAGAGTGAGTCCCAGCCTCATAGAGTATATACTAAAGCTGAAACTAGTATATGCACTATGCTTGATTTGGCTGATTATGCTGCACTAAATAAATTAACTCTACATACTCAAAAGAATCATATTTACATACAAAACTTCATGACCTTCTCAAGAGAGTGAGGGACTTGTCCATGAAGCCCAGTCTGTGCACGCACCCATAGTGATGATAAAAGTTCTAATCAGCCAAAAATAACTAAAATCCATTCGCGAGACAGCAGAGATGCTCTTGCAGACAAGTTGATTTGTTGAGTGCAGCTCCTCGCCATAGCTGCTCTGTAGTGTGGTCCTCAGAAATTGAACAATTTTATTCTGCATGTTGAACTTTATGCACATTTTTCCAATGTGAATATGCTACTGTGCTGTATTTCCTGTGAAACTGAGGTATATGTGTAAGTTCATTAATTAGTCTTGTTGAAATTTTAGATTATTGACTGGAAATAAATTGGCTTGTAGTGAAAAGCATCCAGCGACCACAAGATGTTTGTTGTTGCTAACTACAGGACTCTCCCTTTGCCTCTTTAGCAGTATATTTTTCTCTTTGGTTACACAGGTAACATGACGTATTGTAGATTATTTTCTTGCGACATATAATATTGCAGCATTGCCTCGGTTTTAATAGTCTTGTGTACTATAATTCCCTGCCCTAATGTGCAATGAGCGCCACTGGAGCATATGACTCAAGGGTGGTTGATAGTGGCTTTTCCCACCAGGATGCTGTGATTCATATTGTATATACATTGAGAATATGCTCCGTTGGTAGCAGTGCAGGTTTTATGATTTTGTTTGCCGATGCTCAGTTGTAGACTGTGTTTTCATAACCTGCTGGATTTTCAGTGCAGTAGCTCATCATCTGCTTTAGGACTGCAACTTCTGTAACAATCATTTTCATTATCGGTTAATCTGCAGATCAATTTCTCGATTCATTTATCAGTGGTTTTGTCTATTCCGTGTCAGGAAATGGTGTTAAACGCCTATCACTACTTCTCAAAGCCAGAGGTGACAACTTCAAATTGCTTGTTTTTTTCCAAACCCCCAAAATATTCAGTTTATTACCAGGTAATGCAACGAAAAGCAGAAAATCCTCACAATTGAGAACTTCTAATATTTGGCACGTTTGCTTGAAAAAAGATTTAAACGATTGATGATGACTGATTCATTAATGAAAAATTGACTGACTAATCCTTTCAGCTCAACTCTTCACTCGCAGATGCCAAATGTGTGATGTCATATACTGTAATTGTTAATACTACAATCTGTTATATGCTATACATTAATATACTACATTATACTATGCATCAGTATTAGACTGTTCTACATATACTGAATAAAACTGTAATTAGCACAGTGTAGGGGCAACATTATCAGTTATCGGAGACATGAGAGAGGCACTTGTTCATATTGATTATCAGATAGTGAGCTGCTGTAGAAAGAGAATTGGGCAATGTGCAGTGAGAGGCCCACCAAGACTCCTTATATTGTTTTATCTTGAAATGTGGCGTACAGACTCAATTAAAATCCAAATTTCACTTATAAGGAACCTGCCACAACATGTGATGACAAGGTTTAACGATTTAAGGTAGTATTGGATGTTGAGGATGGATGGATGAACCCAGGAGGAGGTCATTGGGTTAGGCTGATGTTTTGAGGCCAGGATAAAAGGAGACTTTGTGTGAGAGTAGAAGGGAGAGACAGGAGGTATGTATGCACAGGGTTGAGGGAGAAGAGGGAGGGAGAATGGAGGGGAAGAAGGGGGAAGGTGCCAGGGTAAAGGAAAGGGAAGGGAGGGAGGGTTGATAAAAGAGGATGGGTTAGATATAAGGAGGATTGACAGGTAAGAAGTGGTCGAGGCGTGGCCCTGCTCCTGCACCAAAGCAAACTTGTGTAACAAAGTAAAAGACAAATCGATATATATGTGCAGCTTTTGATACTATCTAGATGTAGAATTAAACCTTTGAATGTTGTTTACTACAATCTCCTCGCCCTTACACTGAGGAACATCTTAAGAGCTTCCCCCCCTGGGAAAATACCCAAAATGGTTCAGAAGTGATGATTAGACCTCTTTCGCCTCAAATTATCAGTTGGCATTAAAAATGTGATGTTGCTTTTTCTGGGTTTTGAAGAACCCCAGGCGATTGCTGCCTCCATCCCACTTCCTATTCACAGGACCCACTTAAACATGCTTTCCAGTAATAAACATTTTCATTTCAGTTTCTCAAACTGCTGAAGAGTCCAGTAAAATGAACAAAGTTGTCTAAATTGTATTAGAATTAACTTTTTGTGTTTTAAGATTTCCTTAAGCGTGAAATGATGACTATATATTATGATTTTTATATTATTACATATGTAATGCTTGAAAAGTTACCGTTATTTTATGAATTCTCTATAGAACATATCAAAAATAATTAGATTAAAACACAGCAAAGCATCAAAATGCACCCAACTGTCGCCTCTTTCATATCTAAATATAAAACTTCATGGTCCTCTCTCTGCTTCAATTTTATTTTATGACATATAGCATTCACCTGCTGTTCAGTGTCTTGTTAGTGTAGTGTGCATCCAAATATGTTCCCAGCTTTAATCATTATGATCCTCCTACACACATACTGTAATTACTTTTTGTATTCAATCTTTTAACGAGACTCTGCAGCCTCCCAGCAGTATTTTTTTTTTATTTTTTATTTCTTCTAATTAATGAGATTCTTCTCATTTAAGAGAAAGCAGTGAGAACACCAGAATTTGAGATGCAGTTCTGTACATATTCTGCTGATTACGTTTGGTCTTTCATGGCATTTGCTTTGTGCTACATATTACCTTCTTCTCTCCTCCTGCTCTTCCATGAATGTCATCAGTTTTGAGTCTGCCGAATATAAAAACTGACTCTGAATATTATTTGAACTTATGGTGCAGTTTGAAATAAGCACAGTGAAATATTGGCTTGTCTAATGACGTTATTTGCAATTTTGTTGTACCCATATTTATTCATACAGTATTTTTGTGTTTTCTGGTAAAGCACACTGCAATTATTCGCAGATTAAGTCAAGAATTGATGTGAAAAAACATCATCATCACACAGAGTGGTGGGCAGTGTTCATCTCTATTCCATTTGTTTCATGGGTACAAATAGTGAGACTGAAGAAATGCATTTTACAGGGAGACATTTAGGAACAATTCCAGCCCATGACTGGTTTCTAGCTACCTTATTAGAGGAATGAATCTGAACTGGGACCTGTTGAAGTTTGACTTGATTTCCCCAGTGACCAGCAGACCAAACCATTTTTATTACCGTGACAAAAAGGGCCCTGGACAAGTTCTGCAGGAGCCGTGACCCTCCTATGGCAAAGCAGCTTTAACACTGGTGCAGCATCTTGACTCGTATGATTCCAGTTGATGCGTATAGCAAGCATCCCTTGTTCTAGACGAGGAGCAGAGCAGCATTTATAAGTCCATTATTGTGGGTTTCAAGATAACAGATGATATTTTGCAGCATGTTTGACTCCTTTGTGGAATAGTGTGTTATTTTGTATGCTGTTTGTCTTTAAAATACAGTGTAGACAGACTAAATCGTCTAATCTCTTTGCTGGTGGCATATAAGATGATACAGCTGATATAGCTGGTCTCTTTCATTTTGTTTAACTGAAGTTAGTGTTACAGTTAAACAGTTAGAGTTGACCTAATAGACAGCAGTCAGAGAAGATGCCAGAGTTCAATTAGATTCCTATTGAATTAATGAATACATTTTTGATCAATGCCTTAGAGAGAAAAGAATGTAAAGATAAACAATAATACTAATTCTAACACCACTACTACTGTAAAAATAATCATCATTCAATCAATGTCAATGATTTTCCTCTCGGCATCTGCAGCTATTTTTGGCTCACAGAATTTGGTTATGGATGTTTCCAGTAGAGCTGGTACAGCAAGATACTCCGTAGTCTACCACAACAGATCTGTGTTGTAATCCTTTAACATATATGCTCTCTGACTGACAGTCTGTCTCAGTCAGCTGAGCAACTTCATTGTCTTTAACAGTCTCCGAGCTCAGCCCAAATCTGATTTATTTTCCTCATGCTTCTACGATTCTGAATGCCTCAAAAACCGACTTGAACATTCTGAGGTAACAAATTGCTCCCTTGGGGAGAAATGGGCCAATGCAAAAATCTATGCAGGAATAGCAAAATTTTTCTCCATCTACAAACAATCCGAAATGACCATTGAAGGTATCAAGCTGCTGTCAAGCTAGAATCCACCTTGAGTGGATTTAATGTGACGCATTAAATATCTTTTCTATTCATATTCATATTTTGATGATTTATGTCCAATGTCAGTGTCTGACTTTATTGCAGGAGACTGTCTACTTACAATTAACATTCACCTTTTTACTAACATTAACCACTATCATCTTGTAACCTTAAAGTCCCCCTCCACTCAGGAATGTGTTTTTGCTTATTGTTATTTCATTTGGATGTTTGACCTTCAATGCAGAGTTTGACACTGGAAGTCTGTTTTCACATTCATCTACTGAAGGGGGAAAGTTTCTCTGTTCTCACCTTAAATCTGAGTTTAACACGTGTACGTACGAGCAGGATTTTGTGACATCACAAGTGGTTGGCAAGCCAATTACGGTTTAATTTGCAACTTAGAGAAGGATGATGTGGAAACTTGAAACCTCCAGTGCACAAACACTGACAACGGACTTTTCAGTTAAACTTTTAAAATGAACAGTATTTGCATATTGATAGAATTTTTCAGCGAGGGAGAAATAGTCACTTGTCAAACACAAATATTTATTCAAGAGTATTTTTATACATGTCCGAGGGGCTCTTTGGTAAATGGACTGCATTTATATATCGTTTTTTTCTACCTTACTGGACAAAGCGCTTTACAATGTTGCCTCATTCACACTCCAATGGCGGCAGAACTGCCACTCAAGGCACTGGCCTGCCCATCGGGAGCAACACAGGGTTCTGTGTTCTTGCTCAAGAAGACTTCGACAGGAGGAGCTGGGGATCGAACCACCAACCTGGGGATTAAAGGTTGCCATTGGAGATAATCCAGGAATCGTCCAATATCAACGTTCCTGTCTGGCAGTAGGGTTGTTCTATCCTATGTAGTAGTAGAAATAAATACGTACATCCTATTGTAGATATAATATTAAGAGATACATTTTCTACAATATCTAATCTGAATTTTGATATTTGCATATTTGCATATGCAGATGTAAGTTACAGTATATGTTATGGTTTAGAAACAAGCAGACGCAAATGCAGAAGACAGACTCAAGGAGCAGGTTTAAAGATTTATTGAAAGCTCTAGGAGTGGATGGATGACTGATGGCAGGGGGTATAGAATGATCCAGCGACTCGAATGGCACGGAGAACAGGATTGGCGGTGGGGAGTGAGCAAGCAGGCGGGCAGGTGGCTGGTGAACGGAGTAAGCAGGCTGGCTGGCACAGGAGATTCCTGGAGCACAAAGACAAACGAGTTAGCACAGAAGCAAACACGAAGAGCGAGCAAAGCTCTAGGTAGGCCTGATCGCATAATACCACTCTGAGTGACAGAACAATCTGGCTAAGACTGGAAGGAGAGCCAGGGTTGATATACTGCTGCGTTTAATGAGATAATGAGGTGCAGGTGTGCCAGCCACTGGAGCTCAGGAGCGGGGAGGATCAGCCACGCCCACACAGACAACACAGAAAGACACACAGGGAGAGGGCAGGGAAAACTTAAAGACATCAGGGAAACACTGGAGTTATGGTATAGACCTTAACAGTATAGTTTCATCTGTTGCACTTGTTCTCACAGAGACTTAAGAATGTGTGCATGAGCTGATAATCACACAGAGACGTTTCAGTCCCATTCATTAAAATAAATTTGTAAAAGGTATGTGTGGATCTTGTTGCCTTGCATGGGTTCAACACTGAATGTTTAGAAATGATCTACGTATAATTACAGTAGGCTTCTATTAGTTTAGAGAGCTATAAAAGCATATTTTTATCTGATGTAGTATGTGATTTGTTAAGTCATGGAGTAAATTAGCTCTCTGTTTGCCAGCAGGAACTAGTCCCTCTGGAGCTGGGTCCCCTCATTTCAACTCCCACTGAAGTCCCAATGCTTTGGACACTCTCAGGGCTCACGCAGTACTCAGCTGAATATGCAATATGGTGCACTAGTGTCCAAATCAGCCATTTGAACATTTTCACTCATTACATCATCCCTGCTCATCCTGACCTCACTGGGTTTGTTTAGCCTGGTTCATTTTCCAGAGCGGAATAATGGCACATTTGTACTCAGATGAAAGATCACAAGGCTGTTTTTCTATTTAGTGTCTATATAGTCTATTAATTGATTCAATAGAAAATTATAAAGAACATTTTTATGAACTAGGCAAAAGTGGAAAATGTTGGCTAGTGCCAGATTCTTAAATGTAAGGATATACCAAAATACTTTGGTTTGTATAATTTAGCAAACACTTAAAATCATGTAACCAAGACCGCATAAAGTTTCCACATAAACACACCTGTAGGATGCTCCCACACAGTAACACTGTCACTCGGTTACACAGGAAACTACGGTTCAAACTTCACATGTAAAGATATAGACGAGAAGTGTTTTTGCTGCTGTTATTCAGAATATATATCTAACCACCTTGCATAGAAAGCATTCTTTGGAAATGCTGATCTGTTTGGGTCACTGACAGTTACAGTTATCACCTGCAGGTATTTGAGCCTCTCCTCCACCTTGATCCTCTGTATGAAGATAATATAACACTTTTCCTTTCTTTATTCCTCCAACATTTAGGCAAATGTGACACCAGCCATCTGTGAAGAGAGAAAGCGTTAACAGCCAAAGTGTGAAAATCACAGGTGCTTCTACTGTACATGTGCCAATTATAAAACAGGTGCCAAACGATTGTAACTCGGTTGATCAGCAGTGAGACATTACGAGCAAGTCAAACAACGCAGGACTGACACACGAGGTACAAGACAAAATATAGCAGGATCTCATGCATAATGCAGACACACTAATGTGAGCAACAACAGCAAAATGGTACAAACATAACTTCAAGTAAATGTTCTAATGTAGCCGAACATGCTACCCTCGTTAGCATATTATAGTTAATTAGAGGTACAGCCATGAGTAGGTTAAAACAAAATGATCCCGTTTGAGAAGTCCATCAGGCACTGGTAGTTCAAAGTGATAAAGATTTGTTGGATTCTTTCTCTTGGCCCTTAAGTCAAGAGCGTTTGTGTCTTAAAAACATGCATTTGCATTGCAAAAGAGAGAGCTGGTGCCTTGCTATATCCATATTTATAGCTGTGTCTTCTAGGGCCGAAATGGCAAGTAGACAAAACAAAGTTGCCAATGAGAACATAGAGTAGAGCCCGTCAGAGAGAGATGGTAGTAAAAAGTAGATTCATTTTTGTGTGTGTGTGTGTGTGTAGCTGCGTGCTGTGTGTTTCAGTCTTTATAATGACGTTTGTGTCAACATTATTAAGCCAATCCTCGATGGTGTGCCCCCGCACTATGACCAGAATAAGTCAGAGCCGTCTTCTGAATCCCTCCCACTTGATCCAGGGCGGTTATCACAGAAAATATGAAGAGATGCGTGTGATCTTAGTGCTACTCCTCTCTCTCTCAGGGGCACGGAGCAACAGGACAGCCTGTGAAGGTGACACTGTACCGGCACCTTGCACAAAGCGATGCACAGCCTGCTTGCAATTGATATTCCTCAAAATCCCCAGCCAATTACTGAAGTGGAGCCTTGGTGGTGACTGCAGAAAATGTATGAGGCATAGCTCAGGAGTACTTCAGTCCTGCAACATACAGTGTGATGTGCTTTAAGCGCAACATCAATTGTGACATGTGTTTTGTTGTACAAGTGGATGAATGGCCTGAATCTATATATCCTAAAGCACTGGAGCTGTCACTGCAATGGCTGCTTGAAAAGACTTTTTAGTTGAAACTTGAATTAAATAGAAACATTTTAGCCAAAGGAAATCCAACCACTGGATCAGTCCCCAAAGCATTCCTCGAGCACTTTTTCATTCGTTATTCTGGCATGCCTGTGGATAACTCTAGGGAAGTTAATATGCACTTCTTTTTCTCTTGCCTCATAAGCAACTTATTCACCTTATCAACTTAGTAACTGTAGATGATGCATTTTTTTTACAGTGTAAAGACACCCTCAGATTTCCTTTAACAGGAAGACTTGCTATTCTGGAGGTAGTCTCCCTCAGAGGAGAGAAAAGGTCAACTCCTCTGCAACTTGGTAGGCAACATCTGTTCAGTGATACGTAAGGAGGGAGATCACAGACAAAGTCCCCTACCAGTTTTATCTCTCTTAAAGAGGAGAGAACTCTCCAGTTAGACACGCTTAATGAGAAAACGTGACTTGGTGGGGAGATACAGAATTGTAATGTCATGTGTCTGTCTGTCTGGTGAAGCTCCAGTGTGGGGAGAAAAAAAAGTAAATTAGACTGTTGGATTGAAACTAGTATCTTGCTTATTTGCTGGTGCTGTATTCATCAGTCCTATAATTGTTTCAATTAATTATGATAAAGAAACACTAAAGCGCTGAACAAGATTTTAACGAGAGATGCTGGTGGAATTTGACAGAGGAAGATAAATACACATGGTTTCATTGGTCCATTTGCGGTAATATCAGCACAAGATTAAAGACCTTGTCTTGAAGGCTGTTGAAAGCTGAATTGGGGTAATATTTGCCAGGATTGGATGGAAGACTCCGAGACAGAGGGAAAGAGTGGCTTTTTCTAGCTTAAGGGAGCTCTAGCCAAATGAAAATATCTTTTGTAAACAGGATATTTTTTGAGTCAAATCTAGCTTTGCAGCTTTTGTNTGTAGGCAGCAGAAAAATAGCTTTGACAGATCAAAGAATTGTTCATTAACATATTCAGAACATTGAAATGTAAAAAAGCATGCATAAGTCGAAGGCCACTGGGGGGAAATGATGCTAAAAGCTATTTGACAAGAAAAACAAAAAAGTAGCCAAAGTCAAAAAATGTCGTGGACAAACTGCACATTACATTTTCTTCTCCAGTATCTTCTACACAAAGAAGCTTTGCAGAATTTACTTCAGGATTCCTTTAATGATGACAGGACTCTCTTGATCAGTGTACAGATAAAAGCATACATTTTAAATATATCATAGGTTTTATGAACATTATTTCTAAACATATGTCATTCAGAAGACACAGCTTTAGTCACAACAATGACTAACAACGATAATGATATACGAATTGCAACTCAATATGCGAGTCTTTCAGGTCAATGCTGACTCTTGAATAGCACAACATTTGAACATTTTCCTTTCAAATCCATGTTGATAGTGTTTCTACCAGATCAAACCCTGAGATTTGAATATCTTGAAGTCTCAAGTCTTTAGGGAGTCAAGTCGCAAGAAAGTCAAGTTTCACAACAGCCCCAAGTCCTCATTTTTGCGACGTCCAACAAGATTCAACGTCTTAAGTCTCAAAACAAATACAATACTCCAGTAACTTAGGCAATGTGCTTGTTAGCAGTCATACCAGGTGTGAAGAAGATCAATATGTGTTTCATCTCTGTGCGTTCAGTAGAGAGATTGTTCCAGGATGCATTTAGCCTAGCTTAGTGCACTGGGAGCAGAGGAAACTGCTAGCCCCGCCAAAAGTGTCAAAATCTTCCAACACCTCCAAAGAAAGTTATCCAAAGATTACTTTTGCCTTTTGAGCTTGTGACCAAAACATCCAAGAATCACGTGGGTTAGAGTCAGGAAAGTGAGCAAAACTGGCACCTTTCTGAGGACGGGACTTCTGATGTGTTGCATGATTTTGAGCCACTAAATAGCTCCAATATGTAAGCTGTTAAAACACACTGGTCCTCATGCAAGAATATTTTTGTATTCTTATCCTAAACCTCTCTTACTTTTTCTGTGAGATTTCATCATTATTAACATCGACGCCTCTAAAATTGCCTTATAAGACTACCTGTTCCGCTACGTGTGTTGGAAAGTTTATTATTTGCAAAAATGTTACCAAAGAATGAAAAGGAGAATTATTTATTTTAGTATGTTCAGTATCATATTTAAACTCCCTTCATAATCATTCAGAGGAAGGCATTATAATTTCAGATCAAATCAGAGTTTTCTTTTACCCATATGGAGAGAGGCGGACTATATGTAGGCTCCATGATTTGTACGACCTGTCAAGAATTTTGTTTGTCGTTGTAAGTATGAGAAAGTTGGTGAATGCTGCAGATTCTCTTAAATCGCTCCCATGTGTCACTTAAGATCAAACCTGTTTCTTGCAAGTGGGTCTTCCATGAGGGCCAATGTCTTATTTCCTTATTCTGTGTGTTTGTGAAGATATAACGTGTAAATATGTTGGCTTTTGAGATGTATAAAGACAACTTTGACGTAGCTAGGCTAGCTCCTTCTCTCTGTTTTTAGTCTTGGTTCCAAGCTACGCTAAACATGACTTGCACCAATCTGCACTGAGCACACAGAGGTAAAATCTCATCTAACTCACATTAAGAAAGTTTCTTTCTTTTTTCTTTTTTCTTTTTTTTTTTACAAAAAAGCAATGTAGATGTGTTCCTGTAAAGCAGAGGATGAGAGGCCAGTGTTGTCTCTAGGGTGGAGACAATTCAAATTGAAGAAATATTCCAGTGAAATGGTTTAATTGAAAAAGAGATTCATGGCAATAATATTCTTTCAGGGGATGCCAGGCATATTATATTAGTCTGAACGCATCCCTGAGGGATCTTAACATATGGGTGAAAGAGACAAGGGGTGACTTTTTTCTCCATTCCTTTGTTTATGTTTTGATCAGCATCACATACTAAATCACCGGGTATCCCTTTGGTTGCAACTATAGAGGTCAGCAGTTCAATTTATTTGAACTCTGAGTGCAAGCCCTTGGAGGAGCGCTCTCGGTTGCACATGAAGCCCACAATAGAATACAATTTTTTTTTTTTTTGCACAATGTTATATTTGTGCATATGGAGTCAATTGAGTTGAGATAATTCTCTTAGTTGCAGATTGTGGTGGAGAACATATTTCTCACTATGAGTTGATTGGTACAATATTTTATGATGACTCAAACAAGCAGCAGAAACATTTTAAATGCCTGATTTAGTGTGGAAGCTTCCTTTCAGATGCTGCAAATATTCCCTCCTTCCCACCATTCCAGCATCCATTAACGGAAAACTTAATGAATTTCTTTTTCTGAATATTCCCAACCTATGTGTGGTGTTTCCTGTCTGTTCGACCTGCTTTTGCTTTGTGTGCTTTGGAGAAGAAGGAGAAGCTGCGGTGAATGATTTGATTGAAAATTGATTTTCAATAAATGTGAAATGTCGTACGGTGTACACTTACCATGACAATGCTTATGTACATGGAGGTTGATCTTAGTACATCATGCTAATAGTCTATTTCTGTGACCGGAAAAATGAGATCTATAGCAGATGCACTACTTGAATCACAGCACTCTGTATCAACCAGGCTACTTTGAAAAAATACTTTGTAAAAATAATTTATTTACATCACAGTATCAAAAATATGTATGTCTGTAGTGTCAATTTTGCATGGAGCGTGGTTCTGTCTTTCAATAGAAACTGCACTGATTAGGCTGTTACATCTATCTCAAGTTCAAGTTTATTTGTCACATATAATCATACAGGGTATAATCACAGTGAAATGTGTGGCCATTTGCTCCTTCAATTGTGCAATTAAAAAAAAGAGTAAAATAGAATGAGAATAAAGAATATAAATAAGTGATAAATTATAATGTTAACTATAGTAAGTAACTTTGAATTTGAATGAAAGTAAAAATAGTTTTAGGGCAATTCTTAGGCAGTGTCCTCATTTAGGATCCTGGTGGCCTGAGGGCAGAAGCTCTTCCTGAGCCTCTCAGTGCTGGCCTGGTGTATCCGGTATCTTCTTCTCGACTGCAGCAGGGAGAAAACGAACACCAGACAGCCGCTGTTCATGATGGCTGTGGCGATGCCCTTGAGGATGGAGCGCGGCATGGTCTCCCTAGTCAGGCGGTGCCAATGCCCATTGAGCTCCAGCCAGTAGGGGAAGTACTCGGCCTGCTTGCGAATCCCGATGAGCTGCACGATGGCGAAGAACTGCTGGTGGCCATCGTACTTCTCCTGCTTCTCCAGCACCAGCGTGAAAAGGAAGCCAAAGCAGGACTGCATCATCAACCAGTCCACCGCGCCCGGTGGGTTGATGTCCATGGCCAGGAACACAATGTCCTCCCCCCGGTTGAATGGCGCTGTCCGGTATTCCAGGATTTAGCCAAGTTTCAGTGAAACAAAGGACATTACAGTTCCTGATATCTGGGATAAGTCGTAATAATACCTGTAGAATAGAAGTATAGAATACTTTCTGGCAGGTCTAACCAAGGGGCTACTTTGAGGACGTGTTCGGCTCCCAGCTCGCCTATAATGAGCACAGCTCTAGGGATAATGTGGTGGAAAGAAAACTGCATTCACCTGCTACAGCTTCCTCATTAGCATGGCCCTGTCTGCTCATGAGGTTATGGAGTCACATTGTGTGATGCAAGTCATGACATAATCTCCTTGAGGTCACCATGAAGCGAGCTTTCAGACAGTGGAGGTCCAGGGAGGGAAAAGCAGGGAGGAAATGAAAGCTGTCTTAAAGTGCTTTGTGCTTTGCCTTTAGACGCAGTGACAGTTAAAATAATAAAATAATGAAAAATGGAGTTATAAGCAGCCCAGAAATGTATGGCTGCAAAATGTGGTAATGAATTCAACTTAATTAAAGTGCATCTACTTATCTATAGTTTATGACTGTTTATTTTTCGCAGTGTGGTGCAGTGCTATATATTATCATACGTTATATTAGCATGTCATAGCAGAGGATATCAGTTTGAAGTAAAACTCTGTGACAAAATGAACAGGGTGTACATACATAATGTTCCTCGTTGTTTCATGCCATCTTTTCTTGTGAGTGTCCTCTCACTAATGATGTCTGACAGGGACAGGTTGAAAGATAAAGGTTAATCACTCTGTGTCCAAGTGCTCAAAGACCCAAATCCTTTCTGCAGCGCCGTCCTTTGTATTCCAAAAGAGTACCTGCGGCTGCTCGTTTCCCTCTGTAATTGCTTTGTAGAAGGGCAATGTTTCAGGACGAAGTATAGATAAAGGATATTTTGTTGTGTTTGTAATGGCCTCAGCTTTAAAGGCTTTTGCTCTCAAGGATGTCGAATCATTTCTCATGCCCATTCAGTAATTTTCCAAATTAGGGCTGCAACTATTGACTTAATATTATGGATTGGAGGCTGTCCTTGTTTTTTTGATTCAGCAATTAATATTCAAGCTATAAAATGTCACAAATACTGACAGTTGCCCATTACAAGTTAACAAATCTGAGAGTGATGTTATCAACTTGCTTGTTTTGAGACCATCTGTCAAAAAAACAAAGGTGTTCAATTTAAAATGATACAAAACACACAAAGAAACGCACACCATCTAATTTGAGAACTTTTATCCAGTTAATTGACTATTAAATTAATAAACAACTTATCATTTCAGCACAATTAAAAATAATTCTGCCAAACCTGCAGACATTATACATGTCGGCCAAGTTTCAGATCAACTACAGAGAGTAATGGTGTTACACAAAGGTTCACAAAGCTTATGTTTGCTTTCTCAAGTGCACAGACTTGCGAAGAACTGAGATTGAAAAAGTACCGTAACCATTTGGTGCTATTAATGTTGAAAAGGTACTGAAAAGCATTCTGCGAGCAACAGTGTTTTTTCATACTTTGTCAAAATGAAGGTACCAAATGATAAAGCAGGCTGAAATCTACTAAAGCAAACACTATACATCTCTCTAGACTATGTTTGTGACAATCTCAGGTTTCAGAGAGAAGTTAGAATCAGATTATTGGTCCTTAAACAGAATGTCCCTGTCATCGGGGAACATTCACATTGTCAGTACTCTTACTGCAATCCATCATATACGTTGCGCAGAGCTCCAGACATTTATGAAATGTGTTTCTACTGCTCGCATTATGTGCTGTGTGATACAACCAATAATCCCTCTGTTTGATTTATTACTATGAAGTCTGTCACAAGATCCTCAGTTTGATTTGAACTTGAGACACTGAGCACACACTGAAGGTGGAGATCATGAATTATTTTGCTGATTCGAATCACTTTGCTCGGTTCAGTTCAAAGATTCGTAGTCACTGATCATGTACTTCGTTCACTTTTTTTCTTAAGCTCAGCAGTCGTACTACGTATTAAGTTCACATGCACATACAACAGTAAGTGAAGTTAAAAAGGCACTGCAGTACGTACAACAGTAGTGGTACTTAAGTTCAGAGCTGCTTCTAACTGTCTCCAGTTCAGTAGTCCCTTCAATCTCTTGCTAGTCCAAGCAGTCAGGTTCAGTTCAGTACAAAAACTAGTCTATAATCACTGTGCATAAGGTTAATAGCTCAGCAGCCTATGATTTATGACTAAGTTATCAAATTATGATTGTTTAATAGGCTTTTAACGAGGAAGTAACATACTGTGAATCACAGCTGAGCTGACAACGGTGCTGTCAGTCACCAGTGAGGAGCTCCGCTGCTAAAAGCTACTGATTCGGTGATACAATGGTGATTCGCTGTAGTCAGTTCACTCTGAATATTGTTGATAAAGATTTGTACTGAACAACTCTATACTGAAGTTTAGGAATAAGCCTCCATCTTGTACTTTTTCTCATATCTTAGTATAAAGAGTCCACATTAAAGCAACAGTCCAGCAGCACTTAGAAGAGTGCCTTTGAGGTTTGGGCTGTGCCACTGGCTTTGTATAAACTTTGTTCAGCTCTATCAGGGTTTTTAACCTGGCTAGGATGGCTGGACTTGAGCTGGCCCCCGTTGTTTACGTCAAGTGTTAGCTGTACAGTAAAGTCCTCTGGGACAAACTTGTGATTTGGGGATGTATAAATAGAATTGACTCAACGTGACTTGCTGCAACACCTTGTTGTTTGAACAAGAGACGCGAGATAAACAAAAGTGAACAGTACAGTGATAGAACAGTCAAGTGTGTTTGTGTGTGTCTGAGATTTAAGCCTCTCAGGACGTCTTCTTGCTCGCGGGTTTGTTTTTAGTCTGCTTTTGTCTTAATTGTGGTTTGGCCTTGAAGAAACATGTGAATAAACATTCACCCAAAACATAAGCTGCTCTTTATTTGCCTATTGTATTCTGGCATTCTAACTTTTTTTGTTGTTGTTTTGCAGTCTAAATAGAATAAAACATTATGTGAAATAAAAGGGAGGTATACCGAAAGCATCTATTTACAACTGAAGGAACTGATTTAAACAAATGCGACAGCCATCAGTCTGATTATGATGTTGAA
The DNA here is from genome assembly GCA_003416845.1 of Oplegnathus fasciatus. Taxonomy (NCBI): domain Eukaryota; kingdom Metazoa; phylum Chordata; class Actinopteri; order Centrarchiformes; family Oplegnathidae; genus Oplegnathus; species Oplegnathus fasciatus. The sequence goes on along the minus strand of NTHP01000086.1, from coordinate 750,790 downwards.
AAGTGCCAAAAAAAGTTGTTGTTATAACTCTCCATTGCGCACATTGCAGCATACACCTATAGGGTCCTATATCTATATTTCCTATTATTCACACTACATATGGAAATGTACTCACGTGATAACACTGCACCAGCTGAGTATGCATTTAGATTTTGCAAGATGTATCTTTTTGGAAGATTTTCTGAAGCCCCTTTCACATCCTCTGCAATCTGTCTCATCACTGACTTACAGTAAAACTGCCAAGACATAATTACAGACAGTAACTATGATGAATCTACTTCTGTAATTACTCTGCAGCTCTATTTCACTCATCACTGACTGTCAGCACCAATTATTATCTGCATAATGAGACACTTTTTTGGACAATGTAGAGCTGTGCTTTAGAGATATCATGAATGCTTACAGTAGTTGTATAATCATAGCTTACTCAGGAAAATTACTTAAATAACAGAAGAAATCTAAACAAATTCTGAAAGGTTAGAGATTTGGTGTAGGTCAAATTGTGAAATGCATTTCTTTGCAGTCTTATGCCTAGGACAGTAATAGAAGTTAGAGAAATTTTAAGTCGTCTGTCTGACTAAAATAAATTGCTGCTGCATTCATTTGTAAAGACGTTGCCTTTGACAGCTCCATCTGCCTTTCAGTGATTGTGTTTGGCTTGTTTAATAAAGCTTCTAACACAGTAAACTTGAATAGATTCAATAAAAATGGAACAACAGTAAATCTAACATATGTGACAGTTTGTAAATTTGGCAGACTTCATTAGAACAAGATATGAACATTTGTTACTTCAGTCTGTCAGTTGCTGCTCGTCTTCTGAATTAATGAAAGCGATGTGTTATGGTCTGTCCACAAATATCTATCTATCTATCTATCTATCTATCTATCTATCTATCGTTGGTACTGTTTCATAACCCTCTGCTATCTGCTGTAAATGTTGCAGTCACCCAGTGACATTAGTCTGACATTGTGGAAAACAAGCCAAGAGTTAGATGTGAAGATTGATGCCACTCTCATATCTGTACTCTAAATATGAAGCTGGAGCCAGCAGATGGTTAGCATAGCTTAGCATAAACACCAGAAACAGGAGTCAACAGCTAGTGTGGCTCTTTCCACGGGGTAACAAAATCCACCTACCAGCACCTGTAAAGCTCACTAGCTAACACACTACACAGTGTCACAGTAATACACAATGTTTCTGGGCCTGGAGCAGTACTGTTAGATTGCCAGGCAACCAGCGGAGACTCCAGGAAGTCACTGCCCCCAGCCAAAAAATAGTCTGGCTCATGGCCCCCCCATTAAAGTTTTTACATAACTTATTCACACTCTAACAACACTAACTGACAATATATTTCTTTAACAAATATAAAAAATACTCTTTTAGTTCAATGCAGCACAAAGGACTTGATACATACAGTATAATAATAAATATACCACAATGTCTTTTTGATACGACCACTATCAGATTTTTTGGGGCCACTTGGGGGCAGCAGCAACAAGTTGTGAAGACAACATTGATATATCATCACTTTTTAAGTTTATATGGTGAACTTGTTAGCAAACAGTCACTTATTCTCACATGTGAGTCTAATATTCACACTCTTTTAACCCTGATTTTGGTCTCCACCAACTCCTGAGGGAAATGTGTGGCTCTTTAGCTGTTTAATGCTCTGTGAAGTATGTCTGTCTGCTGTTTAGTGCTGAGCACATAGTGTACAGTGGGTTTTTAGAGCTTTTCGCTGAAAACGACGCTATGAGAGCGGTGAGAGTGAACCAAAACAGTAAGGCAGTGTGTCGAACAGCTAAACAATGACCTGAAACTCGCTATAAAGCTCTGTAAAGCCAAGGGGAGCTGCAGATTCAGTTGATAATTCTCTGTAGGTTCATCACTACAAGCGACCCCTTTCTCATTGTCATTTGATATATTGTTATTGTAAAAATATCAATTATAGCCACTTTAAGGTTAGAGAAAGATCATCTACATGGTTAATGGAAACCAAAGTTGTCTGTTGGAAGAAGACAGGACACACACTGTGGACCTTCTGTGGACTTCTTGCATCGGTGTAGCGCTTTATGCTATACTTTGTTTTGCTTGTTAGAAAAATGTAGGTTGTTTTAAGCATTTTAACAAATAACAGTGTTGTTTTTCTAGTAAAAACAATCCTCTCTAGACATGATAATTACCTGCTATTTCGTGTTGATGCAACAGGGACTTTTAACGGTGGCTGTGACTGAGCTCGAGACAGAAAGCCAAAAGAGCAGACTGAAAGGGAAAGTAGTTTTCACGAAAAACAGCGAAGAATCATAATAAAGCGGTAAATAAGACAGCAAAGGAAGAGAGGGGCACGCACGCCAATTGAATTCGATCCACCAACTCAGACTAGACTCAAACGTTTTTTAATCTTTTATAAAATGAATTGCTTTATTTAGTAGCAAAGTTTGAGGATCATGTATAAAACATTTTTTAACAGACAGGGCGTACACAATTGTGTAAATCAATTCATGTCATAAAATGAAACTTCCATGCAGGGCTGAAAAAGGTCTATACCCACTTATATTCAATATTTGTGAGTATCCATCATATTCTACACTCAGCAAACAACAGCTCCTACCACTACAAAATTACAGTACCACATAAAATTGACAAAATCCCAAAGTAAATTAGAAACATAATTGGCCAGAAATAGACAGTACATGATGGCAGATTGCCTGGTCATTGTTACTGACCCTGAATTGAGAAAGACTCGTAAGTGAGCACAGCCTGAATGTAGAGACAGGCAGAGCTGGCTGCTCAGGAGGACAGACAGGTTTGACTGAAGGAGAGGTGGAAACACAGCCGTTCTTCTTTCTACACTGCACACAATAAACCAAATACACTTAAGCAATGATTATAACAGTTATAAAAAAAAAACCTGCTGTTTTCTCTGTTCTCTGAGGACCATTTTTTCTGTGATTGTGACGGGATAAAACACATCGAACTGTTAATTTGACACAGTCTTTCATTGTGAAGCTGTGAAATGATGTTTTCCTAATATTTTTGTGGTGTTCTTACAAGTTTATTCATTAGGATAAACCCCTTGAGATTAACCATCTTGTGGTGTTGTGCTGATTTCATTTTTATTTTAGACTGATAATTTTTTTAGGTAACGTGTGATGTGTGAAGTCTAAAATCCTGGTTTTAGATTTATAAGCGACTTTTAATTCTCTGAGTAAAGATTCAGAGTAATTTGTTCCTGTCTGTCCTAAATTAGTCTTTGTAGAGTCACCAATTTCGAAGCCATATTTCAAAGTTTGGAAAACGTACACACAGCAGCATTTCATAATTATCAGTCGAACATACCCTAAATAATGCACCATATGCCAGGCCTCAGAGGCACAGTGTCTCTAGAGGATCTTAAATTCTCTGTGCTCAGTAGAGGTACATTTTAGCTGTTCCTCTGGGTAAGCTCAGATGTGCAGCCAAACTGACAAATGAAAACAAATGGCAACGTGTATTTTCAAGTACAAAGGATGTTTCAATTCCGCTGGACAAACAACACAAAGCCATGCAGAAAAGCAAAAGCTGTCCATGCATGCTGTTGAAAAGTAGTTGAAAGAATGTTAAGGTGAGTAGTTTCATTTGGAAACATGCTTACGTCTCACATGGTTGAGATTCTGGGTCTTGTTGCTCTGCAACAAACGACGACACGGTGGTGCGCCTCTTATTTGCTTTTTCTTTAAGTCACACAAACCAGCAGCCTTGTCTTTCATTCCTGACATAAAACCACATTTCTCTGAACCTGAAGCACTGGCATTTGATGAATGGCGGGCTGTTGTTGTGCTCTGCATGTTATTCCTCTTGGCAGTAGTTCTGGAGCCTCTCCCTTTTGAAAAGTATGAGACTTTCTTTGCCCTGCTGTGATGGATATAGATTTTCTCTGCCGAGTCAGATACCCATCACACCCTGATTTTTGAACCTTTCACATAGAGAAATTTCAAAGATTGTTTATATGGAGTAATGTGTGCACAATAAAGGAATAGTTGGCATTTGGGGGGAAAAGCTTACTCAAATGTCCATTATTTAGGAGATGGTTAATTTTGCTTAACATAAAGACTTTTAAATGTTTGGACAGAGCTAGGCTAGCTGTTTCCCCCTGTTTCCAGTCTTTATGCTAAGCTAAGCTTACCTTCAGATATGAGAGTGGAATCGATCTTTTCATCTAACTCTTGGTAAGAAAGCGAATAAGTGCATTTCTTAAAATGTCTCTCATCAGCACCATTTTTGGCCACTTAGGCAGCTGTTTTCAGCGAAAAAGCTCTTTAAAAAAAAACCTATATGCTACCTGCTCAGCACCCAACAGCAGACAGACAAAGTTAGCAACTAGTGGTTAGCTGGTAAACGTAGTGTGGCATTTAGCAGCTAAAGAGCCAGATAGGAGTTGGTAGAGACCATGAACAGAGCTAAAACAGAGTGAATAGTGGACACGACTCTAAATAAATGCTGATGTTGGTCCCCGACTCCTGGATGTGTAAACAGAAAACTGTTTGCTTACCATATCAATGTAAAAGGTACGGAAGCCAAGAACGGCTGTGCTTGCAGTTATTTTTTTAATGCTGTTATCTTGAGATCACGAGTTAATTATCTCGTGATCTCAAGATAACAAAGCTTGTTTTCTTGAGATCCGGTTCATTTGATCACACCTGATTGCAGCCTTCAAGATCACTGTTATGACTGTTAGGAGGGTCCATAACTGAACAGCAATTATGGCATAAATGTGTAGTTTTGTTTGCTGCAGTTACGTCATTAGAGCAGACAATCTTGTTTTATAGTAGCCAAAGATGAGAGGTTGACCCATCTCTCTGCTTCAGCCAAGCCTGTCCTACGTACATAGTGACCCCCACACCATCTCCACAAAGCCTACAAACACCTGTTGACTGTAAACAAACTGTAAATAAACTGTAAATAAACATATAAACATTATAATTAATAAGAGGAAACAACCTCCTTTCTCGTGATAAGGGGTTGATTATCTTGTTATCTCTAGATAACAAAGCTCGTTTTCTCGAGATCGTGAGATAATTAACTCGTGATCCCAAGATAACGGCATTAAATAAAATAATTGCAAGCTTGGCTGTTCTCGGCTTCTGTAAAAAGGTGATAAACCCCTTACGTGTAATAATAATATTTACACTCATATAGGTGTTTGTTATACTGAATGAGGCTTTATCTCAGTAATCACAGTTCCTTGAAACTACACTCTAACTACCTTATGCCTCCAGATGTGGCAGTGGGTCAAAGCATGCAGTCATCATAAAGGGCATCCAGAGGTCATATCCTTGGAGGCCTTTCACACAATTTAATGTGAAAAACATTTGGGAACAGCTGTTGGCTCAGCACATGTGCATTTTTATTTTTTGCTGCATGTTTCCACATCCTTGGTGCCTTTTACCACAGCCAGAAATGTGGTATTATGGTAATTTACTTTCTCTATTTGCACACCACTTAGCAGACTGAGGCTCCCAGCCAAAATGGCTTAGTGGAATCATATATTATTACTGTGTATGCACTTTTGACTTAAAGCATAATAACTACAATCCCTGACAGACGAAAGTTTCAAACAGCAGCAGCAGAGGGTATATATATATATATTGACAAGGCTGAAAATACAAATAAAGCGCACAGGAATCACAGAGATCTATTCATGGGTTCTGTCGCTTTCAATTTGAGTCAAAGGCTTTGTGCGCAATTGTGCCTTGATTTTTCAGGTGAAAGAAAATAGAATAGAACACATGGATTTGGTGCAACATTTACCATGTCTTCCTCCACTTTTCTTTTCATTCATCATCTTAGGCTACTGTGCCCATTGAACTGAATACATCGCCTTGAACAACACTTCAGATGGCGCAAGCTTTTTCTCTGATGATGTGGACATGAATCACTTTGTCGCTGCATCACAGAGAATGAAGATAGTATTGATTTTGCTTTAAATTGTGTAGCTTGCTGTGTTTCTTTTCATGATGGGGGAGACACACTGCATTTCTCTGATACCTAGAAAATCCCAAATAATTTCTGTTTTATGACAGTGAATATGTCATTTTTCAGGATGTTCTTGTGAATTAGTTTGAATGTTGGATGTCCATTATATTCTTGTCTCTGCAGGGGTGCTGCTTTAAGTACATGTATTTCTGAGGCAGGCCTGGAATAAGCATCTCTGTCTCGGTGGGTAAAGCCATCTGCTTGTAAAGAAGAGATGTATTAGTCAAGAGCTCCTGAACAACTTTATTAATAAGGTTTCTGTGGAAAATTTCTGCCTGGGAATTTGATTGCATTTATAAACAGTGGGTTTTGTTTCATGGCTAATAGTTCTTTTTTGACAAATCTTTCATTGCAATGCAAAGTAAGAAGAGTTCCACCTCTGCACTCATATACTAATTCATTCTGGATTAATGACTTTCTATACTGGGTATTAGCTATATCTGGGTTTTATAACAGTCTCTTTCACCTCACATGGCACTGACACGCTGTTTTAGAGCAGGCTAAACTCTTTTGGACAGAGTTTCTATAGAGACACTTCCATTATCTTTCTGTATCCTGTACCTGTAATGGGAGCCCTAGAGCTGTATGTTTCCCATCATCCTTCCCTATTCCCTGCTTTCAGTCCTGCTGACTCTCTCAAACGGCTCTGTTGGCTCTCTGCTCCATGCTTGCACAAACACTACAGGTATAACATTCACTGTGGTATATACATGAAAAATATGCATTCAGTGCCGACAACCCTGATTCAGTAAGAGTTTGAATTTTGAGCCTTTTAACAAGGAAAGCTGGATACGTTTTTTTATTCTTCATTTGATGATCAATGGAGACAAAAGGTCTGAGTCTGCAACATAGTGACTCGCGGGGGCCAGCTGTAATTGTGTTTGCCTCACAGCTTTAACTTGTGTCATGAATTATCCACAGCACTGTACTGATGAAAAGGGGCTAGAAGCTAAAAGAAGCAGGTTTTACTACTGCGACTGGCAAAGGAAGCAGGTCATTCCATTGGTTCTGTGTGTTGACTCTGGATGCCAACATATTGTGAATGTGAATGCATATTTCATGACAGAGCTTTGGGAGTGAGGGAGAGGGAAGGGCGGTGAATCGAAGATAACCTGCGCTTTCTGAGGGGCACACACAGAGACACAGCAGTGTTAGCACAAAAGAAACTTGTGTCTTGCACTTTGCACGCTGTGTGACTGTGTCCGCGTGTGGGCGCATATGATAATAAACACACTTTTGCGTGGCCTGCGTGTGCATGTGTGGGCGAACATCAAATTCTGCATTCACATTGCATTTCTTTATTCAGCTGTCTGACCCAAGTGCAGCACATCACAAGAGTAACTGTGGTCAACAACATGTGTCATGGTGAACTGCTTTATAAGAAGGTTTGGTGATCCTCTTCACATTACCACAGAGCTGAAGGAGCGGAGGGATAATAGGATTCAGACTGAGGTGTCTTTGGGGTTGATGAGGGAGCTGCAGCCTGTCAGATAATGAGACGAAAATGCCAGATTCCCCTGCATAATGATTCATCGTTAACGCTGATGTTACCACAGAAGGGAAAGGCTGTGGTGACAGGAGGGTCATGCTCGGCTATTTACATTAACTGTGACCGTGCATCTGGAGCGTACAAGAGGAAAATCTTTGGAGTGCATTAATGGTGTGCAGAGATAAAAAACTCTGTGTAATGGAAGCTTAATTACTTCCTGTCACGTGTGCAGGTCCCCCAGCTGCTTTTACTTTATCAATACATCACTGCCTGGCTTCATAAACCACACATTTACAGACCTCTATTAACCTGGAGATGAGAACCTCATTAGGAGCATGTTTGATATACCAATTTGCGCAGTCAACTAAATAAATTACCTTTTGCTTTTACTATTCCTAGCGATCAGCATGTAAAACTATTGACAATCAGCCAAGCAAGGTAGAGCATCTGTAGTGCTGGTTAACCTTATCATTAATTCTGTTGTTTCACATTAAAAGGAACTGTTATACTGCTGCTTCACAGCACAAAATCTGTGCTGTCACATTATACCGATGCAACTTTTGTGCCGTAAACGCCCAACATTCTCAGTATTTTACTTTATTGTTCCACTTAAGTCACTGGATCTTTCAATATATTTTTGCACCGGATAAGCATCAACTGGACAGCTTGGGTTCACGCTCCACGTCAGGAAGCATCTGCCTTGTGAAAGTGTGTTTGGAGAAAACACTGCCAGCTCCAGAGTTGATGATCTGTAGCTGATTCCCCCATATGACCGCTGGGGTGGCAGGGCATCCATGTCGTAAACAGTGGAAAAGCACATGGTCCATTTTGCCACCTGAACTAAGAAGATACAGGTCGCTCGGCATTTCAGTGGCCATCTGGACGGACAACCCACCAACTCAGAGAAGTTGAATGGATGCCATATTATGCATTTAGCCTCCAGCTTTAGAGTGGAATATAGAAATCATACACCAGAAGGACAAATCTCTTCAGGTCAGGTAAAACTGAAATGATTTGACCCTGGCATTGCTGTGGGGAAGGTAAAGCTTTAGGCAGTTTTGCCTACAAGGAAAACAGTTTAAAGACATTAAAGAGCAGTGCAATGGAGGATAGCATTAGTTCAGTCAGAGCACTGAAGTTGTGATTGCATTAGCTGATTGGTATTAGCTGCTTCATTCATGCTTCACAATCACTGGCTGCTTGGCTGCCAGCTGACTAATAATGTCCAATCAAATTCATGCAAGTGTAAAGCGCAGTCATTATAACGTCTCACTTTGCTGCCTCAGATCCCTCTACTACCCCAACCTCCCTCTTTTGTGCTCAGCTTTTGGTTTTGTTGATTTAACTAAGATGTAACGTTTATTGAGTTCTTCCAGCAGAATGTTCATTGCTGCTTGGATTCTTTGAGAGCTCCCTCAAACAGCAGAGCCTTTTCCGCCACATCTAACTGTGTACCCATTGCTATAAACGATCAATACCTTGGTGTGTCTCTGACTAAAATTTCATCTTGTAATGTTGGGTGCTGAGATAACTGTGCGGTTTTCATGATTCTGATATTATGATGCTGGCTGGGATAAAATTAGGGAGCTGGGGGCATCATAATCAACACAAATGTACTTTTACGTCTGCTTTTGTCTTTAATTTAATTACAGTCCTATTATGATGTGGTGAGATAATGGACCCTTGCAGTAGTGCAGGGAAGTCTATTTATAGTCACATGTTCCATGTATCATGCAATAATATATGACCGAGACTGCTCTCATACAACAAGACGATATATAACAAATACAAGTATAACAAGTTTGGCACTTATTCATTCTGCATACTCCAGTGCTCGCACTGCACCTCGACACTTACACGCTACATGCTACTTTGCAGGTCAATTCCGTCCACCTCCCCAGGCTACTGCATCATTAGCGTTCAGGTGTGGTTTCAAGAGATTTCTACAGTATATGTCCATGTTCATTCAATATTGTGTATCTCAGGCTTTTGTTTGTTGGGTTGTAAAGTCAGGGACAGTCTGTGTCAAGCTTGCTTAGATTTGTTTCAGTCCATCACATAAGTAGAGCAACACGACTAACTTCCAACACATACAGGTTAAAACCATTAGCCATTTGCTGTATAACATCATGTTTTGTCTTGGACATATTTTTTGACTTGAGACTCATTTTGAGGATATGGTCGTAGATAAATGATAAATCCTGTAGTACTTCAGCAAATTTCTTTCACTGTGTTCAGTTCAGCTCCATGTCTCAATAGCAAACTATTCTGAAAGGACACTTCAATTGACACTGAAGAGTTGGAAAAGCTCTTTCAGTCAACTCACGCGGAACAGATTTTATTATGTGAATACAGAGTATGTACAGAGATATTTGGTTTCTAGACTCTGACCTCCTCACTCCCCACAAGCATACACCAAGCTCGGCAGAAAAACATTCCTAAAGCCAACACACGATATAACTGTCTACTAGAAGCCTGGTCTGCAGTGAGCCAATCGGAGACCCCTCCAAAACAGCAACAACCCAAAATGAATTCAGCGTGAAGCAGCATGAATTGCATTATAATGCACATGCTAATCAACAAGAGAAAATTAAACTCAGCTCCTACAAGAAGTCCACAATAACAGTGCAAATACTGTGAAATGGATAAACGGCAGCAGCACACATGCAGAAATGAAGACTGTCCAAAATGCAATAAAACAGCCAGCAACACTGACAGCATCAAATCTTATTGATTTTTGCCAAGCAGAAAAACTAAAACAGAGCCAAGACGATAATTTAGCTAACTTATAACACTTAATCTTTGGCTTTGTGAAGTTAGTTGCGTCAGTTATAGGCTGCCGGCAGGACAGAAATATTTTCACACATCACATGACACGGTCAACAGGTAGCGCACCACAAAACTTCTACCGATATTCCCCCCACAATGCCATCCTGGGGTGACCTGATTTGGCTGTTGGCAAGCGAGCCTGCTTATAAAATGTTACATTAGCAGCTCCCAGTATTGAGGAAGCTACTGTAGTGAAGCTACATGCTACTCTTCTTTAGAAGTACTTAAACTACGCTTTGCAAGTAGAAATCTACACTGCGAGCTACTCGGAAAAAGAAGCTTGATACATTGAAGCTATTTCACATTATGAAACATCTACTTTAAATTTTATTTATTTACCCCACTACTTAGTGGAAAAAATAGCTCTCTACTTGAAACATTACACCATAAGAAAAATAGCTACTCTACTCAAACGCTCCTGGCAAATATAATTGAACTAGTGTCAACTACTCCCCAACCCAGGCAGCATTAGCAACAAAGCAAAATTCTGGGCAGATCATTGACAGCTTAACAGCCTTATTGTAAAGGGTGCCTTATTGCAGTGAGTAGAGTTTGTCATGTGTGAGTGTAGCAGCTCACTCGAGCTGTTTGCCTCAAATAGCTCCGAGCATTTATCCCATTTATACAGAAAAGGTTCATTTGAAAGATTATAAATTGATTTTGCCTTGTTTTGATCTCTCACACAGTTGTTTATCATTGTTGTCATTGTGAAACAACAAGAAAGGAAAAATGCAGTATATAACCTGTTGACATTACTGTATGATCCATTTTGTGCTTTTTATACATTATTTCTATTTATATAATTGTTTATCTTATAATCAGTCTATTTGTTTGAATCATCACCACCCTCATTGAAACAAGATATACAGTATCTAGTATAAAGGACTCATTTCACTCACTTTACTTTTAACAGTTCAATCCATACTTAAGGAGTAGCAAGAGACATAGCCTGAGAGAGAGCCAAACATTTTTCATCCTACGTTATGCAACCTGCGTGTTGCAGTCAAACCTCTGTTTCACCCACCCTGTTTCACCCACTGCAGAACTGCTTTAAATGTTCCATTATGAACATTGAATGGCCTCAAGGTAACATTACACCAGAAATTCTTTTAACAGTTTGACACATTGATTAAAAACATTACATTTGCACTGAGCTGTACTGCATGTTACATTGGCAGACTCAGACCTTGCTGGAGTCGTGCTGATTTTTACATAAATTCACCAAAATTGAAAATGTATCTAGAGAAATACTTAGATATACTTTGCAGAAAAGGTGCATCCTGTTGAAAACAACATCCATGACTTATCTGGCTGTTTGTCAAGCACTGCAAGACCTTGTTTCCCCCCTCACAAGATGTTGTTTATTTTGTGGTTTTGTAGCAGACAGTGAAAATTATAGATTCCTTCATTCAGTTTATTCACCATCTGTGAAGATCATGGCTTTGAGAGAAAGGCTCCTCCGCACCCTTTGCCCTGTCTTTTGATGCCAGACATGCAGTGACAGCCATATAGAAGTGACCCATAATTCGTCTCGCCTCCATCTAGCCTTGATTATTCCTACTGCCGCTGCTGCATCCTGTTTCATCCTATTCTGAAATGTCGCAAAAAGAAACTCAATGGGCATTCTGCAACATGAAAGTCCTGCCTGTTTCTCTCCTGGCTGCTGTGCTATTTGTGGTCCAAGTCAAAATGTATGGCTTCACATGTAAATTCGGAACATCAGAGGCATCATCAAAAGAGATTACTGGCTTTAGGTTGTTTGATATTTTATCTGCATGTTGAAATCAGCTTGTTAAGGAGATAATTTCCAGCTGCTCAGATAGTGAAACAGCCTTCCCCTTTGCTCTGCATTTGATATTTCATTCAGCACATCCCTTTTTATAGCACAGGCCTACATAAAATTATCTTTACTGTCTCATACAATCCAGCTTTGACATCTTCATTGTGCATGCAATCCATCTCATGTCTTGGTTGCAGATGATTTTGTGCAAAAGGAACATTTTAAGATGGCAAAGTGACAGTTGGTTCCCTTTCGGTCGGTACACCCAGGACAAGACATCAATATGGGGATTGCGTCCTGCGGCTACAAAAGACCCTGCGCAGTCTCTCTTCCTCAATCTATTTGCACTTCACCTCGCTTAACCTGACTCATGCAGGACCCTTGCTAGCAATTTAGCTGTCCGACAGGAGGTGACCTAGCTCCCTACCCAGGATGTCACTATCAAGGCTGGTTCCTGCGTTGCACTCGTTTAACTTATCTGTTACTTTCACACCTGTTCACCTGTGCTAGCTTGCTCACAACTTGCTTGTTTGGCACGCTAACTTGCCAAGTGGAATGGCCCCAGAGAAAAAGAAAAGCTCTCCCAGCAGCTCTAGCAAATCTCCCACGCTAGTGCTAGTGGATTTTTCCTCTCCGAGACAGACGCTTGCGGAGACCCCCTGTTGTCCAAAGCTGCCGAGTCCCCCGCAGAGTTGGAACTCGAAGGCGGGGACGACGAGGGGAGAACAGGGCAGCGCTCTGAATTTCTCCTCCAAACCGTCAAACCCTCTGGACTGCTCGGACAGGCTTTGGAGAGAACTCAGACTTGCCTTACGCATGTAAGGGCGTTCAGATGCCCAGTGGGGTGCAGACTCACTCCATCAGAGGCATGGCTGCGTCTTAGGCTCTTTTTAAAGGTGTTTCGGTGGAGGACATCTGCTCCACCACGAACATCACTATTACTGATGTGCAGGGTCTTTTGTTGCCCTAGGGGAAGGCAGGGCTTCCCTTGACTGCGACAGTCTCATTGGCCTTGATAGGTGTTTTAAAACAGGTTCTTCAGGTTGGTCTGGAGGACACAATTCCCACACTGATGTGTTGTACCTTGTTTTCCTCCCTTGAGCAACATTGGTTACCCCCAGTTATATGACTTCATGTAAAAAGAAGACATGCTTTGCACTTTTATATTCATGAGTAATTCACAAACTCATTGAGCCCTTTAGAGTCTCCCACACATCAAAGCTGCATTAGGCCTCCTGCAGATTACTGAAGTGTACTTTGCATTTCTGTCTTTATCAGAGCCTCGCTATTTCCTACATCGCTCACTACTTCTGAGGAGAGGCATGATGAGGAAAAACACCTTCAAATAGGTCAGCAGAGAGACCAATCAGCCGCAGCACCATCTGTCCCTCTAATGACTACCTGGCTGCTCTGTGATGTGACACGGTTGGCTGGAGAGGCTCCATAGCAAACATCCTCTCATTAAGTCTCTGCATTTCTACCTCTAACTCTGCACAACTGATGACACATGATCAGGGTTGTCTCTTTTTAACACACACACAAAAATACTCCTACCGTGCGCCTTCATCAACAGGGAAGAAGGAGGTAATGATTTTATTTCAGAACGTATACGTATAAAAAGTGAGCAGCGTCTTCCTTTGTTCTCAATTTGTCTGTTAAAATTGGAATACGTTCCTGCACTATAGTCCCATAACCCCCATCTGAAAATATTTGCAGGAGTAGAGTAATGATCTACTTCAGGATTTATAATATAATCCTGTGAGTGAGTCACAGTATAAGCAGATAAACTGGGTAGAAATAAAATTCCCTTAAACTAATCTTTACAATTACGTTTGAATAAATTGTAGCTATCCTGCAGTCTTAAAATATGTTTAAAAGGTGAGAAGGCAAAGCACAAAATCATAGTTTTCACAATATATATTTTTAGATTTTCAGTGAGTTGTCTTTTGATCCTTGATGTACAGTATATTTTTATTTAACAGCACACTAGGATTTTGAGCTATTGCTCTATTCAGGTAAAACACCAGCTTAACTTCCAAATATTTCTTTGAATTACTATATTTTTTTAATGAATTAACTACATAACAAGGGGACAGTCTGTTGACAAGTGATGTGCTGTCCTACAAGACCTGCATACTTAGAGTGTGCATTTTTGTTGATTAATACTGTGATACTTATACTAATACTAATAAATTGCCCATATACATATATACTGGTGTGTGTGTGTGTGTATATATATATATATATATATATATACACACACACACACATATATACATATATATATATAAATATACACATACTTTGTAAGTATGGCTTCAAATGTGTGTCATATTAGATTCGTGTCTCACATTTCTGTGTCCTTTTTCATGAAGCGGCTGCAGAGGTGTGTTTGGGCCTGTGGTTAACACTGTTCCTTCACAGCTGTGTAGAGTTTGCATGTTTTCACGGGTTTCCGCTAAAACAGGGCTCAGAACTGAAGTGGGTCCACTTGTATTCTGGCTTTTCAGTGCTCTGAAATAGTTAGGATTGGTCAAATGCAGCATGTGAATTTCCTCACAAGAATAATGAATAAAATGTAACCTGCTGAGCTTGTAAATTACAGTTTGTAAGTGGCTCTAAGAGCTCATGTAAATAACTCCTTTTGCTAAGTAAAGTGAAAAATAAAGTGATCTCCAAGGTGAATGTATTTTTGGCTCTAAGGCTGCTGCTCTCAGTCTTTCTTGCCATGGCATTATCTATTATATATATTTTATATGACTAGCAGAGAGGTGGAGGATAACTGCTGGTTGCAGAATCATTATAATTCACATAAACAATTCAATTTATAGCTTAATTGTTTAACTGCGCAGTCCACAGTCTGAGTTGTGTATTGTTAAATCAGAATATCAGATGTACTTTAGAGGCAAAAGGCTTGCCCAGTAAGTCCTGGTGTACCTCAGCTGCATGACTGACAGTGTGTGACTGACTGCTGCTGCTCGTCCACACACATTATTCATGTCAGTGCTGACACAGTATACAGTAGGTGGTTAGAAGTGACTGTGACGCGCCTAAAACCAATTTGACTTCATTTTAATGACTAGCAGGTAAACAATACTTTTTTCCTGTTTCCACGGTAGAAAAGTATGAGAGAATAATTTTGCTGTTGATGGAGGATATGTCAGGGCTTAGCTGAGCCTGATGATGACTGGGAGCCTGTGTGCCAAGGCCGATGCCCAGATAGCCCCGATCCAATTTATCCCCTGGCTGTGTGCTAATGCCAAAAATCCAGGGCACTCTCTGTAACATTGGGCACATCACTCAAAGTTGTGCTTGCTTGACATTTGAGAGCTGATTCTTATATGTGCAGTTGACATTTTGTGTAAGATAATCTTCTGCATAATAATGTCTAGCTGGAAGCTCTGAAAATCCTCGTCTGTGTCATTATTTTCATTATTTAGAGCGTGCAGTAAATACTTAATCTCAATCAAAGGGTGTCAATCATGTTTGGGATAGATTACATAGGCCTGCAACACATCTCAATCTGAGCCTTGCTCTCCACTTTGCTGTATGTACTCTGCTGAATGTTGTGCATTTAAGGGATAAGTTATTGTATATTTTCTTATTGTCAACGATCAATGATAGTCCCTACCGTGTCTGTAGTCCTCAGCCCCAAGCCATTTTATTCCTACTGAAGACGGAGTTACTCAAACAGGTTAAAATAGTACATTTATTGGGAACTATTTTCACCTGCGGATAAATACACATTTGGTGCTTTAGTGAATATTTTTATATAGGTGGGGTTGAGTGTTCGTTGTAATGAAGGAACATGTCAGCCAGTACTGCAGTATGGCTCAAGGATGTGAGACATCAGTGAATTGAGGTCTATGGCTCAGATGAATAAGCTACATCAGGCCTTGGCTACACAGGGAACACTTGTTAGGAGGAGGAATTCATTGTTGTATGTGGGATGGCTGTAGAATATTTCCACCTTATCATTTAATTGGTCAGACACTAACTATGCAGCATTTATGCAGTAGACAATGAAGAGGATGGACGGCTGAATGGCTTGTACTCATGCTTGCTGTCCCTGCTGCCATTCAAATAGCCGTAATGCTTTCTTCTGCAATATAATGCCAGTAGTTTCAGAGTCACGATGGAAACAAATCATCATTTTAAAGCTGTCTAGTGCTTTTACTGAAAAATGTCTTACATATTTGTACTTGTTTGTTTAGGTATGAGATTTTTTCAGTCAGTCACATCCAATGATCATCAAGTTGCAAGTCAGACCTATAAACTCCTGCCACAGCTGATAGACTCACATATTAATTTCTTTGGTGTTCACTTATTGTTGGAGTTAGATGGAGTGCAAAGCCATAAATCTTGTGAATCTGTTGACCTGCTGCCTGTTTGACGCATCATAGCATTTCATCGAGCAGCGCCTGACCGTAAACACTTATGAGCAGTTGTTTTGTGGAGTAACTTTCAAGGAATCGTTTACCAAAAATTAAAAGAAATTAGACTCAGCAAAACTGTAACCACAACTGCATACACAATGTCTTATGAGCATGGATTTCTCTGCACATTTCAATGTTTATTTATAACAACATAAAAAAAGTATGTAGAGTCTTGAGATTATAGCTTAAAAGATGAGACGGAATTCTCATGAGTATTTCTTTCTTTTTCTGTTGGAGAGACAGTCACTGGGTTTGAGAGGGATCAGAGGGTTGCAGTTTGATTGCTGTTCTGTGCAATGTCGCGTCCTGTTTAATTTAGTGTCTTGGCCTCAGTAATGAGGGTCCGTCACATCACATTACTTGGGACAAGATACAGAAACGGACAGGACAAGACTCGATCCAGAGGACACAGGATAAAACCAGACACAGTATAGCCACCAACCCAACAGTGTTTTCTTTAGTGGGAGAGAGTCACTTGTGTTTTTCTCAGTGTTTCCCAGGGATGATTCTTGTATAAACTAAAACAAAGGAAATGCTTCAGTTTCTTGTTGACTTAATAAAATTTCTTTCTTAATAAAGACTTTTGTGAGGAAGTTTAGGGAACCTACACAGCTCTCCTCTGTACTCCTGTAAATTCTCTGTAGTGCTCTAAATACTGTACAGCGTAACTCCAATATCCTGAACAGCACTATCCAACATTTGTGATCATAAATAATTTGCTCGTATCAGTATTTTAATAATGTACTAGCAAATGTACTGCTCGCATGGAGAAAAGGTACCCAATGAGGAAAGGTTGTACATTTACTTGTAGCAATGGCTGTTTGTTGCTGTTTCTGCTGAGACATTTGAGTTTAGCGTCAAGTGTCTCCTCTCCCTGAAGTGTATTTAACTGCAAGGAATCGGTTGTCGGACAGCACGTAGAAATACACCCCTGGTTCGAACAGGAAATGGCCACCACAAGGAAACTTCAAATTGAAAATCAGGCCTTATTTCCTCATTTTTGTGAGGAAAGCCTCACGAATTCATGGACATTTGTGAGAAGCTGAGCGTCAAACATTTTCAGGCACAGCAGTGAAAGGGAGGTGTGAAAGCAAAACTCAAACCAAATTTATGCAAATGCAAGTTGTATGCAGGAAGCTCTGATAAATGAAATAGCAGATGCTTCGCTGATTGACATCTGGTCCACAAGGAACTTTCTTTTACAGCATCTGGAGCAACATACTGAAGTGTAAAAACATTATTCATTTGCACTTTATCAGTAACCTAATACTGTATGAATTCTTTTTTTTCCTATTATGAGAAGTGGTCGCTTGCTGCAAAGTGGCTGAAGCACAAGATATCCCTTTACTACAGACCTACAAATATCTAAATGACAAATGTCTTTTCTTTTTCTTTGCAATTTAGTCACAGATTATTGCTCATTACTGTGTCTTTGCTATGTGGCTTCAGATTAATTTAACTCTGTTGGCCATTACAATGTTAAATTAGCAGCCTGTGAACGGATACAATATCCACTTGCTGTTTTCAGTTGTAGTACAGAGATAGGCAGTAACACATTAGTTCACAGAGCAGTTGATCTAATTGATGCAGGGCAGTGGACCCCAGTGATGTACAATTTCATGAGGCTTTCTGAATTGAAGCCTGTTAATTAACTGTATCATTATTATATATGGTACTTCTATCGAACCAGCAAAGTGTAATAAATGGTATAATCCATTTTCATACTCTTCAGGCTGTCTGTCATAAATTGAGAAATTAGTATTAGTTACCAGCTCATTTTGTCAGCAGGCAGACGGTTGCCATGTAGTGCTGGTAATGAAGAGAAAGGTTGCATTTCAGTTTTCACATTTCTTGACATTTTCTCAGCGCCGCTATCCAATGCTGCGGCATTAAATATCCAACAAGCCAGCTGTGTGTAACAATGACACATCTCTGGGATACCTTACAGGCTTCGAACTGAGCCCTGAATTTATAAAGCAAAATTTGGAAGTACCTGCAATGCTTACACTAAGTTTCCAAAGTAGCTCGTCAAAAATTGACAAGGTGCTTTAAAACTGGCAAGAAGTTCCATTTTTTTCTCTTTTTTTACATTCTACGTCATGTCCTTTACTGCCATCGAGGTGAGCATTTTTATTCTGTGTGCAGCATGCAACACAGCGAGCCTTTGGGGAAGGGAACAAAGAATAGTGGGCACTGGGCAGCATCTGTTTAGGGAGAAAGAATGCTTGCATCATCCCAGCAGGACGCCAGCTTCCTGTTTGGCAGCTCTGCTTTGAAAACCTCCAACTCACCCTGACTCATCGCTAATATTTTTCGGCAACACCTGATGGCAGAAAGGTGCAAGCGGTCCCCAGGGTACCCATTGATTCAGGATCTTTGACTCGGCTCTTTATCCCTCCTCTTGTTCCTCCTCTGTCACTGTTATTACTCCTCTGCCACCGACCGCCTGCCTTCCCGCCTGTTATCTTCCAATGAAACCTGGAAATGAATCTTATTGTTTCAGACACAGCTAATGATTTATTTACAGCCTTTGCTTTGCCCAGGCTTAAAATTAGCAACAACACTTTTACCAGCAAGTGTCTGAAGTGAGGATTCCATCAGAATCTCCACATTGTGGCTTGTTAATAAGTACAGAAGAGTCCCGCAGGAGTGGAGGTTGCCCGAGGACAATTATAATATTGGAATTAGGAATCAAATCTTATTCGAAATACAGCACAACAAGCTGTCCAGCACAGTGACGCCTGTGGAAGAATATTGCAGCCTTGTCTCCTAGAAATTACATTTATATACTACTAATTCGTTTTTCCACATACTTTTTGAGGGAAGTGTCATTGCTGCCTGGATTATGACCAGTGGCAAGGTTTTTTAAAGGAAGTACTCCTTTGCTTGTTTGTTTTACAACATTATTGACTAATCAGAACAGGGGAATGACAGACACGTTTCTGCACAAACATAGCAGCTCCTGACATTATAAAAAATAGATTAAATAAATTATAATAACCATATAACAAAGAGTTGGCAAAACATCACATTTGCTTCACAATGGCTTCCAGAAGAGTAGCATTTTTTGTGCTTTTTAATTACAGAGACTGTTGATAGATACACATCAGATGAAAAACAGTCTTAAATTAGGCACATTGTTGTTCTTGATTTATAAATGTGATATTTCCCGAGCAGACAAATGCGTTTTTTACAGCCGTCAATAAGTCTGTTATCAGGCTCCCTTTTTTCGGCCGCACACAATTCATAGTGAAGCGGTCGGTATGGATCGTGTACAAAACACAGAACCTTGGCACCAGAGACTGTGGTTTGAATCTTGAATCCCGCATGTGGTTTAGGCAACAAAATTATTTTGGTTAAAGCTAGAGAAAGACTGTGGTTTTGGTTGAATGTTCATTAAGTAAACACGGCTCAAGCTTCAAGTCACTTTTGACATGTTCAGTATGCAACAAAGACCACCATCTGTCCCTAACCTTAGGGGCTGTGATTCCCTAAACATAACCATCGAAACCGTTAATCATACTTTAGTAGCTATGAGCAGGTATTGTACTGGAAGATTACATTGTAGGGAAATTTGTGTGATAATGAAACCTAAACAACCACTCAACAACAATCCCTGTGTAGAATTGTTTTGTTACACCTTTTGTGTTACACACAATTGCTCTTGCTGCAATCAGCCCATTATAAAGCCAATCCTGCATTTTACTGGATTTATGTATACAGTGGAAAGCAGTCCTCGATCCAACCAAGCAAATCTGTTTTAGAGATACATTCAGTTAGAGTGTCAGCATTTATTAACTGATAATAATTTTCTTCAAGACATGAGATTTCAGCTCTCCCAGTAGCATAAAGGAGGTGTGATGCCTGTTTCATGTTATATTCAATCTATCCAAAGTTTCCATTCAGCTTAATGTAGCTTCACTCATTTAATTGCCAGTATAGATTTTCCTCCAGTGTTTAGCTTGCTATGATAGCAGAGCACTATTTAGATCAAGCCCTGAGCATAAAATATGTAAATGACAATATTCCCCCAGTGTTTCAGTCAGGGAGCAATAAAGAAGACAGGAGTTTGTGGGAAATAGAGAATGTGATTCTTTTGTTCGTCTGGTTTCAAATCAAATCTTATCTCCCTCCGCAGAGAGATGGAAACAGTGACTAGACTGTGACTGTTGCATGCATGCTATATATGATACTTATATGTTAATCAGAAACGTTATTTTTGAATTGTTATTTCAAGGAACGTTATGCAGCTACGAGGCTGAATATGTTAAGACAAGACAACAAGATCAAACTTGTGTGCAGCAGTTAAACCTTTGAAATAAAACACATTTGCATATTCATAGATTCTGGATTTTTCAATGTGGGAGAAGAAGTAGAAGTGCTTTTCAGAATTTGTAAGTCGTTAATTGAACTTTTTTGTGGAAAAACCATATCAGACGCGAATTATTATTCAAAGCATAGCATTTGTCTCATAACATGTCGGGAGGGGCTGTTTAATAAATGAATGAGACAAAGTATATAACATACAGTAAAGTATATAACATAACAATGAAATTGTAAAATCCTTTTTTTTTAATTGAGCACATTATTATGAAATATTATTTTATCTTCCTTCTTTTTACAAGAATTTATCGAAAGTCCTTTTAATTAAACTCCAGCTGTTTTTTATTGCAAAATGTCGCTTGTTTTGTCATATGTTTTTATTTCACTATGCCATTTTCCCAATGACTGTTTTATGTCATAATGCCACTGTTCATCAAAAAGTCTTTGTCTGCTATAGTCACAACAAACAGGGTAGGGGACAGTTATGTGATTAGCTGTTGCTTCAGTCTGAATTAGTGGACATTCAATGACTGACATTGTGAAAAACATACTTTGGAAGAAAGGCATAATTATGAGATTTATTTATGGTATTTATTTAATATTGAACACTTTGGGTCACCATAGCAACCTGGGGAAACTTATAGTAGCAAAGAGTAATACATGAGTTATCTGCCAGGGCTGTGTGGAAAGTGACGCCACACTATTTAGAAGAAGTCTGTGTTTTCTCAGTTGATATACTGAGGCCATCTGTGTTTCCAGAACAACAGATCTTACAGTACACAACAGTCTTTCTGAAATGGAGATTTATAGAGACAGGGTGATGAAAAAGCTTTACAGGCTCATTCTTGTTCAAAGGATCTGGTACCATAGTTGGAAAATTGCCTTTTCAACTTGGCTTTTTGTTTGATTTGTGTTTTATAATAGCATACCAGACAAAAATGACTCGTAAAATATAGAGAGGTTCAAGTCAATGTTGTGAAAAAAACCTTTTAATGGCTTTGAAAATGTGTGCGCGGTCACTCCTTTCTCTTCCAAGGTCGATGAAATCTCAGCTATAAGCTTACAAATGTGACTTTGAGCAACATAATGCCGGGCAGGGAGATTTAAGACTTTACCGCTCGCTGTGCTGCGATTTTCATATCATTTTTCACACATCTCTGCTCCATCAGGCGGTCCTGTCATCAGTACTTCATAAATCATTCAATAATTTGTTATTGTGAAAAAACACACATACAGTAAGCTTGTTCCATGCTAGGGATGTAATCCACATTTAAAATTAAAAGTCTGAGGAGAGGAATCCAACCTTCATAATGTCATCCACATATTACTGAACACTAAATATAAAGCAGCAGAGGTGTTTGCATTATTATGAACAGCATGGTGTAGATAGTGTCGGTAATATATTAAAATGCAAAGCATGTATTATTAAAATGAATCTTATTATCTCTAAAGTTCTGCCATTAGTGTGCTATGTGATTGAAGTATAACCAGCAATATTCAAAGAGTGTTGTGTCAAATGAAAGCCAAGGTAATCAATTTAAATTTTTGGGCACATGCTCTCCTCAATACTCCAGCTTTATATGAACCAGTTAATTCAATCTGGCGATCTATTATCCCTGAGATGTTGTTATTGGAAAAACACTTTAGAGACCTGTCTATAGATGGTCATGGGGCCATGAATCAAAACATTTTTCTAGTGTGCAGAGGAGAGCATAATAGCCCTTTTTAGAAACCAGTCCGCCAAACAGTCGACCCAGAGGCTTGGAGAAAGAAATGTCATGTCTTGATGAATGGCTGTCTTTGTGCTGTTCTCCCCATACAAGTTTACTTCTTGCTATATAATAAATCATGATAAATTAGGTCTCTGTTGGTAGTATAGGCTAATTATATCCTCATTTCATTCCCCTCCCTGGTGTTGTTTCTTGAGTACGTTTCATGTCCAGAAGGTTCAGTGCGCAGAGGTGCGATCGTGTTCCTCTCCGTACACACTGTTTTATGTCTTACCATCCTTTCTGCCAGTCACCGGCCCAATCTGGTCACACAGAGCAGGAGAGTTTATGGCTGACTCTCAGTGTGACATCCAGTATTATGGAGACTGATTGGAATAATAGCTCTGCTATGGTCTGGCGGCCTGCCTGTAGGCTCTGCTCCATGCTACAGTCAACTAAACACAAGCTATAGCAGCCACATCTCGGCTACACATGCAGACAAGCAGAGACTGAACCTGCAAGGCCTCTGTAACAAATTACAGACAGAGCTGTGGCCGTGTTCACACAGTATCTTATCTTAGCAATAAGAGTGGAGCCAAGTGCCGCTAAAAGTTCCCAGCTAAGAGTTTCCTCTTAAGAGCTATTCACAAAACTGCTGAGAGCAACTTTACTGAGGGACTGAGAGAACTCCTCAGCTAAGAGAAGGGAATTCATGAATGTCCACAGTGATTGCTTGGCAGGTGACCAATATAAAATATTCATCAATAAACAATAGTGTGACGAAGAACTGTATAGATACAGATGGGTGACAAATTAAAGGAAAAAACAACGTGAAGTGTCTTAGTATGGAGTCAGGCCACCACGAGCCTCCAGAACGGCTTCAGTGCTCCTTGCCAAGTCTATGGAACTCTGTTGGAGGGATTAGCATTATATTCACATCATTTTCAAACTCACCAAACCATTCATTGAGCCCTGCTGCACAGAGGCATCTGCATTTGATATGTTTCTCCACTCTTTTATTCAGGTTTTTCCTTTAATTTGTCCCCCGTCTGTAGATATAATACCAATTTTGGTATTATATCAGGGGATATAAAATCCGGCAGGGGATATAAAATCCACTTATTTATGTGTTTATTGTAGTTTATCCAACAGTCGTTGGAAAAATCACAGATGTCAACTTCATGGTGGCACTAGCGGAAAAGACAGGAGATCTCCAAAATCAGTAGGATTCATCCTGTATGTACCAGGAATGACTGTACAAAATTTTACAGCAATCCATCAAATACTTATTTCAGTCTGGACCAAAGTGGTGGACCGACCAACTGGCATTGTCATGCATTGAGCCACGACGCTAGCAAGGCCAAAAACTTAGGGGTCTTCAAGTTAGGACTGACACTCCTTATTTTTAGAAGGGTCTCTTAACTCGGCCAGTTAGGAGCTATAGCCTTAGGATGTTTCATGAATATGGCCTGATAAACAGCATTAAGGTAAAGTAGCCCTCTGCCTCAACATTGATGATAGCTAATTCCACTGGTGCAATTATATTTTTTTTACAAAAAGTATTTGAACACATTATTTTTATTTAGATTCCATTAAAAATCACCAACCATAGTGAATGGCAGCTTTTCTGTAGAAAATCTTCATATTGCCACTTCACCTGTTAGAGGTCAAATGTTTCTTTAGAAACTGTTGAAGTGGCAGCAGAGCAGAAAGCATAATTACATTGGGTCTCTTAAGTTAATCGCAGATTGTTGCACAGGATTATACTGCACATCTCTCATAATCAGGATCTACATCACTTTGTCTCTCCTATCCCCCTTCTCCCCCTTATATCCAGCTCATATCTCACTGTTTTAAGACTGATATATGCTGCCACCAGATTCCATAGCAAATGCACCCATTTATATCTCTCTGTCTCGCCCACAGAGATAAAGCACACACACAAATGTCTGATGTTAAGTCTAAAGTGATCGACTGAATGATACACAATCACCACGACCATAATACACACCACACAGATTAGTGACTCGTCATTTGGTGTGATTGTGTGACAGTAAATATACATGACAGCACCGAGCTGTCACTCAGCCGTTTCTTCGAGCCACGGTTTGTCGGTACATGAGTCATCTCTGTTCATAGACAGTGGAGAGACATAATTATGTAATTTCTCTCACTTCAGTTTTGCGTATGCGGGGAGCATCATGGGTTCATTCTGAACTAATTAATGACAGATTCAGAAGTAGTGTAATGTACTTTCTCCCACATCAAACCAGTCTGTTTAATTTGTTAATGTGTGTATGCACGAGAGGCCCAGACCAGCTTAGAAATGTTTGTCCTGAAAAGCCACTGGAGGTGATGTTTTACAGACTGGCAGCCAAATGAACTGTCACATAAACATTGCCTCAGTTCTGTCTCGTAAATATTTTGCCTCAGTCTGGAGAGTGAGAATTCAAAGCGACAATGTGGGACACGGTGACGGCTTGCTACCAACTGGCCCTGGTTATTGTGTATCTGAGCATGTGAACATGTACAAACAGTATGTGCCTTGCTTTTCTGTAGGTTTCACTATGTTATTAACCTTAGAGCAAACAGTCATTGGCTGGACTTCCTCGGTTATTCTGTCTTCACTCTACCTGACCCTCCTCCCTCCTCTGGTATTAGAAAATATTGGCGGCTCTGTGTATTTCTTGCATCTGAGTAAACTGTAAAGGGAGCGATTGTTTGCTTCTCTAAATCCTATGAGATATAACAGTAATTCCATAAGAGGAGAAGCCTGATATTGTGAGCAAATACTCTCAACATAAGAGTTTTGCTGAACAACTCTGGGGAAAAGGTTTCAGTACAAAATAAACTGAAGTTACAGCATTTATAAGGCAGCCCAAGACTGATATTGTGCTGCTCTAAAATCTATTCTCAAACTGGCACCAAATAAACAGTATAGATGTGGTTATAGATTACAAAGAGGCATTGTTTTCAAAAGCATGTATGCATCTTTTGTTGTAATGTCAGCAGTCTAACAAAGTACCTTGGTATACAATATGGGTACAGACTGCAGGTAAGTGCAGTCTATTTTTAAATGGAATTCAAATCATGTCATTATGGCTACATTTGTCTGTTCAGACCAGGTTGCTACTCTCCAGCTTTGAAGAGAGTTTTATTGCATTGCGGCCGTTCCCCTGTGAAGTGCATCGTCTGATCTGCCGTCCCTGCATTCAAAAGCCAAGATACATGATCTACATGCTAACATATATTGTAGCTGCTCAGCCACCTGCGCAAAAGCACACACACAAATGACGGTGTCAGTGTCCACGCTGCAGAACCGCTGCTCAAAAAAATAGACACGCCACGTTTCTTGTCAGCTCAGTAACAGGCAGACAGTATAGCAGTGCAGCATTGAACAAACTGGGAGAAAAAAAATCACCCCAGGGGAGAAGCTTATCATGGCACGGTGTTCCCTTTGTGCCACCATATCGCGCTGTCATGCAGAATGCTGCCAACCCCACAGCTCTTTTGAGCCGCAGAACAAGAGAGCTTGTAAACCGTTTTTTTGCTTTTGGTTGGAGTTTAAAAGGGCATTTGTCTGCTCTTGTGAAATGCCAACCTGTGCACTAGGATCATGTATTGAATGTTAAAAAAAATGTTGTCACATCTTTTGTGAAGTTCTGATAGAAAATCTAAAACTCATTTATGTACAGGCTTGAGCATTTCATTCAGTTTATAGTAATAAAGTAATGAAAAGTGATTTATTGATGGCTTTATCTATTGTTACAGTAAAACAAAACCACCGGGGTGATGTAACTAAGTACATTTTACATACTCATGTACTGCACTTAAAGCGTCTGTAATTGATATTTTTATAATAACAATAGATCAAACAATAATGTGACAATGTGAAAGGAGAACCAACAGAAAATGATTTACAGAGTTTTGTAATGATTTTCAGTTTGTTGTTTAGCTGTCCGGCTGTAACTTAACTGTTTTGGTTCACTCTCACTGCTCTCAAAGTGTCGTTTTCAGCCGCAGAAGGCAACTGTTTCGAGTGAAAAGAACCCGCTGTACATTACCTACTGTACGCTACCTGCTCAGCACCTAACTGCAGACACAGTTAGCGACTCACTGGTGAACATTGTGGAGCATTTAGCAGCTAAAGAGTCAGATATTTCCGTCAGGAGTTGGTGGAGACCAAAAACAGAGCTAAAATAGAGTGTATGTTGGAGGTTGAAGGTAAAGGTGGCCAGAAACACAACTCCAAATGAATGATAATGTTACTTCATATCTGCTGGAAGTGCAAATAAGCAGCTGTGAACGCAATATGCCAATCAGTTATTGCAGGTTTAAGCACACATTATTAGGTGTTTGAGTTTTTCCATTTCATCCCTCTTACTTCTACTGCACTGCAAATCAAAAGGAAATATTGTACTCCATGAACACTCGTTCGACAGCTGTAGTTACTAGTTACTTTAACAAGATTTTTCATAAAAAACATATGATGAGAATATGAAACGCTGTTATAGATTAAACTAACCAAAAGTATACAAAGAACAGACATTCCACCGCAACCAACTACAACTGTGAAATACCACTTACACATTAATGTATCAGCTATAGTACTGTAATATTATATAATAGTATAGCACTCACAAGAGCCAGTTGTATTCAGTACTTTTGCTTTTGATACTTTAAGAACATTTTGTTGATAATACTTTAAATTAAGTAACATCTTCAATGCAGGACTTTTACTTGTAATGGCGTATTTTTACCGTGTGTTATTGCTTTCACTTGAGTAAAGAATCGCTTTCATGCATCAACACAACACAATTGCGTTGTGACCAAACTCTGCTTCATTATTACATGACCATAACCATTAAGTATTCTGTCTTGTTTGTCATTGAATGTGAGAGCAAAATGAAAATGAAATTGAAAATCACAGTCATAATCAACATCATAGTAAGTGCAAACCGAGGCTGCAACACAGCGTGCTGACAGTCCTTACATCACAATGTGTGTTGCCACTGAATAATAGCCAAACTTCAACAATGAATAATATGAATGTGTCTGATGATGAGTCACCTTGGTAGACGGCTGATGGCACCACAATCTTTCCCACATGCGTTTCAACCTCTTGTAATTTATTAGATATTGATTTTATCTGAGTCCCCTCTTTTCTTCCTCCGACTAGATTTACTCCGAAGAAACAAATTAATTTTTGAAATTGAGTTGTGATGATTTTTGACTCCAACACGCAAATGATGAGTTTGATATATCAAGTTTCTCTGCAGTTTCAGTTATTTATTGTAGAAATATCACGTGATAGTCGGGCAGCATTTCCTCATTTGTTTGACTTGCTGCTGCAGTTGCTGATAGCAAAGTCTATCGTGAGGCTTTTATTCATATTTGAGTTGCCACTGCTGAGTTTATTGGATTTGGAAAAAAAAAACTGCAATGGTTTCTCTCATGATTTATTCCAAAATATATTTTTAGGGCCTGTCTGATTTATATTTTTTTGTATTAATGTACCATTTCTTCTCTCTCTTTCAGATGTAAATGGAGAAGCAGCAGTGTCACCAAGAGAAATTGTGCGTCCATACACTTCTCTCTAACGTAATCCATTACTGACAATTAATGTCAAACTGCCCACTGGAGCAGCTTAATGCTGCCTCGCTGGGTGAAACATTGCTCATGGAAAGAAAGCCTTATAAGATCCAGCTCATCAAACTACACCTAAATGCAGCATAATGCCTTCAAAAGTGTCATGTTTATACCTGTTGACAGTGGTCTGCTGGGCGAGTGCTCTCTGGTACTTGAGCATCTCTCGCCCGACATCCACTTATGTCGGCCACATGTCTGTGCCTATACGTAAGACTGTGAAACCCCCCAAAAACATCACCTTCACCAATATCCGCACCCGCCCCCTTAACCCACATGCCTTTGAATTTGTCATCAATGAGCCGAAGAAGTGCGAAAGTGTCACTCCCTTCCTGGTCATCCTCATCAGCACCACGCACAAGGAGTTTGATGCGCGGCAGGCCATCCGGGAGACCTGGGGGGACGAGAGCACCTTTGGCGACATCCGCATCCTCACCATCTTTCTGCTGGGCAGGAACACAGACGCCGTGCTCAACCAGATGGTGGAGCAGGAGAGCCAGATCTTCCATGACATTGTGGTGGAGAACTTTATTGATTCCTACCACAACCTCACCCTCAAGACCATGATGGGCATGCGCTGGGTGGCCACCTTCTGCCCCAAAGCGCAGTATGTCATGAAGACAGACAGTGACATCTTTGTCAACATGGACAATCTGATCTACAAGCTCCTGAAGCCCACCACCAAGCCGAGACGGAGATATTTTACCGGCTATGTTATAAACGGTGGTCCCATCAGGGATATGCGCAGTAAGTGGTACATGTCCAGGGACTTGTATCCTGAGAGTAAATACCCCCCTTTCTGCTCGGGCACCGGCTACGTGTTCTCAGCAGACGTGGCTGAGCTAATCTACAAGACTTCGTTACACACAAGACTGTTGCACCTGGAGGATGTGTATGTGGGACTGTGTTTGCGTAAGCTGGGTATACACCCGTATCAGAACAGTGGTTTTAATCACTGGAAAATGGCCTACAGTCTGTGCAGATACAGACGGGTTATCACCGTGCACCAGATCTCCCCGGAGGAGATGCACCGCATTTGGAATGACATGTCCAGCAAGAAGCACCTGAGATGTTAGGGGACATGAGGACCACTGAACTTAAAATGTTTGTTTTTTTTGCCTTTTTCTCCTTTTCAAATTTCATCACACGGAGTAATGTAAAAACATGGAGGGCTGCTGCAAGTCTCTATTTCATGACAGATGATTTCATTAACATCAATCTATGTCTATTTCTGCTGATTACACCTCACGATTGTTAATGAATGCATGAGGCTTGTAAAGCGCGTATTCTCATGCATAATTAAAATGTGGTGTTGTTACTGACAGTAATTTTGTTCATGTGTTCCAGTTCTAGTTTGAGCAGACGATTCTTTATGAGCATTAAGTCAATCAGCGTTAAGCATTAAGTAGTGTGGCCTAATGGGCGGAGACGGCGTTTCAACTGGACCACCTTCGTTCAAGCCCTCACTCTGACAACCTTCTGCCCTGCTAAAGTGTCCTTGAGCAAGACCCTGAATCTCTACCAGCTGCATGGCTGCTGACTAAGCACCCTGATCTTCCTGCAGGAGTGCAAGCCAAAAGAGAATTTCTGTGCAGGAATCAATAAAGTATTAAATTACTATATTACATCTAATAATATTAAACATTTTAAAAGTATTATTCACAAATGATAGATGAGTTCCTGAACAATGAGAATGCAAATGTTAATCTTATTCAACAACAAACCAGATGAAACTACATCTACAGTACACTCCTGCTGCTCTCCTTTCTTTTCATCTTCATCATGAACAGTCAGATACAAAGCTGAAAATAAATTACAGTATATTATCAGTCTCCAAACAGACCAATTGAGAGATATTTTTTCAATTGATAATTTTTCTCTAGCATTGGTAATAATGAAACCACGTAGCTGAATTCGCTGGATGCTCTTTTTTTTATGAATTTGCCAGATGTTTTTGTTTACATATTATCATAATTTCACTGCCTCTTCTCTCTGAAAAAGTCTGATGTATATTTTTTAGATGCATTTAGTTTTTTCCCCTGTTTGACATTTTTATACTTGAGGTAATTGTGTGTCTCAGCTACCAGCTCCTCATTACTCCAGCTGCTGCTCTCGGTTATGTATGCTGTACGTCAGCAGCTATGTCAGCTCATCAACTCCTCCACGCATTAAGAGAAATACAGTTTCAAGTCGTGCAAGTATGAGTTTAACTGTTGCTAAGGCCGTTACAGACTGGATGTATTATCACATGTATCTGGCATATCGGTGATTAATGAAGCACTGCTACTGACATCATGGGAAAAAAATGTGTTTCTCAGAAAATGTGGCTTTCATGGCCAAGTTTTCATTTCTTTTTTTCAAAAGTTTTGTAGTATTATAAGCTAATGTGACATTTACTGTGAAAGCATCTATCCCGCAAGGGGTTGTTGTTATATATTATATGTTTTTTATATTAAAAAACAAGTACTTGAATAATTAAAGTTATATTACTGCCTTTACTTGTTGCCTGTTTCAAGTTCCCTGTTGCAAATTTGCAGAGGGTTACTTGTTTTTTTTTATGTTGTTGTATTTGTGATTAAAGAGCGGGTTGTTCTACGGTGGTCCCATCAGGGATAATTATAAATGATTTAGCCATTTAAAGCAAACCTATGTAACTTCCTGAACAGCGACAGCACAAGTAGAGACGAGTCATAAAGTCCAGCAAACTCATTCCATGTTGTCAGAGACACAGCAATATCTATCTAAAGTTTGCTCATATTGAATAACATTAGCCACTATAAGATACTGGTCATACCAGACCAAGTAAGGCAACAAAACCCTCGAGTATATTGAATTGAAGTGCATTGTACTGCTCATGAATTTAACTTTTCATTCGTAAGAGAAAGAATGTGTAATTCCTTCTTTCAAAAATGACACTTTAAAGCCATTTGAATGACAATGAACACAATCCTAAACCTTATTTTTGATACTATAGCCATCTGTTAGCTGCTCACCCTGCACGGCTCATGATTTTTTAGATTTATTCTGCAGAAAACGTCTATTGCATGACCGTCCATCCTGGATCGCTCCTCTGTTGCTCTTCCTGAGATTTCTTCCATTTTTCTTCCACTTAAATGTTTTCTTTGAGGAGTTTCCCTGATCCGAATCAGGGGTCTAAGGATAGAGGCTGTCATATGCTGTACAGATTGTGAAGCCCCTTGAGGCAAATTTGTGATTTGTGATCTTGGGCTATATAAATAAAACTGACTTGACTTAAAGTAGATTTTAAATTACAGTTGTGAGGTGGCCTTTCATAGCCGATATCTGCTAAATCAAACATTTAAGAAATCAACTTCCTCAAAATCATCAGATATTCTAAGTTTTAGTGGAGGTGGTACCCCGTTATGATTGAGTATGTAATGAAAATGTCAGCTAATAATAAATACTCCACACCTTTTTTAAATAATAGCAATTCTTTATTGTTGCTCCTCGTCAGAAACTTGACATCAGCTGATTACAGAGAGGGAACAGGGGAGTAATATGCTGAAATGGTACACATACTGTACATAGAAAACACAATAAATTACTTCATAATAAAGAATTTAGTAGAAGTTAATATTTACCACCTCAATACTCAAAAATAATTTAGAGCTACTGGACTTGTTTGGACAAAAAAATGGCTCGTCACCCTTTCAATAGTTGCCTTTTGGTTTCATCCTCAGATGCATTGTCATACAGTACATTTTAGAAACTACTATATTTTTGGGAAACAAAAGGCTTTGTAGTGCAGCAGGACAGAGCAAGAAAATTAAACTGTTGTGGTTTGGTCTATTAACCTGGCATCTGAATACACGTCAACCAGAGCAGATTACATGACTACAGGTTCTGTTATGTTTTATTTGTCTGATGACAAAAGCACACAAGTTAACTTGTCTCCAGGGGCTAAGCATCTGCTTGTCGGGTGCACACACTCAGCCCAAAAGTGCATTGTAGCTTGTCTCATTAAGTTAAGATACTTGACTTGAATTGTGTCATTGCTGGAGTAATACATTTGTGAAATGGTAATCAGCAGGCTCTTTGTGTGGTCTCACTCATTGACTACTTTCTTAGGCACAGAAAAATGAACAAGGCACCTCTAACATTTTGAAGCATTAGCACTGTCGAGAGCAGCAAATTATACACAGTAGCATCCAGGTCTCATTTTGTTTTCTGCACACTCAAGCAAATGGTTCCCTTCTTGTCAATGTAAAACGGGTCTTGACACAGAAATACAATTCGCTCTCTTTTTAGACATTCATTATGTTATTATGAAAATGTGCTTTTCCCCATAAATTAACTAAATCTCACATTCTGACAAAGACCTCAGGCAAACATCACAGATGAGTGTGTTTGTGAGATGCGAGTCAAAGCAAATCTGTTTTCACTGTTGCAACAAAACAAGCGTAAGAAACAAAATAAAAAAAACACCTTCTCATTTCAATAAATAATGAGAGCTTTGCTGAACACAAAGGTAATGTGGTGTAAAACCAAAATGAGTAAAAGAAAAAATAAATAAAACATTCAAAGCTACATCTTAATCACCTTACGTCACCACCTGAGTACATCTTTAGGTTCCTGGGCTGTATCCTGATCCCGGTCTGTGCGCTGGGCGGTGGAATGTTGTTAAGGTTAAAGGTCAGGGGACAGTGAGCAGGGAAATCGGCGCTAAGGAGGTGCAGGCGGGGCGGTGGCAGAGCTTGGCCTCAGGGAAGGTGAAAAGAAGTGAGGGAGGCGGGGGGAGTGAGTGTTTTAGGGAGGGTGTTGGGGGAAGATGTTGCAGGAAGTGGTGGTGTGTTCCTCAGTCTGTCTGCCCTGAACTGTCTCCCCTGTCTCACCTGCATCAGGCATGAAGAGGGCATCAGCTAACACTTAACTGTGCGAAGCCGATCAGCTTCACCTCATCCGGGATCTCCGTGTCGTCGCAGCCTGAAGCCTGCAGGAGGAGGAAGACATTGAGAGTGTTAACGCGGTAGTTGCACCCTGACACTCTCATCAACACCAACAAAACTAATCCTGCAAAATCTCCAGGACAGCTGTAGTGTAACACCCTGGATTAATCAGGGGATCGTTTGTCATCTCACAAAATGAGGGTTTTTCAACCTGCTGAGTCTCATTTTCAAAAACTCTGAAAACAATTTGAGTTTGTTATTTGAATAACAAAGACAACAATGAACTGATCCTACCATCTAAAAGCCTGATAAAGCTTATTCTATGTGCCATAGACATCTATATGGGAATATACAGTAGGTGTCTATTGTTTTAAGATTTGACATCTTCAGCAGGAACCAATGGTCTTGGGGCTGAGTGTCACAAACAGGTTAGGCACTTCGTAAAGTACTGAGAGACAGACTAACGCATTGTTTTGTTGGATTTGTTGACAATGAGAAAAGTAGCCTTATTTTTGAACTATAAGGAGACATTCACATCAACATTCTTTTTAGGCTGTGCAAATGTTAATTATATTGTTCTGGAAGGAACTATTTTTTTGTGAGTGTTTTTACAGTACTTTAATGTAGGTGCGTCACATCTGGCCAATACCCAATCTTTTTAATAAGGTCAGTATTGACGCCATTTCTGCTGCAGTATATCAGGTCAGAGCATCACTATTATGCAGTTGGATTAAATGTGAAAATAAAACAAAAGTTTTAAGTCTTAGTGCCTTGATCTCTTTGCAGTTTGCACATATTGAAACATACATGTATATCATATAAGATCAAGCTGTATATATCATACACACAATATGTGTACTTTTGGGTTCCAATGAGAGGAAATCTTAGTGTCAGAGCATATACAAACTGTACACAAACTGAGGTCCATAAAGAAATGGTTCTAGTCCTAGTTCAGTGTGGAAGAACTTGACTGGCCTGCACAGAGCCCTGTCCGCAATCCCATCCAACACCTTTGGGATGAATTGGAACGCCAACTGCTAGCCAGGCCTTATCGCCCAACATCTGTGCCCAGCATCTTTACTCCTGTGGCTGGATGGGAACATAACCCTGCAGCTAGGCTCCAAACTCTGGTGGACAGCCATAAGAGCCAATTTCTAGGCTGCTCAGATGCTATTCACAGAGGCAATGTTAAGAGCAAAGTAGATTTGTCTGAGTGTTCCCTGAAAACCAAGGACTTTTTCTTTTTCATTCAGCTCTCTTCTTGTGGAAGAGTCAGTGTGAATGGGCGGCCTAACACCTGCCGGCCTATAGCAATTCACACCTGATCGGGGAGAGACACTCCATCTCCCTGGGGGTCCGAGAGCTCTGCAGTTGTCTGATCAACATGGAGGGACCGTTATTAAAACAGGTCACTCTTTGTGAGTCTATACCGACCTCTTGTTCAGTTAAGTCATAAAGTTGCTCTAGTGCTACCCACACCATAAATTGTCTGCATAAAGTGTTATGAACTGTTCCCCTAGCGAGGGTAATTATTCTCACTCCCTGGGTTTTGTGACGCTGCACTCGTAACTCTTCGTTTAGAAAGGCGGAGTGGAGCCACAGTGAGGATTTTAAACTGCCTTCAGTGGAGCAGAGTTAACATATGGAAATGGAAGCATACCCATTTATCTACAGGGTGAGACCAGCACTGCCCCAACTCAGACTCTCCAGAGACCTGTCCACCAGCAATGCTCACTAGCTGCTGATACGGCAAACATGGCAGAAAGGTCACTTTGTAAAGCACTGTGACCCAAAGCACAGATGTTGTTTACCCACAACTACAGAAAGGTCAATAAAACATCATTTACATATTTTTGTCAAATCCAGAAGGATTGATTATTGCTTCATTTTTTTCTTCCCAAAATGTCACCATTTCTCTAGTAGTCATACAAAGGTGACTTCTTAAAGTGGCGCATACACATCATGCACTTAAGTCTTTGTCTGTCTTCTCCTCTGCTGTGATTATAGGTGATATAGCACACAAATAAATAAACAGCATCCAGCAGTTTTAATTATGATTTAACAAAGTGCATCGCTGAGTGAAGCCAGCAGAAAGAAAACAGTACCGCTGCTGGTTGAAAACTGTGTTTGGCCTCCAGTACTTTGTTCGTGCTGGAGATGAAAAAAGGCTCCTCTCCACGGATAACGCTCAAAACTTAATCGGACAACATACAAAATATCACAGAAAACCGTCAAAAGAAAAGCCTCGATACAAGGTATATTTTCCTGATGCAGAGCTGTTCAGCTGTGAAATATATTTTAATTACTTTATTATTTTAATATGGGCTCCCAGTGGGCTAAATGTATACTGTGCAGCTGTGTTACACAGGACGAAACAAACATAACAAAAATAAATACTGAATTGTACCGAGTATTGGCAAATACTCAGTATCAAAAAACTTGAAACTTTAAAAACTCTATGTATGTACACCTATCAAAAACTCTATATGAGTGACATATATTTGTATTTAAACATGCAGTGTTTATTTTAAACACAGTGTGTATCTTATTTTATTTTGGCAATATATTTGTAAGGTAGTTCATTACTGGATACTGGTACAAAATATAGAGTATACATTTAAGTATAGAAATACAAAAAGAAAATGTGTCATTGTAAAAGTTTGTATTTTTAATGTTAAAGTTGTCATTTGTTATTCGTCAGTACTCTTAAAAGTTTGAATATCTACAGTTGAATGACAACTGAGCAAACTCCATCTGCTGATGAAGACTGTGTGATACGCTCAAAAGAGTATTGGGCCTTGAGTGAGATTGACTTCCCAACCAAGTACATTCTGCACATGTTGTATGCAATATGGATCAAATGGCCATTACGTTGTAAGAAGAAAATACACATTTTATGTTCATATTGAATGACTGAATTGATTTTGGTAGTTCATTCTCATAGGTCTTTCTTGTCATGTCAGACATCTAGTAATATCAATTCAAAACGTGACTCTCGATTGAATAGATAGAAAGTGGTGCACTATTTCCAGGCTCTTACTCCACTGAAAAGCAATAGGAAACGCAAGCGGCAGTTAAGTCCAATCTCCTTCACCAACAAGACATCCTTAAAATAAATTATTTGAGTCATGGACTAAAAAAGCTTCAGCGACAGATGCTGCTTCATGCCGAAACTATTTGGTTTGTTTGCGGCCTTTCTAATAACTCCAGCTCTCACATTCCTCGCTGAACCTTTCATCAATAAGATGTTTACGGCTGGACATTGTCAGCCAGGACAAACCCGGGAGGGTGTCATCAACCATCAATCATCTGGAAACTCACCAGCTTAAAGGTCAATACTTTGTAGGTAGTTGGGTCATCGACAATCTTCTGAAGGTTAGCAGCAACTGTAACGCAGAGCGACAACATAATGTTCAAATAATATCAAACAAAATATGACATTTTATGTGATCAGTTCCCATATGAGTTAACATTTCTGGAGTATAGTTAGGTCTCTGTATAATTCCAGAATCAGATGAAATGTATATAAAAGCAATTTCTATCAGTTTTATTTATGTCATATTCTGTGGACTCGCCAAATGAAATAAATGTCTCTGATTACATTTTTCCAGTAAGAACCCGACACTCTCTAAGTGATGTGTTATGGTACACGGGCTTAGATAAGTATGTATTCAGACAACACAATTTACCAGAATAAAGAGGTGGAACATTACCAATAACAACATCGTGCCCGTTGACCAGGCCGGCCGAGAACAGTTCCTGGGAAACGCCATCAGCGGTGTCTTGTGAGGGAATAATATGACAAATATTGGGCCTGCAACATTCCACTTAGCAGGTAATTGTGTTAGATATTGAATTAGATACTGTCATGAGCACAAACACTCCCATTACCCACTGCACACACAACAATTCAGAGTGCCTGAAGATGATATCAGATTCAAATCCATATAGGCAGAGTTCTTACCTCGCCCAGGAGTGAATTCAAACCGGATGTCATTCAGCTCCTTTCTCGAGTTCCTGAAAGAAGAGACAGGAGGGTGTGATTGCACAAGTAGTGTGTGAAATGTCAGGTTTCAATTTGTTGCAGCTCTTTCTGTTAACAGTTGTGTTCCTAGGAAGCGGAGACATGACCGAGCTGCAGAACATTAGGAAACAAGCATGACACAACTGCTGTGTGTAGACGTGAAAATGACTTGTGTGAACTTGGAGAAGAGATAAGGCACAGCTGCCACGCTAACACTGCAGGACCACATCAGTGAGCTTGAGAATGAAACCAAGCACGAGATTGTTGCATTAAACCTGCATTAATTGATTTTTTTTGGCCACTTTAAGGGACACCGGAAACAAACTGTAAACACAACATTTACATACTATCGCCTTATAAAGTTGATATGGCGAACATGTTAGCAAACAGTGCCACATTTACTCATCAAGCAGCAACATTAGCATTCATTTGGGGTCGTGTTTGTCTTCACCTGACAAATGTTAGTCCAATATTCACTCCTTAAAACTTTTGATCTCCACTAACTCCTGACAAAAACATCTGGCTCTCTAGCTGCTAAATGCTCCACTAACTTAGGTAGCGTACATTTGATTTTTTTTTAACTTCTTGGCCGAAAACGGCTCTGATAAGAACGGTGAGAGTGAGCTAAAACAGTAAAGTTGCGGGCAAGAAACTCAAAACGATGACCTGAAAGGCACTAAAACGCTCTGCGAAGTTGAGGAGAACTGCAGGTGATAATTCTCATCACTACCAGCAACTCCCTACAAATTACACATTTTGATCCATTGTTAAATATAAATCACCTTTCCGCAAGTAACTAACACAGCAATTAGGTGAATGAGTTGCAATGAAAAAGTAATGGACATTATATTCAATGTGAGTTTTCCCTCACTTTGAAAAGATGCTTTGAACAACTTTGCTTGCCACATATTGAGGTTGCCATAAAAGCAGAACACCTGTGGGGAAAATGTGCTGTAGCAGTGAATGAACACTATAGAGAACGGACCTCTCTCAGTAGTTTTCCACATACTGAGCACTATGAAGGTAAGAGCTGTCTAACTGCTTCTCCTGTGTACCTCACAGCTGAGTTGAGTTGAAAAGAAGATATCAAAAATGTCTTTTCTCAAAATTACATGAGGAACTGCAGAAAGTGCTGGCATCTTCTTCTTCTTCTTCTTCTTCTTCTAGCTGTGTGCATTTACCTGTTTAGATTCTGTGTTCTGTGAAGATTAAATGGGACTAAATGTGATTTCAGTGTTTACATAGTGCTGTAATGTAACTGTATCATCAACCCCAGTCTGCAGTCAAATGTATAAAAAAAGAAAACAAACTATAAAACGGACATGTATACATCCAGCTTGTTTGATTGCATTAATGAAATGTGCCCTCCAGCCTCTTTACAGCATCAACTTGCATTCATTTACATCACTTGTATTAGAAATGTGTCTTTAAAATGTGTGTGTGACGGGGGAGCAGCCAGTTGCTGATAAAAGCAGGATGTGTCAGTGCTACCCAAAAGAAGTGTGGTGGGAGAAGATTAATTTAGTTTTTAAGTCTAGTTAAATATATCACACTTCCAGCCCACGACCATCATTTCAGACGAGATTAGAGCCATAATTCAATACGCACATAACCAAAGACATATCTGCAATGAGTTTGTTAGTAGCAAGTCTATTAAAAACAGTGGGAGTAAGGATTTACTACCAGTTTAGCTGTGAATCAACTTGACTTTTTTCATTTTAGAGAGTCGCAGTTGAAAAAGAAATAAACAGGGTAAAAACTCTGGTGGAGCAGATGGACATAAACAACATCTCTATTCCCAGCAGTGGAAGCAGAGGGTGCACGTTGCCAAAGCTGTCGAGGCAATATGTATGTCGGAGGATCATAACCCTGCCCAAAGAAATCGTGCCTAAAATCTGCCTCTTCCGTAGAAAACCCACAATGTTTGGAAAGCATTCTGTCAGGACTACGTCAGGACCATTTGGTTAGCCGTATGTAGTAGACTGAACACTGTCATGATGTGTGAGAGTTATAGTGCCTTTTTTTAAACACCACTCTGAAGATTTAATGTTTCCACAGTTCAACAGCGGTAAAATTAGCATTTCACCCACCAACCCCCTTTTTATTTTTGACACGTTGAGAACTAACTTGCGTATGTGAGATGACGGTATAATCCCACTGGACAATGGCAGGTTTATGACACATTTTGTAAAGAAAAAGTACGGCAAGTGGACAGATTGCTCTCCCACTACCAAAGACAGGTTTGTGATTTTAGGCTTCAATAAACATTTCACTGGCAAACATAATGGAGACTGGAAGGGAAATCTCTGGGGCAATCTTTTAAAAATGTTCCCTCATGTACACCAGATAATGTTTGTCAGCACAACGCATTACTGCCCTGCATTGTTGGCTGTCACAAAGATTACTGACGGTGGAGCCGACTGGTATTTTTAGGTAAGAAAAATGTAGATATGTATGACAGAAAATGCAACACACTGTGATGCCAAGGCCAACAAACAGATACCCTGCTGTGACAAGTACAAAGAAACTACATAGTTTTATTCTACATTTTATGTCACACTGACAGGGAGGCAGGTTTTTTTTTTACACATGCTGACAAACACAGTCAATCTTTGTATGGGAGAATCCATTGTTATGACTGACAGAAGTACCCAAAGCTCATATCTTAATAGCATATCACATGGCTGAATGCACGTAAAAAGAAATGAGTTCAGGAAACCAATTTTATGCACTTATTAAAGATGAGATCCAGGTTTCACACAGAAAACAAAAATGTATAGTACTTGCAGAAAACTGTTAAATTCTACTAGGGCTGCAACAAACCCTTACTGTTACCAGTAACGCTGTATTTTAGAGGTCCATCATTTCCTAATATTTTCCCTTTAGTTTCCAAGAACCTTCCTGGAAAGGACGATGGTATTTATTATTAATCACAGGGAAATTAAGATAGTGTTCAGTCTCTAGACTTTCAGTTAATGAATTCTAACTCATTGCTAACGTAACCTCGAGAGTCTTTTAATGAGCTGAACAGCAGGTCAGCTGATTATGCAAAATGTTATATTTGCCTACAGGCAAACATACAATTCAACAAATGTGGAGAAAGCAGATTCCAGTAACAAATGACCACTGAACAAATAGTCACTTGGGTTTAAATGGAGTTTTTCTTTCAGGGAAATTCCTATGATTAGTATCAAACTACATAGTTCTTTCAAGCGAACTTTCTGTGAAATTATGGACCAATAATATGAAGTATTACCTGATTATTTCCATTATCGATTCATCTGTCAATTACAGTACTTTTATGGTTAATCGATTATTTTTTTAGTCTAAATAAATATCAGAAGACTGTGAAAAATGCCAGTGCCAAGGTGACATCTTCAAATTGCTTGTTTTGTCCAACTAACGGATTAAAATCTATAACTGTACCTTGTTATTGTACTAGCGACACCTGGTGAGAGGCCTGTGTGGGATTTATTTGGCTCAAGACAACTTACAAGATGGCAGCGAGCTGTAAACCCAACTTCAGGCTTATGGGTGACATCACAGGCACTAACTGTTTCTCTAAGATTTATGGAGAAGATATTTCAGAAGCTACCCTGACATTTGTCAACTTGTAGTTACCCTTTATAAAGAAGAACCTTTAGAAAACAAAATATGAAATGTCACCTCCGAACTGAACTGCTCAGTGAAATCAATTTGCATCTGTGCTATTTCGGCTACTTAAGCTCCAATGACATTGCACCAACAGCAAGCGTGTTATGCAAGTCTGAACTTCCCCTTCAAACTGCTGACAATACTATTCTCAGGACACCTCAGTGCCTTTGTAAAAAATAAAAAAAAGACTGAATGAGTTCCAAGCAAAATGTTGACAAAAATCCAATCATGCTGCTGCTGTTCCCCTGTCTCTGTTACTGAGGGGATCATATTACCATAAACTCATGCTAATCAGCTGAACACCCTTATTAGTTGAGAGAGGAGACCAATTAGTTGTTTATTTTGCTCTCTCAAATGCAATTACTTTCATGGATTTGCTATTTAAACTTTTACAAATTCTCAAGGACCATATTTTTTATACCCATATACCCATATGTTAGTATAATATTTTACCTGACAACTGACAACAAGATCCTCTTTTTAAAAAAGCACTTTTCTTTGAATTTACACTGAGGCCCAGCAAAAACAATTTGTCTACTTTACATTGATATTCCAGATACATCTTTCATTTAATCACCCTACTTAAATACACTGCTTCTTATGCAGCCTTACACTATTTCTGGCCAGAAATATCTCTTCTTCTGCCCCCAAGACATAGGAACACAGCCAAAGAAAATCTCAATATATGAATGCAGTCTCTCATCTTATAATACCCTCTCTGCTGATTCACTTTAAAAACATACCAGCCAAAACCTTCTCCACAATAAAAAAACAGTAAAATTTCTCTTAAAGAAACATTTTCTCTGTCAGAAGCAAATAGCTCAGAACCTGCTCCTTTGCACTTACACCAACATTTTCATTCAAAATGAAGCGAAAATGCTCCTAAAATGACTGATTCCAAGTCAGAATAATGTCTGCTGCTATCAGAAACAGCATTTGAAGGATAAATCCTACACAAAGAGGGGCTTGACACCTTTCAAAAGGTTTCTTGCATCTTCCTGCTACATCAAATATAATGCAATGCTCTGTCAAGCGTATCTTTTCTACTTTAGGGAATATAACAGCATAATACAAAACTCCCATCGTTAACACGTCCCCTGTGTCATACTGGAGAGCATGTCAAAGAAGAGGGTATAGTGAAAGGTCTTGTTCATCCACCAGGGCATATGTGAGCCTTTGAAACCATCATATTTTAGGAGAAAAATGCCATCAAGCCTCATGGACTTGCATCATCACATCCATTACATGTCTGCATCTCTAATACTGAATATTACGGCCTGACAGGCTAATGCTGGGATCATATTAAACACAGTGAATCATTTCTCTGTAGAAATTAATTCATCGGCTGCACTGCTTGGACACATTTTTACAAGCTCGTTCTGAAGTTGCCATTGATAACAGCGTCTAATCTGTGTCTTGTGTTTGAGCCAGAAAATCCACAGATCGAACAAACATCATTAAATCCATGGACACATTGTGAAAAACCAAAACCAAAAAAAAAGCCCCAAACCATCAAAACCGCCAATTTATTTTAATCACCAGGTTAGAATAATGATTCTTCACCAGCCGTCTCCTGTTGCATCCTGTTTTGTTAGTAAGCACAGAATAAAATGGCCTTCTGTGCTATGCTGAACGCCTGGGGAGGGAACTTCAGATGTCTGTTCAACCAAGAGTGTGTGCTCTGCAACCAGCTCATCAGGGAGCTACAGGCAGACTTTCAACTGTCCAAAAATGCACCATTGTCTGTCTGTAGCTGCATCCCTTAAAATGTCCTCTCTCTCTCTCTATCGATGTGTTTGCATACGGAGTGGGAGGGAGCGGGAAGACACAATGTATATGATATGCAGATAATGAATTTGCAATGTGAATATCTGCCTTGCATTTCCTTACTGCATGTGTTAAAGTGAAAGCACACTAAATTCAGTATCTACAGTGATCACTCTGAGGCTGAATCACAAGACTCCACTTTGTAAATATGTTCAGAAGCAGCAATGTCTGGAATACTACAGCAAGAGGCACAGGGTGCTATGAGAGGAGGAAAGCAGATTGTGGAGCACAGCCAGAGAACCAATGGAGTGTGACACTCTCCTCCCTACGACACGACCGGTGAGACAAAGGGAGATGAAGGGATCCATGGCAATGCCAGATCCCCTCCGTAGCAGGCAAAGATCATTAGGTCTATTAATAGCCTGCATGTGTAGGACAAAGTGAAGTGATGTTGCATCCAGAGACGCGATTTGTCATTTGCAAATCTGCTGTGCATTTTTGCTTTCACTCCACAGAAACACACTGATTTTTAAACTGCTTTTTTTTACGACTGTGTTGCCACGAGTGATCCAAATCAATATTTCCTCAAGATTGCCACACGTATCAGCGGACGATCGAGAACACGATCTGAAAAGAAACATCTGTCTCACCTTAGCCGTAGTACCATGTTCACAGCACCTTGAACGTAGGGTCTATCCTCATACGGTTCGACCTGTGTGAGAAAACATCTGATGATGAGGCGGTTCACATGGTGCGCTGGTGGACTTAGAGATCAGACAAACAAAAATGTTTTCTGTGAAAAAGAAGCAGAAGCTCTGCGTGCAGCTTGTACTGCAGAGCAAAGGGTTCTAGTAACTGCAGGATGAACATATAGTCAGAAAACATAAACCACAAGCGTGTGATTGCAGTGACCGCACACTCAGCCTATGTGGTTTATTTTTCCTGAAAAATGTGTTCCATTTATTTCAGCTGCAGGGAAAAGTTGCATGGGAAAAGAAAAGGAAGAATACATAACAGTGTATTGTGTGAGGATATATTACCGTTATCACTACCATATTACAAATGGACTCTTTGTATGGCAAAGAATGGATATTAGGGGTAAGAAATGACTGCTGAGTAGCTGTCAGAGTTAATTCCTTAGTGGAGCACCAAGACTACACCTCAAACTGCTTTGGCTCATTTTCAAAATGACAATAGCCTTAGAAAATGGGCTGCTATGGCAGTGAGTCTTTAGATGAGATACACCCAGGCACTGAGCTGGCACTGTCAGGCAGACAGCCATTTACTCTGAGTTATTACTGCTGAGAGCATCCCTCCAAGAAAGCGGCATTCACACATGTGCACTCACACATATTCGCCCACAGACACACACATGTGCAGTATGCGCACGCATAGACGTAGCTACACAAACACACACAGACAATCAGTGTGGCATCAAGGTCATTGAATCATGACAAATTAGTGCTGCTGCTGAATCCCTCACCTGGGGATGCTGAATAGACAACCCTTCAATAGGGACATTGTTGGCATTCTCCTCATTCTAGGAGGAACAAAATGAGAGGCATAATTGTGCAAATGCTATTACATCCTTGGTAAATATCAAGTCAGAGCTCATCTTATAAAGACAACACGGGAACGTCAATTCAAAACAATCAATGAGGAGCAATTTGCTTGCTGCGTCAGACAGTTTGGAACAGGTGCTTCGCTGTTTTTGATTAAACTGCACAAAAATGTGGTGTAGTGAAATAAACATTCATAATTGAGTTCATGATTTTTACAATAGCTTCAGCCCATGAAGGTCGGTCAAATGCATTTCCAAAAAATTATACCGCAGCAGAAAGGGCAAAGCTTATTAGTCTACGACGTGTCCCTTCCCCAAAATACAAAAAGATATTTATGATTTTAATTGCATTTGGTGTATGAGAGGGAGAGCTAACTTACATCTTTGGCCTCATCTTTGACCCTTCGTGACTGGAGGGAAAAATCAAACACACATTTACATGTTCATATTCATAGGTACACAGCAATATCAATGATTTATTTCCTTTTTCTTTCACTTTCTCAAAGAGCAAAAAACTTGTAATGTACACCCTTAATGCATTTTTCAGTTTTAATATACTGTATGTCTCTTTCTCCATCTGTCCATTCACCTGTCCATATTCTCAGCTTTTATGAAAAAAGAACAGTACAACTGCTAAAAAGTGACAAGCCTGAAAGGAAACTAAAGACACATCCATAAAAATACTATCAGCAACAACTTTTTTTTTTAAATAATTACTTTTGGTAGCATACTATTTATTGCATCATACATTAAAGCTGGGTATCTTTATCAAAGAGCTCTTTGATCATAGCTGTCTACTTC
Source organism: Oplegnathus fasciatus (assembly GCA_003416845.1). Classification (NCBI taxonomy): domain Eukaryota; kingdom Metazoa; phylum Chordata; class Actinopteri; order Centrarchiformes; family Oplegnathidae; genus Oplegnathus; species Oplegnathus fasciatus. Next base: position 705,848 of record NTHP01000086.1, on the reverse strand, counting down.
CGCCTGCCTCAAATCCTTGCAGCTATCTTCTAGCTCATTACAGCGATCTCATGACAGGTTCTCTCAGAGATAAGCGATCTGCTATCTAAACAAACGCTGAGTGATCGGGGAGGGAAGGTACAGGGTTAAAGACAGAGGGAAAGTTACATAATGGATTCATCTACAGGTTAGACATGACGTGCAACAATAGCGACCAACACCTTAATAACTCAAGCTCTGAATTTCCATCCGCGTGATGTATTTTTGTTACTGTGACAAATAAAGCCGAACCTAAAAACTAATCTTGATGATAAATGATGTGTTATAAAACACACAGCTGAGGCTGGCCTTTGTGGCGTCTCACCTACCCTGCCCTGATTCACTGCTGCCTTGCCCTCCTCACTGCCCTCGTCCAGCTCGTCATCGCTCCACTCCCAGTCTCCGTCCTCCGTCTTGTGCAGGTGGCCACTGGAGCCTGGGACCCTCCTCACCTGGACCATGACAACACACAGTCAGCACACTTAATGTTAATGATATCCTTCGTAGTTTTTTTTTTTTAATTGAAGACATATGTACATTTTGATTCCCCCATTAGGTTTTACAGGCCTTTATATTAGAGCAGTGGTTCTTAATGTTTTTGGAGTACTGGAACCCTTGTGATGAGCTCATGTACCTAAAAACTACTGGCAACCCCAGCTGCACATTTGAGACATTAAAAGTAAATATACAAAGCCACATTCAAGTCACTTAGCCTGCTTAATACGTCTGGTACGGCATCATATTGCTGCCACTATGACAAAAAAATAATCTGCTCAGTTTCTCCCTGTAAAAAGAACATTTGCTCGTTTTTACAGGGTCCTTTTCATATTATGTCGAGATATTTTTCACGTTAAGATGACATTTTTCTTGTTATTACTACATACCAAATTATTACAAGAAACTTTTCTTGTTATAACAACATCACTTCATCTTCTTATATCACAAAACTTTCTCGTTATTTCACAAAATATACATATCTTGATTAAAACAAACTTTTATCATTGTAACAAGACAAAAAAACATGAATAATTGGTATGTTGGTGTAACAAGAAACTCCAATATGTTGTTAAAACAAGAAAAAGATCAGGAGATGACACTACATCGGTAAGTAAGAAAGTGTATGTTTTTAAAACAGGAAAAGTTTCTTTTAAAACTGAATAATTTGAAATGTAGTAATCATGAAAAACATGAAAAATATCTTGATATAAAATGAGAAGGATCTCGAAAAAACAAGAAACTCTTTGACGTTATAACAAGAAACAGTCTCTCTTAGGAGTAAATTATTTTGCTTAAAATGTCTTTTATGATCAAATAATGAAAACTGTAATAGAGACTAATTAATTTATGTTTGATTTAAATCGGCAAAAAACAAAACATACACACATTTATTCAAAAATCTTTCACAGGCCTGGTCCATTAGATAGGTTGTAGCTTCTATATGCTCATTTTCAAAGGTTACTGGTATGAACGTCATCACAACATTAGTGATATACAGTACACTGACTTACAACACTGCTCAGTACTCCAATAGAAACCATGTAGTTGCTTATAGTATCAGTTTAGTAGGCACAGCTTGGGTACAGCACAATGAGTACAGCACAGTACAAGGGAAAACTCTAAATCATATAAAGAGGCAACATAAGAGAGATGATAACAATATGACTTGAACTTGGTTAAACACCAGTAGTAATATAACTGTAAATGTAACCAGCATAACAAAGCAGATGAGTATGGCAGAGTCATTTGATAATTTCTTGCACTTCTACAGTCTGGAAGAGTGTGTGAGGCAAGCAACACATGACTAGTCTAGCAGTGTGAGGTAAGATATAAGAGCACCACAATGTTATAGAAGAGACAGCACACAAAACTGTAAGCCACTAGCACCAGGGTCATGTGAAAGCCCCAGCTTTAGGCAAAGTTAAAGAAGCACTACCCTTCTGGTGGTGTCGGGTTTATTTTCCAAACCTGACATAGAACCAAGGCTCCCCCAGTTCTGCTCGGGGTCCTTGAGCAAAACAGACACAGATCAATGCACTTAGCAGCCATACTTGATCACCCGACTGACAGTCGCACACATAAAAAACGAACACGCCAAACGTGCAGCTAACAAAATCACCCCAATGTAAATGTATGAAAATATATTTGAGTATGAACAGAAACATTGTAAGATCAGGGTTGGTAATAAGTGATATGAGGGTTTGCAAGGGGATAAAACTGATGCACGTTCGGGTGTTTTGAAATCAGGCTTCAGAAAGCATCCATGCAGACCTCAATCAGTATTCCATCATCATTTGTGCACTGGACCAAACATTTTAACTCAATATCAATCCTCAAGCCACTAATGTCTGATCTTTAAACAATAAAGCCTCCAATTTTCTCATTTGGAAGCTCCATTGTGGGTGTCAGAGCGCCCTCTGCTGGTTACTCAACTCACATGCACCTACAGTTTGTACGGAATGACTGAATATGATTTTTTTTCATATTTTTATATTTTAAATAAAACAAAAAGCCTCAAATAATCCTTATTTGTTGAGTCTGTATGAGGATATTTCCTCTATTCCTCAAATCATTCCTGAGGTTCTCCCTCCTGTCATTAGATAAAGCATTCATTTAAAATTACTCTGCTGGTGACAGCTGACCGGAGGATCTGCCATCTCTTTTTCATTCACTGGAGTTCATGTTCAAGGAGAAGTTAGGACCAATTTAAAGCCCATTTTATACCGGCTGTCTGGCTTTAAGTCTCATCTCTTAAACCCACATAGTGCTTGCTTCCTGGGAGTAGAACTACATGAGTTTACCGTGACTACAGAATACCACACAGGACCAAAACTGCAGAAACAAGAACAAGAACGCCAAGGAACAGAGGCGCAAAAGGGCAGAGGGGAACTACTGCAGAGGTCAAGAGATTTAAGGTCGTTGTGTGCATATGTATAGAGAGGAAATGAGCTAGGAGGTTTGGGAGTGACAAGATCTTAGGACAGCGAGACTTGATATAAAGAGGTTGCAGCATCCTGAGGTGACAACGTTTCTGCAGTATTGCTTGTCTCTGCAAGCGCTGGGTAATGTTTGCTGAATGTATAATGTAGATGGCTCTGTAGGTCAAGTCAGCACAAAATAACAAGGGCGCTGGCTCTGTCCAATGAAGCTATCACGCGAATCAGACATCACCTGGGCACATATACCGTGCATGCCGCCTATTTTACACTTTTAACAGGACTCCACACATAAAAACACAGTGTATTAATTACAGTAGGCGTTCAGTAATTGTGCATTTCCATTCTGGGATAAAATGGCTCCACGGCATAAAGGTTCTAGTCTGTAGAAGTACTTTCACAAAGTGCCCTCATTTGAGATCCAAGCATAATTTGCCTCAGAGACTGTAAATACAGTCTAAATTGGAAAAGTGGTGTAATACACTGTACTGACAAGCTTATTATAGGAAGTCCACATACCTATTTAGCAAAAAGTATCTTTCCATTCATTGTTATGACCGCTAGATGCTTAACCATCAACAAACCTCAACAACATTATGCCACTCACAACAGTTGCCTCCCTCTTTATTGACACCCGGCCCTGTCTGTGCGTAATGTTAACGTCATACACGGTAACAGCCCTGCTATCCACTATGCCCTCCATTTACTCCCGAGCAGTCAGTGAATTTCCACCCCTCCACTCGGCCACTCTGCCTTCCGGCAATGGCCCTCTGTTCCCATTTCTGTCCTGGCCATCCAGGCGGACTGTTATGTGAAGCCAATATCAGCTGTGTCTGAAAACTGCACTTCCTCCCAGTAATCTGTGACCAGCGGGCAACTGAGCAAGCACACTGAACAACAGTGTGCTCCTTTCTGTCACCGTACGTTAACAGTTCATTTAATCCTGTTTGTCTTTAATGTGCCACATGCAGAGCTGCACCGGGAGCCGGTGACACAAGATACGTACATCTTCTGCTGCAGTGGCCCATATTTTTACATAATCCACACAACAGTTTGGGCATGAAGTGTTTGAGGTGCTGAAGAAAGTCAAGAGTCCGTAGCTTGTGTTGACTGTAAATGCAACACTCTCGCGGAGAGAGAGACTTCAGTCGATCCCAGCACTCTGCCATAATTTGTTCATGTTTAGTCAATAATGGAGTTATTTTACAGGGAATGTTTGTGTAAACATACCTTCTTCGCTCTCTGGGAAATCTTTGGTGCACGACACAAAAGCTTCTCAACCAGATATTCTTTGTTCTGCAAGAGGGAAATCAAAATATGAATCGACATATCATTAATAAACATAGTGAGCTGATAGATTCAATTCATCAAAACCTAATAATGAGTCAATAATTACTCTATTTTGCATTGCAGATACTCGGAACAGCTTTTAAACAGCTTTTGAACCAGAACATCGGGACACCCTTGTAAATCATCATTATGTTAAATTATTGAAAAGTTGCAGTCATTGTGTTACAGAAGAATCAACTTCAGTTAATCTACTTAATGCTCTCGCTCTACATTTCAAACTGCTTTTCCCAAAAATGTATCTTAAATGTCGGTTAAGAATAAATAAATGAGTACAATTAGGGAAAGATCTAGAAGTTTTTCTCTTTCTGCTGTCATTATGTCTGCAATAGTATATTACACATAAATACAAGTGTTCTTGTGGACTTTTCATACTGTATGCTGTTTGATATATCAAAGTATCAAATATAACAAAAAACGTTAACATAACATTAACTATAAAACCAAATAATGATGGCGAGTGAAATATTTGAGATGAAACAAATACCTTGGCCTTTTGGAAAAATTTACACTTCAAAAGCTCTGCGGCAGTAGGCCTGGAGATAAAGAAGAGTACAACTGTTGAAAACACATCACAACACAGCACGCTCTGAATGTTAATGGGGCGATTTTTATTGATCACAAATTGCATCAGCTCTCTTCACTGAAATATTTGGTTGATAAAAAGACTGCGGCGCTAACCTTTTGGCAGGATCCTTCTGAAGGCACATAGTTATTAGCTTTCTAAACGATTTGCCATATTTTTTTAGCACTTCTTTGTCCTCTACACCTGTCTCTAGAGTGGGTGGATCGTTCTGTAGGGTAAGCATTAAAACCTGCAGAGACAGAAGAGAAAAAAATGGTCAAAACCGCCCTCACATTTCGGCCGGAACACAAATATTGCAGATGAGGAAAAGAAACTCAAAGCAGGAAACTGTTTGTAGAAGGAATGTTATGGAAAGTAAAAGCAACAGGTTCCCTTACATAAAAGGTTGCCTCTTTTTGAATTGTTTGGTTCCCCAACTACAGCAATAACAGCAAAATGTGCCCTCTCCACATGAAACCTCACAGAAACAAGCTGGTTTAGGAAAGCTACAAGAATAGCTGTGATTAGGACCCCACACTGATCAAATAACACCCAACAATAACACTCACCTTCATGGGAGGGTAGCGGTGATAGGGTGCAGAGCCTGTTGCTAACTCTATGGCTGTGATTCCAAAACTCCATATATCTGCTTTGAAATCATAGCCTCGAACCTGTGGGTACAAAATTACAATAATCTGTCACATCAAATACACTTAAGCCTCTGGGGCTTAATGTTAATGTCGCGATTCAAGCGGTTAACATGTCAAAAATACATCAGCTAATAGCATTACATCGAGAAACGGATTAGCATTAAGCGCAGCAGAAGCAGAAGCTCAGGCAAATACGTTTTGAAGGAGATGTGATGAACTTTTTGTATATATAGACTCACCTGCTCCATCACCTCCGGCGCCATCCAGCATGGCGTGCCAACAAAGGTCTTTCGTACTTTGTTTCTAGTCATATCCCCCCCTGTGGCTAGGAATGCGCTTACTCCAAAATCTGAAAATACAGATACGTAACCAATGCCTTCAAAAATGACAATATACAGTATTCTGTTCATTTAAAATTCTGTGTGTGACAGGTGCGGGGTGGATAGTAAATATTGGGCCAAGAGTGAGGTTTTATTTGATATCAGATATCATCTCGTCATGTTTTTCACCAATATGACAGAGGTTCCTCCTCGACAACTTGTACATGTACCTGTAGCTGTAAAACCAGCAAATATTTTTTACATTTGCTTTGCACAGTTTTAGCAGTTATTTGTCCATTATTGTAGTTTGTGATTATCTTATATTCTTAATGGCTGTAATTACTCCACCAGGACTTATAAAGCGGCTAGCTTCAATGAAGTGATGGAACAAGAAGATCCCAAAAATATCTATATTTTTATTGTTAAAGCAACCTAAGAGAAAATCTACGCAGACAATAAGGGTTCAAGTGGTTCATATAAATATACTGCCACTGGTTCTCTTTTGACTTCCAAAGCTTACACTGGTCAAACCCGTTAAATATCTTGTCAACAGTTATCCGGGATACATTATCAGTCTCACACACACCTGCAATCTGAACAGATCCATCTTCTCCCAGCAGTATGTTCCCAGCTTTCACATCCCTGAGGTCAACAAAACACAAACGCAGTCAAACAGCGAAGTCACGTGGAACAGCATTGATTCTTCTGTTCGTGTAAACTCGTTCCACAGCCCACCACCATCTACAACTCTGCCCAAGGGGCTGATGGAGGTTTAAGCCTGCCTCTCAGTGACCTTGAAATGTAGGGAGTTTACAGGACACAACAACTGCACTGCTTTACAGTACATACAATTACCTGATTGGTTTTAATTTTACATTTTCCTCTAACTTTAGGCATTTGTTTAACTCTCTTATCCAGATCATCTTACAATGGAGTGACAACAATTTATCTTTAAGTACATTTTTAACTGGCATTGTTATTGTTAGGTTATCTTACAATAAGTTTCTTAATTCTTATAATAAACTAATCAAAAACTAAAAACAGCAAACTTCAGAAAAAATAACCAACTAGTTAAATGTTAAAATGTTTAAAAGTGTTACCGGTGAATCTGTCCATTTCTGTGCAGATAGTCCAGGCCCTCCAGGACTTCTTTTAATATCGTAGCAATAATAGGCTCATCTAGCGCTCGATTTCTGTCCTCGTCTTTGCTTGTGTGCTTAATTATATCCAGCATGGAGCCTAAAAAAAAAGACACCACGGGAAAAACAAAAATATTATACACTTAATTTTTCACATATTAATGAGAAACACAAATCGGCTGCAGTGTTACACTGAGCCATTACATGATCAATACCCAGCCGCAAATTACTTCAGTGTCTGTTAATTGCTTGTTGTCCTTTAAACAGTAAAACATAATAGGCAGTGCATTATAGTGAGCAACATCACTGCTTCACAAGTACGAGCCGTAAGGACGTGCAAAGGAAAGATCATCAGACCAAAGATCTTATTTAATATTCTGCTTCCATATAACTTTAATAAATCCGGCTTAAAATACTGTGCTGAAAGAAAGACTTTTTAAGGATTTAGATCTGATGTTTTTTAGGACACAAATGGAAAACAGTCATTGGAATGCTGATAAGTTTTGATTGTTTTATACAAGACTCATGAAGAAAAAATGAAAGTTTTCAACAATAACTTGAATTCTGTCTTATTTCTTGCCAGTTGTCCCTTTTACTAACTAGATATAAACACAGATTAAATATGTGATTAATGTAGTAAATAGACAATCAGTATATTCTGTATGACACTATTTTTCATTTGAGTATATATATAGTATAAGTGAGTTATAACCCTGTTACCTAGTTATCAGCAGATCAAAGCACAAACATGTATTCATACATCACTCGTGTATTATCAAGCCACAGGTGGGATTTGGTCCCATGTAGCTTGGCAGCTGAAGCTTACCTCCACTCAGAAGCTTCATGACTAACCAGAGTTCATCCTTCACTACAAAGGAGGTGTAGTAGGTGACAACATTGGGATGGTTGCACTGGCTCATTGCTTGGATTTCTTTCTATTGTGAGAGAGACACGACCAGGAAGTGACATGTTAAGCTGTGTTAGTGCATTTGTCTTTTAATCGCAATTTGTGTTTTCTTTGTAACAATCTATAAGAAACCATAGCAACAGGAATCAGTAAATTGATATGCATCTCAGTATTACAACCTCTTAGTGCATTAATTAATGAATATCGTTATTCAGACTTACACAGAAGAAGAAGAAGAAGAAGAATATAGAGGGAAAGTAGTAGTACAGCATGAGAGACTGGTGCAAAAACACTCGGTACACACACACTGAGAAAATGAGCCCATATTTATTGTACTCACCAATAGCTCATCCATGCTGGTCTGGCATTTTTCCAGGTTTATTCTCTTTATGGCGACGCGCTCCTGTCTGGGGGTACAGAGGGCTGCCTGTACCACAGCTGTGGCCCCGCTGCCTGGAATCACAGCCACAACAGAGCAATGACAAAGTGGACAGGAGAAAAAAGAGGGACTCACATTACACACAGCTGGGAGACAACTCTTAAAGTCAGCATCACTCTGTGGCTTAATGGTATTTGTCTGGCCTTCTGTTCCGCAGTTTTTGTTTATGTTATGGTATTCATCTGTAATGTGTGCTGGCTGAAATAGACGCAATGACATAAGCTGACTTTGAGTACAGCACTTTTTTTTCCTCCAGCGTGACGGGTTGTTTACTTGGTTCACTACAAATCAGGCCACGCTGGAGTAGTGAAGTTCACACCGAGAAGCTGTGACCCACAGCATAATGCTCGCCAACTGTCAGTGGCCGATAAGGAGAAGAGGAGAACACATGAGATCGGACTGCTCACCGGCTGATTATGAGAACAGAGAGGGGGGTCTCACTAACTCGCCACAGTCAGCAGCAAACAGCTGTGGTGCTATTTCTTATCAGCAATGATATGACTTGTCAGCTCATCTGCACAGTGCATGCACTTGCCAAAAATATTCAGGCGACTTCCTTTTGCGCTTTTTCAGTACATTTGAGATTTTCATTGTTGTCTTATTTAGTAATTAATGTTTCTAAAATTAATGATTCATGACCAGGCTGAAAGTGAGCATTTTGTGACCTGTGCTGGGACACATAAGTTTGCAAACTCTGAAAAAAGTTGAATTACAGGAAGAAAAAAACAAAAGAAAACCCTACAGTACATATAACTGTTCAATAAATCTACAACAGGCACAGTCTTCCACACAATAGTGCCATAAAACACATTAATCATAATAACAACATCCATAACACACATAAAGGCTATAAACTGTCTATTGTTTTTATTCTATGTATATATAAACAAGGCTTAACAAGTGAGTGAGCATGTGTTAGTTCACTGCCTTCGACCCATGGCTATTGTGGGAGGAAGTGCTGAAACAATTAGTCGATGAATTGATTACAGAACAATAATCACCAACTATTATGGTAATCTTTTAATCATTACACAACAAAGATTAAAAAAACTGCGAGGATTTTCCGCTTTTCTTTGTTTTGTATGATTTAAACTGAATATATTTGAGTTTTAGGCTGTTGGTCGGACATAAAAGGCACATTTTAAAACATCGCTCTTGGGCTCTGGGAAAATACGACCTTTATCTGACATTTAACAGACTAAATGATTCATGAAAAAAAAAATTCAACAGGTCAATCAATAACAAAAATAATAGTTACAGTTATAACAGTTACAGCCCTGTTAAGAGTTGAGTCTCTCACTTTTTATGTAAGGGTAACTCAAAGTTTTCTACACTATTATTATCTGTCACTATTATTATTATTATTATTATTAACATCATTGTCCATATTATAAATATTAGAATTAGCTGTATTATTAACACTATGATAAGTACATATCACATTTGTAACATTCTCCATTTGATGACAGATGATGTGACAGGCTGTTTAATTGTTTACATGCCATCACAGATAACTGGGTTTTTACACAGCAAACAGCATCTGTGATTTTAGGTAACGGCTAATAAACTGGACACGTGCCATAAACTGGCACAGCTGGAGTAGGTCTGTATTATCAGAGCCACTGAAAAACGCTCTTAGGGAACGTGCCACTTTCAACCCCTGTGCAGCAACCTGCGTTTAGGCTGATTCGGCTTCGTCAGAGTCAGAACTGCTGTAGACCGGTAGTCTCTGAAATGTGCCTGTTAACATCCGCATTGCAAAGCATTGCAGGAGGCTGCTGCATATGAAAAAGCCGGTAGGCCCTCATCGTCATTCACAGCTGATAACCCGCCGCGGCGTGCCTTTCCATGATAATATATAGCGTCCATCACATCTCCGGGTACTAACCTATGACTTCCTGCAGCTCGTACGACTCCCTGGTAATTGGCCAGCTGGTTGTCAGCGCTGGTTGCGGGTGGTGGACGGGAGCCGGAGATTCGCCTTGATCCGCCATGATGATGATGATTCTGCGCTAGTTAGCAGCCTCTCTCGCGGACGGACAGACAGACAGACACGGAGGGAGAGAGAGGGAGAGAGAGACAGCCGAATTTGACCTCACCTCCTCTGTACAAGTGTCAGCTGGCGGCTGAAGCGGAGCGACTACCGCTCGCGATGAGCACAACCCGGAAAATAACGGACCGCTCGCGTGCGCGCGCACACACACACACACTCTCACGCGCGCACTATACCATACAAGTGACATGCCAGTTGACACACAATGGTTCAATATAGACAGGAAGACTAATTAAAATCACTATTAATCATCTTAGAAGACTTTTAGAGGCTGCAATTCACATCTTAAATTAATTATGTCTTTTAATTAATTTAATAAGCAACTACTGTGTTAAAATACTGTCTGGAGGTTGATTTATTATTGTCAGGTGAAAACGACTTGGCAGCTGCTTTGTGTGTAACACAGACAGTAACACGTATGTGTGACGATTTAATGTGTCACATGCAGTCAGTGGAGCTGCGAGGGACGTTTCTACCACCGGCCAGTAGATGGCGCCACCGCATCTTTATATCGCCTGGTGTGTGATGACTGGGGGATGAAGTGGTCAGCATTCATCAGTAGTGAAAAGACACGTTGCAGAATTTGTTATTAGAGCTGAAATCAATTTGTCGATAGACGTGAGGTTAATTAGCAGCTATTTTGATCGATCAATCGATTGGAATAATTTTTCAAGCAAAAATGCCAATCATTCTCTGGTTCCAGCTTTTCAAATGTGAATATTTCCAGCTTCCTTTGTTTTATGTGATAGTAAAATTACTTATCTTTGGGTTTTGGACTGTTGGTAGGACAAAAAAAAGTAATTTGAAGGTGACATCTTGAGCTCTTTGATATACTGTGGTTGGCATTTTTCACTCTTTACTTACAGACCAATCGATTCATCAAGAGAGTAATAGGCAGATGAATCTATATTTAAAATAATCAATAGCTGCTGCCCTATCTGTTATATTTTATAAATATACCCTCTGGCAGAAGATAGAAAAATATCTGTGTAGTATATCTGAGTGTATCTTTTATAATACAAAATAACATTTAATGATTATTGGATATTATATTATAAAACATATATAAAACAACATATAAAACATATATAAAAAAAATCTTATGTATTCTTATGTTCATCTACTGTGCTCATACAGTATATAATATATACACTGAGGAGTTGCCAGTTTACACCGAGCTAAAACTAAAGCGGTTCAATACAACAACAGCGCAATAAATTCTACCCTCATGAAGGTTATGATATTCAGGTTTTGTTGTGATTTAACTTTAATGTCATTTTGGAGGCTGTGGTTCTGTTTTATTTACTGCCTTATAATATATATGATATAAATTATTTGACAGATATTACACCTCTCTGTATAATGTAATAAAGTTCAAGAGCACCACAAACTACAGCCTCAAAACATATATAATATTTATAAACGTTACAACCCAAATACTAAAAAGCGAGAGGCTTTGGTTCTTCCACTTAAAAAAATATACTTAGACTACTACTGTAGCTCACATCACTATTTAATCATCTTTAATATTTATTTAATTTATGAGTAACGTTATTTACAAGGTCAGGTTTTCATCTACTGATTGCTACATGAAAACTGCCAGTAGATGGCGTTGTTTGCCAATCATGGTGTAGTCTTGAAGCCAGCTGCTTCCACTGTTTCCGTATTAAATGCGCTTAAATTTCACTGTTTTACTCAAATTGATGAACGATCCGTTTGAGTTTGGCAGTAATAATGCATTAAAGGTGACACATCACCTGGTAGGCGGGTTACTGTGGGATTCCTCCAATAATATAACAGTAGGAGATGTGCAACATAAACAAAACAAAAAGCCTCTCAGTCCTCTATAATCAGTCCATAAGGAAACTACGCTGTTAGGTTTGAGTGTTGCTCTACATGGAAAAAGTGGTTTACCTTGATTACGCCGTGGTGTAGCCGGCACAACGTACACCGAGTGTATTGCATGACATTTCAACGCACCAATCACTTGCGGAGGAGCTGATTGAGTCTACTTCCCTACACTGGAATAGCTGAGGGGAAACGGACGGACGGATATCTCATCATCAGCCGAGTCTGCACGGTCAGATCGCCTGTGAGAGACCTCCGAGATACAGCGGGCCATCGATTTCTCTTTCGACCGGGTCACAGTGTCTGCTGCAGGGAGATGGCCGGTATCTTGGCGTGGTTTTGGAACGAGAGGTTCTGGCTCCCCCATAATGTAACCTGGGCTGACTTAAAAAACACAGATGAGGCAACGTTCCCGCAAGCCGAGGATCTCTATCTGGCGTGTCCTTTAGCATTCTGCATCTTTATGATACGGCTGGTTTTCGAAAGGTGGGTCTGAGCGCATGCGATAATCCAGGTGGCTGTGGTACAGTTTGTTATGTCGATGAAATTGTTCCGGTGAATGATGCAGCACACCCCGCTGTCCGCGTTTTGTCAGGCTGTTACCTAAACAATGGCATCTTATCTGGTTAGCCCACAAATCACCAGGGTTTGATCATCCTTCTTTCTGCAGGCCTGCAGCATTACGCGCTGTCTGCATTTGATGCATCTGTCACTGCACACACACGCGCACACACACACACACACACACACAGTGCAGCCAAGTTACCATACCTGCCCAAATCCAGTTACTGTGCCACGCGGAAAACAGGCTCCTTTTTTACTAATTCTGGTGGGGGTTTTAACTCTACCGCTCCAGTTATGATGTGGTGCATCTTCTTATCCGTGACTATTATCGTACAACTATCAATATACAGTAAAGCACAGAGCCATGGTGGTCACAGCTATGCTTGTCATGCATATGTGGGTCAAAAGTCTCTGTAGGAAGAAGTGAGTGAGGCCTTAAATGTCCCCACTGAACCCTTCACTTATGTTCAGTATTTATCCCTGAAAATACAGTATGTTAAATGATCAGGTGAAGATCATCTGAAACAGAGACTGCAGCAGCCCTAATGTATGACCCGTAGGTGTTAAATCCATGAGACACTGCAAATATCATGAATGTATTCTTTGTATGTTGTTTATTTAGAGTAGCTATTTGCCTATCCCCCCACCACTGCTTGCCAAAAAGTTAAAATTTAAGTGTTTTACCAAATGCCATCAGAAATTTGTAGACTGCACATGATGAAGTGGTTTATAATGTTTATGCCTTGTGTCAAAAGGACAAAAAAATGTCTCTTCACACTGCTGTGTAGTACCCAATTCTTCTTTTATTCTACATGGAAATGTCAACCTTTCAACCAAAAATGGTCTTCCTCAAGATGACCTGTGGACAGACATTTGTGATTAAAACATTGTTGTGTCCTGGTAGAGTAAAAGAGGAATTGGGAACAAGCAGACGCATGGGATCACCTGTAAAGAATTCATGGATGTGCATGTGCCTAACTAAAGATGAACAATTCACTTTTAATTCACCTCAAAGATACTGTCTGTGTTGATCTAGAAAGGTGTCATGATATTTTAATTGCAGGTTTATTGCGAGACCATGTGCCATGGGCCTGAAGATCCAAGCCAACGGGCCACAAAAAGCACAACCCAACGCTATCCTGGAGAAGGTTTTCACTGCAATAACCAAGGTGGTGCATGTGTTCTCTCTGTTATTTTCAATGTTGCGTTTCCTCTCATGACATTTGTGCCGCGATGAAAGCGCCACCTGACACGTGAAGTGTTCGTCTTGTCTTGGCAGCACCCAGATGAGAAGAGGTTGGAGGGCCTGTCCAAGCAGCTCGACTGGGATGTGCGGACCATCCAGCGCTGGTTCAGACAACGCCGCAACCAGGAGAAGCCCAGCACTCTCGCCCGGTTCTGTGAAAGCATGTGAGGCAAATCACTACAGTATGCCTAACTTAGCTGCAAGCCATTTTCCTCTGTGTGTAATAACATCCAAGTTTGTGAAAATGAACTTGCACAGACTTTTAACTTGCCTGAGGTAAGTAGGTAATCCATCACAGTGAACATCATCCGCTTTATTGTTGCCATGTGTATTGTGGCTTTATTATTAGTTGGTACTAAGTGAAGACTGATTTAAATAGGCTGCACTGCATCACCGTTCATCAATAACACACCCGTGACAGTAGTAAAAGCAGGCGTGACGCTCACTGTGATTGATAACTTAATCAGAGCAAGTTTCATGTTTCTGCAAGTTCATTTTCATGGAAACGAAGGGAAACTCTGTGGCTGCTTAAAAGCACACATTCACAAAAACAACGTGTTTACTTCGGTAAATGGTGGCAGTAATGTAGGTGATTTTTAGGGCTATGACTAACAATTATTCTCATTGTGCTGATTATTTTCTCGGTTAATTGATTGATCATTTAGTCTACGAAATGTGTAAAAATAGTGAAAAATCGCCCATTACACTTCCTCAGAACCCAGAGTGACGTCTTAATATTGCTTGTTTTGTCTGACCAACAGTCCAAAACCAAAAGATATTCGGTTTACAATGTTATAAAACAAGAGAAAAGCAGCAAACCCTCACATCTGAGAAACTGGACCCGGTAAATGTTCGGCATTTTTGCTTGAAAAATGACTGAAATGATTAATTGATTGTCAAGATAGTAGCCAATTACTTTTCAATTAAGTTACTCTGGTAATCGCTCTGTGGACAAACAAAAGCAGAAATGCTGGTATGGTCATTCAACTGCCACAACGATGGCTCTTGAGTTTTGGTTAACCGTTGCTGTATCTAACATGGCTTATAAAGATTGCAACATGACTGCTGGTGCCGCTGTGGGATAATAGTCAAATGTGTCCCAGTGCGAACCAACAAACCCTCTCAGGCTGTAATAGAGAACTGGCTAATCTGCAGTAGAGCGTTTGCCATCAGGGAGATTGTAGTTACTTAGCAGTGTGATGTTAAAGGCCAACAAGCGAGTGTGGCTGTCAGACCAGAGTCATGTCTGACACCAGTAGAGCAAATCTGGCAGTTTGAGACACAGGGAGCCTCACGTCTTTCTGATCAGCCCGAGGCTGCTGTTCACTCAGGAGAACACTGCTGGCTGATTAGAGCGCTGGACTCCTATTACAGCCCCGGAGAGGCAAAAGCAAACCTGCTCTCTTCTACTCAAGAAGAGACTGAGTTTGTGCTCATTTGGAAAACATGCTTAGCTGGCATTCATTCCGTTTAAGCAAGAACTGTACCAAAGCTGTTATCTGCATACAGCATAGTTGACTGCAGACGACATTGGGCTTTGCAATAGTTTGGCCAGGTTGTCTGTCTCAGTTGCTTACGGGGCAATTCTCCAAACGGGGCCGGCTTCAGTCCTTCCAGCCGTGATTGTGCTCTAATTAGGCCCTCATGCACAGCTGTTGCAGACTGATAGCATTCTTTGTCTCTCAGTCGTCAGGATGGCTGATCTGTTGTCTATTCTTTTCATTATGCAAACAGGGAGTGTGTAGCAGACACATTTGGTCTGGAAATAATGAAGACTCTGCATGGAGTTTGTTTACCAGCCATTATTGCTGCCTCTCTTTTTCCAAGATTTTCAGCAAAAAAAAAGCCATTCCAACAAGTATTGATTTTTCTTTTAAAGAAACCTACAGTAACCTCTGTTTTTTACAACAGAAACTGAAATCTTTCCAAAAATGTCTTAGAACAGGTGTTTTGCACTTCACTGGATAGAAGTAGTATTATTTTATCACACAGTTTTATCACAGTAGCAGATTTGTGTTAAGAAAAATGAATTAGATTTAAAACCTCAATATGAGACTAAACGACTAGCAGTATTTTCAGTGTAGTTTCACCAGAGAGCCCCTCCTCTCATCAGTTCTCCTTGGTTAGGACAGGCTGAGGAAGTAACGTGCTTTGATGTCCTCAATAGCCCCTGTTGTCTGATCTCATCTGGCTCCATCGTTTCTCTTCTCTGCTTTCAGTGAGAACAAAGAAATGATCATAAGCAAAATAATGATTCACAGCTTTTTTTAAGATATGGAGACAGGGTATTTCTGTGACAAGATTTAATATTGCTAAATATAGTTACTCTTTTTATCTTGTAATATCTATCTTAGGCTTCAGTTAATATTTGATGTATGCTGAAGTGGAATGGTTTTCAAAGGGCTTTGACTAGTGTTTTTTATAAGTTAAAAATCTCACTTCCTTTTGCAATATTACAACCATGTACAATCGATCTTTTAAAGGAATAGTTTTACATTTTGGGAAATGCACTTATTACCTTTCTGTCTGAGAGTTAGATGAGAAGATTGATAACCACCTTCGTATCTGTACGCTAAGTATGAAGCTACCACCATTAGCCAGTTAGCTTAGCTTAGCAGAAAGACTGGAAACAGGGGAAAACAGCTAGCCTGGCAAAGGTAAAAAAAAAATTACCTACCAGCACAATTAACTACAGCTAATTAACACAGTATATCTCACTACTGTATATCCCGGGCTATTTCTTGGACAGCGAGTCACTTCACAAAGCTAAGCTAACCAGCTGCCAGCAGTAGCTTCATATTTACCGTATAGATACGAGAGTGATTGATCTTATCATCTAACTCTCGAAAAGAAAGCCATTAAATGTATTTAAAATGTTAAACTATTCCCTTACGCTTTTTAGCTGTTTTCGAGGTGATTGGTCGTTGCAATTATGCCTCATCTCATAGTTTTGTCAAATTTATGACTAAAAATGAACTTGCATTTCCTTGACAGTTAATGCCCTATAACTATGATCTCTTAATTTGTCATTCCCTTCCTTTACTTTCATCAGACACAAAATCAAAGCCTGCAGTAGATTCTCAAAAATTAATTTCGGCATTTAACGTCTACAGGAACATACTATTAATAGTAGCTGAGATTACCAATATCCTCATTACTGCTCTTCCTGTAACTGATATGTAGGTGTATGATTTTCATACCTTTGAACCAGCACACCTCCCCAGAAGCAGCTCAGCAGACACCAAGCCGACAACTAATAAGCATGTCTGTGCTCAGCAGATGCTTATAGGACAGCTGTGAGATGAGCCATTTACATGTGTTCTTGAGAGAGGACGGCCACACCCGTGTTTTTCCTTAAATTAGTCTGCTCGCACCACATTAAAATAACTGGCTATTAATACACTTTTTCATTTGGGCAATTTGAAATCATGCCTAGTAATCAAATGAAATTAGACAAATAGACAAAGGTGGAAGGGACAGCTATTACTGCCTGAAGAGTAACAGAGGTGTTACTCCTGATTTAACAGCAAAGAGGGGTTATATCAATGCTTTCGCACAACTGAATTTTGATCAAAGCTAGAGCTTCATGACTAATTTTTTTGTTGAATCATCCAAATGCAGTTGGATGGACAGTTGCAGCCAGCTGGTGCTCAGACTACCCACCTGGAGAAGTGACAAAGTGGAATTAAATGAGCCAGCATGACCTGCTTTTTATTATTTTATTCCAAAGCTAGGTGCCACCCTCAGAATAAAGGCAGCCTTATTACGGAGTTTTTGATCAAATCAGAGTTGCCCTCCTACAATTTTTTCCTCCCTCAGGCGATGCTTTGTCCAAACAGGTACATTTGATTTAGTAGTGATCAGTGGATCTGTCCCAATTTAAAACCCACAGTCTCTTCGGATATCATGAATGATTCATTAATGTATAATCAAGCTATTATGAAAGGATGGTGGTTCTTTATGAACCATAACACATCACATAAGCCTACTGTTATTGTGTCGTATAAACCACAGTTTGTAAGTTGTTTACAGGACAAGTTCATCATAACACATAAACGCAATTCTGTTAACCATAGTTACTACCCAGCACTAATTAATTTCAGGGTGTGAACTACAGGGGAGCCAGGGGGAGCTTTGCTCCTCATAATAAGACATGAGCTCCCCTGAAAACATGATTTGTGAAATTTTGGAGAGTCTCTAAAATATTGACAATATGCTGTTTTTGCCATGCATTTCTATTTTTGTGTATCTTCTGTAAAACTGGCTATTATTGATGTATGATTCATGCATGAGGGTGATTCAGGCTTGTTTGTTGATTTGTGACCCTTGCATTTCATGTCTTAATTGTACAGAGAAATTATTGCGCTCATCTGTATGTGATAGGTAACTTTAACCATTGTTGGTGAGGACTCGATCCCTTGTAGGCAGCCTGGCGTGCTCTGTTTTTGATTTAATGCTCGTACATTTGTGTGTTTATAGGCGTTTTTGCTATTTGACCTATCCATGTTTTATTTGTCCCGATAAACTACAGAATATAGTACATCACTCTGCAGAGTATACTGTGCCGTGCAGGCCGTATTGTAGCATACTGTGATGTTTGGGTTTGATACCTGCGTTGAGGTTTGATGTGGTCATTAACTGATTATTATATGTCAGGTATGCTGACATAAAGCAAGTTGGCCTACATGCTTGCAGCTATGAATGTTTCTTTGCAACAAGAGTCACCAGTTCACACACTGATTAATTTAAAGTGTAATTGGCAAGTTGCTGCTACATCATTGGGATAGGATCTAGGATAATTACATTTTAAAACATTTTAGTTTTCTTACCACCAATCATTATCAACGCTGTATCTGGGACAGATAAAGACGTAACTCATAATGACAAGAAAACCATCTGTGCCTGACTTCAGAAAAAAAAACTATTCACGGGCAGCAGTTGTGAGTCATTGTGATTGTACATATATAGCAGCGATTCAACAGCACTTGAAAAAGACTCTTGCGGGCTTGATGAACCAGTTGCCATGCAACAGTCTTTACTGTGTGCCAGGTAGACTTGTCCAGTTAATTTGGTTTTACGATACTATTGATCAAGCACAAAAAGCACCTGATGACGGCTTCCACAGGCCTTGTGTTATCATGCTAATAATTTCTCTAGTGTTGATTAAAGAGTTAGAACTGAATATCTTGAACAAACACCCTCATAAAAGGACTGGCTCTGTTGGATGTGCCTGCACCGAGAAGCTGATATGGATTTACCCTGTTCTCTTTTTTTCAAGTCTCGATGACATGTTGTGTTTTCAGGGCTGTGGCTGTCAAAGTGTGTTTGATTTGAGGTCAGCTGGAACAACCACTCGGCACAACCTTTAAAGTATGCAAACCTCGTCTCACATGACAGGCTATCCAGCTTCTGTCACAGCCACAGGGAGTCATCAGTGGATGTTTTCTTCCATGTCACAGAAATCGAGCTTTGTTTTGTTCTTCTTCTATGTGTTTTACTTCATGGAGCTGTATTCAGAAGTGTATGCTATATGTATATATCTTAGAATATAGGCTCCACTGGGAAAAAACATTTAATCTAATTGGTTACAAATATGTGAAATGCTGTGACAACTCAATAACGCACAACAGGGGGTCTCTCTCATGCCCTACAGAGAAATGTGCTTTTGTTCCCAGTAGAAACGCATATGGTTTTGTCTGATGCAACTTCCAGAGTTGTGTGGAAAGGGGTCTTGCTAGTTGGCCAGTCTTAAATCCTTCCTCCCAGTTGCTGACTGTTATGAGTTGGGTATATATATGCACATCTCCCCACTCAGCAAGGCTTTGATCACTGAAGTGTCAGCTGAAGCTGTTCCCTCTCTGCCTGTAAGCTCAGACCTTATGATCACTTTCCCTACCATTGTGTAGTTAGTGTAAATTATGTGCAGGGTTATATAAAGCTCAGAGCAAGATGGGCTGGGACTGGACAGTGTGAGTGTCTCGTCTTTCCCCGTGGACCTCACCAATGTGAAGTCAGTCATGTCCCATTTTTCAGTGACTCACCCTAGACTGCAGATGTGGGGAAGTAAACCTTCAAATTTCTGATTACAGGCATGGCAGCCACATAGTGCGCCACAGTGTGCTGCACTGAGGAACAAAACTACATAAGTGGTATACAGCACAAGTTGTATTAATTTACAGGTGGCCTGGTTTATATTTTGAGGATGTATCTAAATTGTATGACTTCAGGATATGATGTGATGATGTCTCTACAAATTGGTTTTAGAGGATTAAAACACTTTTCTCCTGTCTCTGCTTTACTAATCCTTATCCTTAATCCAAATTTATAGCATACTGAAGACTTGAGAAATCAAAGTGGGAAAGAGAAAGGGGAAAAAAGGCAAAATGAAAAGACTTGCAAACAACACTGCATAGCTAAATGCTACTGTCTTTCACACTTACAATTTCGAGGTAGGGGTCCTCCATACTCAGCCCACGGCCTACTCAAGTCCACCACTCTTACCCCCAGATTTTTCAAGGTTGTGCCCAAAAACAAAAAGTTAAGATTGCAAAAGTAGTGAAAGGTTTGCTGCCTAAACAAATGTAAGAAAGTTGATGATTAATTCACTTTGAGCTTTATATTCATTATATTTGTTTTTATTTGTTTCTTCCAGGTGGAGATTTACATTCTATCTATACATATTTACCTATGGAGTGCGTTTCCTAAAAAAGGTAAGTTTAGCTTTCAGAGAAATGAGCACCAGCCACCTGTTATGACTGTTAAAGTCAGTATGAGTCACTGAGGTCTGAATCTACTCTCTACTGCACACATGAAGGTGCATGGCTGGCATGAAAATCTTGTGGTTTCTGAATAGATTGGTGCCAAGTCATGAGACTGGCAAGTAAAATGGATGTTCTGCTGTAGGGGACCAATTTTCTAAAGGTAATAAAGCCTTGTACAAAAAGCATTCATTAATAATGGATCTTACAAGGATCTTTCAAAGGGAAAGAGGGGCAGCTGACAAATAAAAACACACCCAATTACCATCCATTAAATATGCAATCCATTTTTAACAAAGTATGTGGTACTCAGTGATGATTTCTCTTTCTTTTGATCATGAATATCAAGTCAGTGTTCATATGTGCTATTACTGGGTGTCATGCAGGACGTGCCATTTCAATGGTTACTTGAAATGGCACATCCTACTGCCTGCTTGCAAAATGATGACAGTTTAGATGACTATAGTTGCCTGTCAGCAGCTATTTGGTAAATTTTACATACATTAAAATGACAGTTATTGCTCTGTGGATGAAGTGGTTATTAAAGTGGTTTTCCTAATGCGTCTCCATATTGATGTACTGTGACTCTTGCCTCAGACTGACTTGATGCTTAGATGCTAAGTGTTAACAGTGGCTTTTTTAAGAAATATCTCTTTAATAATATTATGATTTGGCTGCTTTAATGCTCTGATTGGGCTATTGGTGTCAGTGAAATCTGGCAACACTGCATGCTGCTTGAATTAGCGCTTCGAGTTTAGCTAAGTTAGCATGCTTTACATTTGACGTTTTATCTATGTGTTTCATATCTATGTAAATAAACAACTATCAAGACAAGATAGTACTGTACATTTGTAAACATTTTTATGTATTTTTTTGTTTCTAAAATACCAACCAACCAACTGCAAAGCTGGCATTTAGCTACTTTATAGTTGTTGGGACTAACTAGCTTGACCTCTGCGTGCTAGTTTTTGCTCCAAGTAAGAGCATTAGCTTAAGTGGCTAACATTAGCTACAGAATGCTAACCTGCCTAACAAACATAACGAGAACTCATCATTTAATGTTACCATACATTGCCATACCGTGCGTAGTTCAGGGGATCTAGGAGATTAGAGTATTCCAGTACTCCCAGTAAAAACCGCTCCCAGCAGCTGCCGCGGTTACTGAGGAGTCACTGGCATTGATGAGTCACACTTGTGAGAGTTTCGAAATTATGGTCATTTTGTCCAAGGCGGCATTTAAATATTACTGAAATATGACTGAGATAGATTAATATATTTCAAACACACATTCATGCAAAATGCATATAATCAACAGAGCAATAGTTGAGATAGCAGAGCAGGAAAAAAATCTCTCAAAGACACAAGTTGCATGACGAAGCACTTTGTGAAAATAGTTCATTCGCTGGCAATCCCTGCTGCAGGCTGGCGTCTCTGTGGGATTTATTAATAGAGCAGGTCTGGAGAGGAGTGCAGGAGATGTAAACTCAGTCACAGTGATGGGTCACTGTTTGCTTGTAACACATTCTTATGTATCGCAGTTACTGCTTCTCTTGTCGTCCTGATGTCATTATATCATCACTCAGGATTTCATATGAGGATAAACCCCTTTGGTTCCTTTTATGTCAAAGTATGCACTGCAACAAAATCTCTTATAACGACATCCATTCAGTGTTTTATAAATCTTTTTGATTTCATTCAGAATCCATCAAGGGAATTATTCATTTTTCAGTGGTCACATTGATATTTATGTGTTAGATCTTAAATGACAAGGAAATTGAACTCCAGCTGTATGTGTGGTAACAGCATAACACTGCATTGATATTGTCGCTAATGGAGCCTGCTCTTTCTAGGTTTTATTGAAAGGCTTTAAGCCCCTGAGTGTATCTTTTTTTGGTTAATTGACAGCGTTCTATTATATTTACAAAATACAACATATGAGACTTTGTCAGGGAGAAAAAAACAAAGTCTTTGACTCATTTCCATCTTTGTCCCTGGAGTTTTCACAGTAAATTGTGTTACAGTGCTGTCTTAACCTCAGTCACACTTTTATGATATTTTACATTTCAAAATATCTAGTTTTATTTGTTTCATTTAGGTTAATAAAAAGTCTAGATTTTTATGTTGCTCTTTTCATTTTCTGCAGACTCCATGGCTTTGGAACACTAAAGAGTGCTGGTACAACTACCCTTACCAGGTAAAAGCCTTTTACTGCAGCATGTTCAGTAATCATGATACAGCAAGGTGACTTGCATTACCAAAACTCCCACTTGTCAAATATTTATTTTAACCTTGTTGCTTTTTGTGTTTATGCAGCCACTGACTGTGGACATCCATTATTACTATATACTGGAGCTGTCCTTCTACCTGTCCTTACTCTTTTCCCAATTCACAGACATCAGGAGGAAGGTAAGAATGGCTCCAAATCACACCAAGACATACACCATGCATCTTCACTAACATGAATCATTTCATGTTTGTGTAAAAGATCTACTGTAATGCAAAAAGTGACGCTTTTAGTCACTCTTTCTGTGTTGAAACCAGAAAATTCAGTTCTGCTTATGCCATTGTAAGCAGTGCTGTCACAGAAAAGACATCATTATCTTTGCCTGACTGTCCATCTCTTTTCTTACTGTCACCATGATTATGTAATGTTTAGTCTATTTGCTGTTTGCTTTCCGCCTCAGTGTATTCTCACCGATGTGTGAAATAACAAAATATTGTGAGGGTAAAAGAGGATTAACACTTTTTCGAACCTTCAGAAATTGGATTCACAGTCAAACACAAAAAACTTTTCTCATACTTTCCCCAACTATTAGTGCAAAGTTTGTTTTTATCTGATATTGTGTAAACTCAGCTGTAATCTGTTACATGAAGGTGTCGTACAATACTCAGATATACAGAAGTTTTTATGAATAGATCAGCTGAAACGATTTGTCTTCACGTGATGATGTAGTGGCGGATTTCATACGTCTGTTATTTATATACATGCTTGTATCAGACAAGAATTTATCCTGTTAGGAATAGCAATAGGAAAAAGGCCTAGCTTTATGACCCATTCCTACTTACTCCTGAAAAATAATCCACACTCAACACACTTAACATATCACAAGTATTTACATGTCACTGTTATGTCATGTATTAATCAGTTAAATGTAACACCTACTTCCACCAAGCTGCTGCAGATGTCATTAACCTTCATACTTACAAACCAGAACATCAGTTTACACTGTATACACATTATGCACATTTTATTATAAATACAGTTTAAAAGGTCCAACTTGGTCAATGTTTGTAAGAACTTGAGAGCATTCTTAATGAGCAATGACCAACTTCAACTCACTTTCATCTTCTTCTTTTTTGTTGTTGTTATGAAAACGGCTACACTTTTGGTTCATTAAGTATGAATTTGCATGCCTTCCAGCCATGATCTTACTCCTGTCTCCAGTCCATCCCCAGCTCTGCCCTCTCCACAACACACTTCACTCACTGCACTCACAGCAGCCCCCATGATGCCATGCTGTGTATGCCTTCACTCTGTCATCTCTTTGTTGACTGTTGGCATGTTGTCTGTTTTTGTTTCTCCTTTCAGTTTTTTCATGCACAGTACTACACTGAGGAGGTCCTCTGCATCCCCTGCCAATTCCAGTATGTTCTCCCCGCACACTCTTTGCCTTGCTTTCATTCTGTATCTTGCGTCATTACTCTTCCTTTTCATCCTCCCTCTCATTCTGTCGCCATTTTGGACTGGTTCTGGTTGCTTTGAGCTGAGACATTTCAGTAAATTTGCTAGACGAATGCTTCCCCGTGCCACCTGTCTGCATCCTTAGTCACCTGGAGCTCCACTCGAGGCTTTCCCACACTTAATGGCCCATGCCCAGACAGGACCGAAGCCAAACTGTCATATATTTTCACTAGACTTTTACAGTAATGATTGTTTTAGATCCTGTTGAGCGTAGGTGATCCTCCTTTCTGCTCGATTTTGATTTCCAGTAGAGAAACAGAGATTTTTGGTGGAATGTGATTAAGTGCATTTACTCAAGTACTTTTATTTCCATTTCATGCCACTTTATACTTCCACTACAGTTCAGAGAGAAATATTGTACTTTTTACTCCACTATATTTATTTGACATCAATAGTTACTAATTACTTTAAAAAATAAGATTTTACATACAAAACGTATGATGAGCTTATAAAATATGATGCGTTGTTATAGATGAAACTACCCAATAGTATAGTTAATCATTAAATCATTGACCAACTACAACAGTAAAATACTGCTTTCTCATTCATGCATATCAGTAATAATGATCTAAATATACAGTTTATATACAGTATGTATATATATATATATATATATAAGTAAGATATATAATAATGTAACAGTCAGGGACAGTTTTTCTGTATTGAGTACTTTTGCTAGTACATTTTGTTGATAATATGTACTTTTACTCAAGTAACATTTTCAATGCAGCACGTTCACTTGTAATGGAGTATTTTTACATTGTGTTATTGTTACTTTTACTTAAGTAAAGGATCTGAATTCTTCCCCCTCCACTGCTTCCAAACATATTTTAAAATGGCCATATTGCAGTTTGACATAATGACTATAACTGTAAACTGTAACCAACACATTCAGTAGATGGACACATATTTCAACAGCACGACTGCAACAGCATGTTCCTGTATGCTCGGACACTGAGGGCGTACTTGCTATGTTTGTTTGTGTAAGTGGGGATTAATCATTGTCTTAACTGTTCATAGCTTTTCAATAGCTGTGCCAATCACAGTGGCGCATGACGAACATGGCTCACCAAAATAGAGGTTTTATTTTGAAAGAGCTGATCCACACAATAATCACATACTGTGCGGCTACTAACTTGGGCAAAGCACCCTTCGAGGTCATGAAAACACAAACACGTAGTGCTCCTTGCGTCAGTTGTGAAAATAGGCACCATTGTGTTGCACAATAGTTCCACATATTTCATTTATTTTTGGCGGCAGTAAGGGCCTTGTCATTTTTAAAATACAGATTTTTTATAAATTGTTATGCATTACTGCAAACACACACAGCTATTGTATGTGCACACAGCAGTCATGTCCCTTCCACTTAATCACATGTCTGTATTGTATTAGATGCTCTGGGTATGTGCCGCATGCAGCCGTGAGGCGGTTTTGAGAGTACTTTCTTTAGTTGTGTGACGTTTCCTTGGCAACTGTGTCCCCAGGACTTCCTGATCATGTTCCTGCACCACGTGGCAACAATCTCCCTCATCACCTTTTCCTACGTGAACAACATGGCACGAGTGGGAACTCTGGTCATGTGTCTCCACGATGCAGCCGACGTGCTGATAGAGGTGAGGGCGGGTGAGGGAATGAAATGCTGTGGATGGACAGACGGGCAAATGGAGGCAAAGATGGTTGTGTGTGTGGGTGGAGTGTTTGGAGTTTACATGCTCAGCTATCCATCTTCATCTAAATTTAACTACCGTCCTTATATTATGAACATTATGTCAGACTGTATCATACAAGTACAGTGCATGTTAAACATACTCTTTAGGTTATGATATAGTCTAGTTATACCCTCATTTTTAATTCTTATATTGTCACAGATATTTCAAGTACTTGTTTACATGAACAGATTAATGATTCTTTTTTTTCTACCAAGGCTGCCAAGATGGCCAACTATGCCAAATGCCAGATACTGTGCAACCTACTGTTTGCAATGTTTGCAATTCTCTTCATAAGTTCCAGGCTGGGAGTTTACCCTGTCTGGTAAGTGTCTCATTCTCTTTCCTGTGTACCACAGTTCACTGAAATAGTGTTAGCCTGTCATTTGCATACAGTCCATACAGACTTTAAAAAACCCTGCAGCAGATGCCTGAGTTGCTCTGCACATTTTGGCAGACCATCCCTGAAAATACGTGTCAGTGCCATGAAGATCTCAGTGCTTTTTTACTACTTTCTCCACAACAGTTTGCAGTTCAGACACATCTCTGTGAATTTTGTTGCTAAGTAATAGTTACTATGGATACAGCAGCTTTAACCTCTCAAAGAAAAGCCAAACAAATCAACAAATGAAGAGCAGATCATTGTGGTTATTGCTTTATCATTGAAAACAGTGTCTAGAAATGCACCAAATTGTTAAAACATCAAAGGGTTTTCTGCTCATGAGGATCATTTTGGGGTGTTGCGTTTTTTGGTTTTACATATTCATTGCATTTATTCAGCATTTCAAGTTGTAGGCAATCCATCCAAATTGCTGTACCGGAGAACAGAGGCAGCTTTAAATATTTTAATTAATTTCTGGCGGCTTTATTTTACCCAGACATTTGAAAGTCTAATTACAGTAGATGGTGAGTGCCAATTATAACGGGCCTTTCTGATGATATTTGCAGAGTTACCATGAATCAGCTTTAGCCCTTGAAAGTGTGTACAGCAGTCATCTTGCAGTCATCAGCAGCAGTGTTATCACACCTTTCACGAGTGAAGGGAGACATGATTTTCGTTTCCGAGTCAGGCAGCTGCAGTTGTCTGCTTTTCTTTGAGATACCATCGATTCTTGATCAGCACAAAAATGCTGTTTCGGGCATCTAGATTCTAGTTTGTTGACTTTGATAATTGGGGCTTTTTTGAAGAAAGCATTTGTGCTTTTAGATTAGTCTGTGCACAGCATTTTAAGACTAAAACTGTTTTTGCCAACACCCGACAGTTCTCTGCCTTTGTTTCCACACTCTAATATGATGATCCCTACACTACATTTTAGTCAGCCCCCACCACACCAGTAGTAAAGTTGTCATTACTGTAAAGCTGTTGCCATGGCTTCAGTATCTGGAGGATGATTCACAGACAGCCATTTGCAAGAATTGGCTCAGGGATAAATTTAACACAGGTCCTTGAAATTATTTGATCGCATGTCATGTGAAGCCAGGCGATACACCACTTTTTCTTCTCCAGTAATTATGGTTAGATTTATCGCTGTACACATATTGAACTATAAACAAAATGCTATTTCAAAGACATACATCTGTCTGTGCTACAAACACATCATTAAAGGCTGATGACTGATGCATCGCAGCGATGATGGTTTACAAGTGCATTTGAAGTGTCAATATGCAAACAGATGTTTAAGGCAGTTTCTACTTCCATTTATGGCGAACTGTGGGAGTGGAAATGAGACTCCACTTCCTCAATGATTGAGATTTATAAAACAGAATAAGGTGTGAGTCTACACAGAGTTTTATGCATCTGGCCCCAGGTGTTCCATGAAAGACAAAGAGCTGGAGCAGAGCCCACCTCATTTCTTTTTACTGGCTTCTGTTTGGCTTCGTCTAGCTGCTCCTCAGGACATACAATAAATCCCTCTCTAAGAGAGAATGCTTTTAATGCTTGTGTTTTTCTAATGAAACATGTCAAGTTGATTATCTCCCTCTCCCTCTGTTGCTATGGAAGGATTTTAAATACCACCTTGTTCGAGAGTTGGGAGATTGTAGGGCCCTACCCGTCCTGGTGGGTCTTCAACCTGCTTCTGATCCTGCTGCAGCTTCTTCACTCCTTCTGGTCCTACCTCATAGTGAAGACAGCGTGCCGAGCCATCTCCAAAGGAAAGGTGAGTCACAGCTCCTCTTTCGAGCCCCTCTGCATAATCCTTGCATTTATACCTGTTCTTGCAGGCTGTTTTGCTGCTAGTACATATAAATTTACTGTGTAGTGTTTTCAGTAACCACTTCTGACTTTCCTTTTCTGTTCTCAATGCAAACCTGCAACCTTGAAGGTGGGAAAATGGAATCCACTACATGTAAGTAGCCCTAAAGGGGAACATCTCAATCAAAATGGTGTACTGTCTGCTGAGTTTAATTTCATGTCTCCAGCAGCCTTGTAATCTTTTGCATTCATCATGATCCTTATTGTCAATCAGCCCTAACTTAATCAGTGCATTTTTAGCTATGCTAGTAGCAGTCTGTCAGTCTGTCGGCCAGTCCACCAGTTTGGTCCAGACTGAAATATCTCAGCAACTATTGGATGTAATGCTCACGAAATTCTGCGCCACCTGCAGGTCAGTTTTCACTTATCCTGTGAAATATCGAAACATCTATTTGATGGATTGGCCCAAAATTTTGTACAGCTATTCATAGCCCCCAGACAACGAGTCCAAATAACTTGAGGGTGATGCTGATGTTGCCTCTAGCACCACCATGAGGTTGACATTTGTGGCATTGAGTGCAATATCTCAACAGCTATTGGATGAATTGCCATGAAATTTGGTTCAAACATTCGTGTCAGCGTCAGAATGAATTGTGATCATTTTAGTGATCCTCAGACTTTTCATCTGAGCACAGGGTTGCCAAGTCCGCGGTTTTCCCGCAGAATTGGGCTACTTTCGAAGTGTTGCCACAGGTTGAATTTTTTGTCCGCTGGTTGGGTAGACCTATTTTGCATGCAAATTACATGTATAATATCTATAAATAAAATCCATATTTAAAATTAAATAATTTATTTATAGGCTATCCAAATCCTACCAAACTGTCTCCACATCAGCATGTACACACATGGACATGGGACATGTCACACGCCCTGACGCCCTGACGACCACACACACACACACACACACGATGTGCCTAGTGCTCTCTCTTGGACTTTAAAAGTAGTGTATATGGTTTGGCAGGGGCATATTTTGAGTTCTGGTATTGGGCTGGGTTTTGGGCTGGTTTTATCGGCCGTTGGGCTGGTTTTGGGCTGGTTTTGATTGGCCATTGGGCTGATTTTGTCACACAGACCTGGCAACAATTCAAATTCAAATTGTCCAACACTTTTGTTTATGACCAAAGACCTGAAAAACTCAAATGTTAGCATGCTAACTTGCTAAATTAAGATGGTGAACATGGTAAACATTATACCTGCTATTCAGCATTCGTTGTCAAGCATTGTCATTGTGAGCATGTTGCCATGCTAGCGTTAGCATTTAGCTCAAAGCACCGCTGTTTCTAAGTACAGCCTCACAGAGCCGCTAGCACAGCTGTAGACTCTTAGTTTATATTCCATCTCATTATTACCAGTTGTGCTGCTTGTTATTGGTTTTCCTGTAATTATTTTGTCAATTTATTTGTAAATCTTGAATACTCTCTTATTATATTGGATAAATCTACATTTGGCTTGTTAGATTATATAATGTCTAGTGCTAGTAAACAGATTCGTTGATCGTCAAAAAGTGAATTGCCAACAATTTCTGTTTATTAATCGTTTATCAGGCAAAAATGCAGAACATTCACTGGTCCCAGCTTCTCAAATGTGAGGATTTGCTGCTGTTCTGTTTTATATCATTGTAAATTGAATATCTGGGGGTTTTGGACTGTTAGTAGGACAAAACAAGGTCAGGCTTTGGGAAATTGCGATGGGCATTTTCCATTATTTTCATTTTACTAAATGACTAAATAAAGCGATCAATCGGAAAAAGGATTGCGAGATTAATCAGTAATGAAAATAATCATTAGCTGCAGCTCAAATAATGTTTTGTTCAGAGCTCTCCATATTTCGAGTTGGCAAATAGATTTTATGGCTTTTACAGCTTGTCGCCTGGTATTGATCGGCAGAACACCTCCCAGTTTGACACGCAAAAGCCCATTTGTAGCACCGCCATGCATGGCTGCCACAGATAATGACGCAGATAAGAGTTTTAATGAGAAAAATGTCATCTCTAAGCATCCCTCTTATTTCTGCAGGTGTCTAAAGACGACCGCAGCGACATCGAGTCCAGCTCCGACGAGGATGACAGCCCCCCACCCAATCAGAAGCACCACAGCAGCACCACCAATGGGACCAACAAAAATCACGGGACCAACGGCTACCTGACAGGGGCGCCGTATCCCGACGAACACTGACTAAGCTGATATCACAACACTGGAGCCATGCTACAGACACCATCCATCAATCTGTGTGTGTGTGTGTGTGTGTGTGTGTGTGTGTGTGTGTGTGTGTGTGTATTTGAGTGTATGGTGGAGACATGAACAACATCGCCTGCCTGGCACTGGAAGTTCTTGATAGGTTTGAATGCAGTTTTGTTATCAGTTTGATTCTTTACTAATTTCCTCGCGCAATTTATTCTCTTCATCTATATATTTGCATCAAACTGCACTCAGTGAAATATCAAAGCACTCCTATCGGTACAACCCACTCTCTGTTTAGCCAATGAATGAAAGCATTCCACTTTATGGTGTAAGCATGCTACTTTAACATACAGTAGTCTGGCATACTGGGGGTGTGTTTTTTCTTATGTTTGTGTCTTTCTATGTTATTTATTTTTTATAAATACGTTTGCAGATGGTAGTCGGACATCTATTCTTCTTTGATGTAAGTGTTGAAGACGAGATAATCTTGGAACAACAACAACACAGCTGTTTGTTCACATCACACATCATGATAACGACAAGTATTAGCAAAATGCTGAAGACCTGGGTTTACTTTTAATGCTACACCCCCAAAGATATGCCAAAATGTGTGAAGTTTACTCACATGTTGAAATACATTCTCCACTCAAACTGTATATGAGATGTCAATAACAGTATTCAGTGTGTGCATCAGATATGGCTAGATGCTGTATTCCCTATTAAAGCATTTTGTTAAGTATTCTGGTACATTTCTGGTAAGCATTTCATTAAAGGCCATTTGTCCTCTTACGAGGCAGACATGAGTTGTTTGAATTATTCAATAAAAAAACATTGATTGCAAATATGTGTTGGTCTGTTCAATAAGTTCAATCAGCAAAGAACAACCCTTATCAAGAAATTGATTTAGCCATAAATAATGACTTGAGATCGAATTATATTAATTGATTACTTATGAGTAAACATTAAGAATTGTGCTGTGAATGTGTGACAATTAACTTAAGGACAGTTGTAGGCCACAGAAGACATCTTGAAATGTCACAGTAGGAAAAACACAGGTGTAAATAATAAACTCAATGAAGGCTGAATTTCATTTAGCTGCTTCAGTTTCAGGGTCCTGGTAATGAGCATGCTGGCTCACTGTCACACTGTCATGACGTGCAAATAGAACAGAACCATCATTAGAGGTGTTAGCGACTATAATCAATATGTTTATATTAACAGCGAATCACATGACTTCTTGTATGTGAAAGGGGTCACTCATAGTGACCAACCCACAGAGAATAATCCCAAATTCTGCAGCTCTACGGAATGTTTTAGTGTCTTTCAGCTTGTTGTTTTGGTTTTCCGGCCCACAACTTAACTGTTTTGGTTCAGTCTCACCGCTCTCATAACGTAGCCGCAACAGGTAGCTGTTTTTGGTGAAAAAGCTCTAAAAGAAATCCACCGTACACTGCCTGCTCAGCACCAAACAGCAGACAGACAAAGTTAGTAACTAGCTGGTGAACATAGTGCAGCATTTAGCTGCTGAAGAGCCAGATATTTCCCTCAGGAGATGGTGGAGACCAAAACCAGAGTGCATAAAAATGACTCCAAATGAATGATAATGTTGCTCTGTGTCAGCCATTAGTTACAGTTTATAAAGCCTTTATACAGAGTGACTTATTAGAACGTGGTACCCAGTTATTGTGCTTCTTTTCAACATGAAATAGTATACTTCTACTCATACAACATATGATACTTATTTTGTCACAGAGCTTTTTGGTCACCACTGATATGCTAAGTGACAGATAAGAGCATGAATGGGCCTTTGTTTTGTGTTTATATCTTTTACTTTCTTTATATCTGTGGCAGATCTTGCTTGAGTTTACATTTGTAGTTTCTTTTTTTTCTCCCTCTCTCTGGAATTTTCCTCTGTGTAGTGCACTGACAGAGGCTCAGGTGATTTCCGCATGAGTGACTTTGGGAGGAAAGTGGTCAAAGTTCCAGGTGCAAAGTCAACAAACAGCTACAGCCTTAAGATGAAGGACCCTATCAGCACCTGCTCTGTGAGTATTTCTTTGAAAAATCCAGTTCAGTGTTTACTTTTGAAATGCACTGGAGTAGAAAATAAGATCTGAATATGCGTTTTATTGTTAGAGACTGATTTCACAACTATCGCAACTGACTTTGCGTCGGTTTGAGCTCGGTTGATTCAGGCCGTTATTGCTCCATGGCAAAGATCTCATGGAGCCTTATTCTCTGTCTTTCAGTATAACCAACTCTATCAAAATGTGAAACGATTTTCAAAAACTGGGGAGTTTTTCTGCAAAGAACTTATGACAGTTTTCCAGCAAAGGTGCGTTCAGTACAGCTATTGCCTTCAGACATTTTAATGGCATCAGGGGTTATTGTTTGACTCAGTTATTGTCTCTTGCTGCAACCGGTTCCTGTTTTAGGGCTGAGCTGGAACTTACGTATGCAAAAGGACTACAAAAACTTGCTGGCAAACTCATCAGGGCCTCCAAAGGAATGTCAAACAAGTAAGAGTAATTTTGAATTGGCACCGTCTTTCGTCTGTTTTGTGTTTAACATGACTTCTTCCTGGGGACTAACCGCCAAGTGGTGCACAGATATAATGGTATCATGGGAAATAACATGCGCCTGGCAAGTTGGTTGTGATCAAAACATAGGCAGGTGTCGGGTTAATTAGCCCACAGCTCTAACCTTTTCATGCCGGCTCCCCACTCAGTTCCACCTACAGCGCCTGGTGTCATGTGTCAGATGAGATGTACTCAAGAGCAGACGCCCACAGGTAGTTTTCAACCTGAGTTCACCTCATAGCTGTGCCTTTTCCACAGATTTAACAAATGTTAGGGAGATGTGGAGTGAAATGTAATGTGTTGTTCTCATTTCAGGTCATTAGGAAATGCATTTCAGCAAGAAGCAATCCTGGAAATACGACAAGTCTTAGACGAGCATAACAAGAGGAAGAGACCTGTATGAAATTGATTCTTTATCTTCGTACCAGTACGTCTGTCTGTTCTAGCTGCCAGCCATCATGTGTCTAACATTTTCTGCACTTTATCAGCTTGACAGTGCCATTGAAAGAAATGGAAAACTTGTTACTGTTAACTGGAGTGAGCAACTCAAGGTAAATAATCTTCCAACAAGATTTTTTTTTTTTGACTGTCGACTATCATGGTATGGTAAACTTTATAGTGAAGCCCTTACAGTATGTATAATGCATTACGATGCATGAATAATGCATTATTGAGTTGATGTAAGTTTTAATAATGCATTATGATGTGTTAAAACAGTTACAAGCAGGTAACTAAAATACTTTTTATTTTACAAATTCAAGGATTATAATAGATTGTAATCAGTCTATCCATTTTAGATGGCATGCTATAAAGTCTTACAAACATCTTGGCACTGCTGTTACCACACTCTTTGCTCATTATGGCACCATGATGTTCACATGACTTTATAACCTTTTATGTATGCATGCTGCAATTCATGAAGTATTATAAAAAAAAACCCTCTGGCTTATAACACCATATATTATAAGGTTAGGTGAATGTTTTATAATGCATTATGTAACTGAAAGCTTTGCTAATTTGACTGTTTTTGCAAAACAACTTAGAAAATTGAATTTACATTTAAAATGTGCAATAGATGACGGAATGAATGGAATAAACTTAGATTTCCTGAAATATCAATTTAATATAGAAATACTGTAGATACTCATCATATAAAAGATTCAGCAGGCAGTTGTAATATAATTAACTTTCAACCTTGCCACTCCTGTATGTAGCCTATACCATTCTTTCTTGTGCATTACACCAGCTCAAATTTAAAATCTGGCAGTTTAAAGTTGCTGTAAAGAGATGCACCTTTAAAGTAAAGTGCTGTATGCAATCTTATTATATATCATTTTCTAATATCAATAATATGTAACATGGATTTGTGTGTTAAAAAGATCAAGAAGAAATTGGTTGGACTAACAAGAGAGCATGAGGCTTTGTTCAACTTCGTGGAGAACAACAAACACATTTGCACAGAAAAAGAAAAACAAAAGGTACAGTATGTGGCTACCAGAGTATTCTTCATCACTGCGTATGTTTTCATCGTCCGGAGTGAATACTAGCTGGAAAAGCTGCCAACATGCTCACTAAAATATTTTTTTCCCCCTGTTCTTGACCGCAGATGCTGAACAGGCTGACTAAGTCAGCAGAGATGCAGGCGCGGGTGGATGAGGAGTACTTTAATATCAACATGGAGGGTCATCAGATGAGACTCAAGTGGGAAAACACACTGAAAAACTGCCACCAGGTGTGGAAAAAATGCTCTCCTACTTCTCATATTGTAGGCATTTAGCTGTTCCTCTCATCCAGAGTGGCTTTTTGTGAGCAAACAGGTAGGTTCAGTGTCTTGTTCAAGGACACCTCATTTATGATAAGAGTTGAACCAGTGAGCTTTTGGTTGCAGAAAATGCTCTATGAGCTCTAGGTCAGTCTACCACCCAAGTGCTCTGTTTGGAGCACCAAATTACCACAGTCCACCCGGTGTATTCTGCGACTTAATTCATGCTGTAATGATCTGAGATACACACATTTTTATCAGTATGCAGCAA
Organism: Oplegnathus fasciatus; assembly: GCA_003416845.1. Lineage (NCBI taxonomy): Eukaryota > Metazoa > Chordata > Actinopteri > Centrarchiformes > Oplegnathidae > Oplegnathus > Oplegnathus fasciatus. The sequence goes on along the minus strand of NTHP01000086.1, from coordinate 670,567 downwards.
GGAATAGCAGCACAAGGGAAAATGAGGGAAGAGCCTCGTTCAAGGACACGAGGCTGCTGGTTCAAACCCATGATCTTTTGCTTACTGCACAATCTTTCCGGTCACTATGACCTTGTTTTCCTCAGTGCTTTTATTTTAACTCAGGTTTAGATGGCAATCATCCAACAGGAGGGTGAATGTGATTTACAGTAAGCATCACAGCTCTACTTTCTGCTTTTCCAGATCATACAGGAGCTGGAGAAACAGCGAATTGAAGTCCTGTGCAACATTTTGAAACGATACAACCTCCACATGTCCAGCTTTGGGCAGACCCTCCAACATGTAAGACGTCCTGACCTCCATCCTGCTCTGAAGTATGCACTAAATCCCATGACGGATATTATAACTTAAACATACTTCTGCCACTTCCAGGGACAGAAACAGATAGAGCAGGCAGCCCAAAGGGTGGACATCGATAAAGACATACAAACTCTGGTGGAGGAAAACAGCATCACAGCTGAGGATAACAAAGCTGAGTTTTTGATGGCTGATTATTTTGTAAGTCTGCAATTTTTTTTCTTGCTCTGAGAATCTGTTGTTGCATTTTGTTGAAGAGCTTCCCTGCAGGCCACAGACTCATTCAGTGACTCACCCACTCAAAGACATACCCAGTCATCTCTGCAGGGGGTGTCTTTTCAATGGGAGTGTACAACCCGCAGTTATAAAGATGTACTTGTCATTTTGTGACAGGGCCTGACATGAAGGCTGTTTTTTTTTTGTAGTGTGCTCTGATGTATATTAACTGTTTTTAACATCTTGTTGTGTTATAAATTTTAAATTACGTAGCTGACAGGTTGTACTCAGGCCTCCCTTGCAAATATGATAGTAATCTAAATGGGATTTACCTGATTCAATAAATGTTTTTGAATGTTTGTAAAAATTTCCAGGAAATACTCGCTTTGAATGTGTTGGGCCCATTCAAATCCACAGCACAAGAGACCTTGTAGCTTTGGCACATACACTTTAGCATGAATGGCAGATCTTAACCAAGGCCATCATAGTAACTGATGTAATTCGATAAATGTTATGTGCATGCATCAGGAGGAGGACAGCAAATCACTGATGGGCAAAGACCGAAGAAAAGAGGCCATCAAACTCAAACTCCAACGTCTGGAGATCAGTACTGCAAAAACAAAGAAAGACCGTGAAGGCGAGTGAAGTACATTATCCATTAAATAATGCATTAAAATTACACAATATAATCTGACGGAGGCGGGAAAACTGTATTTCAGTATGACTCAGTGACTCATAATGGACAGTACTACTGAAGGTCAATCATTATGTTTCACCTTCGACATTCTTGTTGCAGGAATTGAAAAACTGATGAAAACATACTCCGAGAATCCATCTTTTTCAAACCAAAAGAACCTTGAGGAAACTGAACAGCAGCTTGATGAGGTAAACAGTGTACAGTGTGTGTAGAGCGGATGGATAGTGATGGATATTTACCTTAAATAGATCATGAATCAGATGTGCTGAAGTGTTCGCTAATGTCACCTTGTTACCTGTAGAGTGCTCTAAAACTGGATCTTCTCGAGGCCACTCACTACAAACTCTCCGTATCGCTGTCTGAATTGGAAGGGAAACCCAAGTCCTATCACCGATTTAGTGAAAGCATTGGAAAATGGAAAGATAAGGTAAGACTACATGTATCATCTTCAGGACATGAGGTATGTTCTGGGGTAGTGGCAGCCTAGTGGTTAATGGAGAGTTTCTAATTGTGATGTTGCTGGCTTGAATGCCCAAAACTGATGGGGAACGTCTTAATGGGCAAAAAAAAAAAAAAAGAATTAAGCTCTTCCTCAGCATATTTCAGATGTGCATCATTAAAAGCATTAAAAACAGACCTACTGGAACCACAGTGGGATACTGGACTGGTTATATTGGCCAGGTGGGGTGAGAATTGTTTCTGACTTTCTCTAGATTAAAAAGGACAGTGTGAAAAAGTATCTGCCCATTCTGAAACAGCGGTTTAATTTACATATTTTTATGTGGTTATTGTGTTATAATTACGGAATTAAGGAACAGCTGCATGGGTGACTGTACATTTTTGAAGTGTCTCAGATATTATAGTGCATTTTTGTCAGATGAGCTCAAACTTCAACACCGCCTTTCATGTTTCAAATGTGTTTTTGAATGGATTTTAAGTCATCTAATGTGATTAATTACACAAAATTTTTATACAAGTCATAGTAATCATAGGATTGTCAATGTTTAGGTTTGGTCCCTTTCAGTATGTTTGGTCAAGTTTGCATTTGTACTACAACCACTTGGAGTGGCAGAAGCTGGATGTTGTATATTAGTCTAGTAAATTTTATTTATATAGCCCAAAATGACAAATTTACCTCATAGGGCTTTACAATCTGTACGGCATACAACACCCTCAATCTTTAGACCCTCTGTTCATATAAGGAAAAACTCCCAAAATTTGATCACTTTTAGCTTTCAATTTTGACTTCCCTCCTTGGTCACTAACTAGTTTTAATGCATGCTCAATCACAAGTGGTGTTCAGATGTCACAAGTGGCTCAGGTTGGTGGGAGGTGTGTCCTTTGCAATCCAGCCAATAATCGCTCCTTTTTTTTTTTAACCGAATCATAATTAAAGCTACTTCACAATCGTTCCTTGCACCTCCTGGCAACTGCAGAGGTGCCTCTGGTTAGGAGTTGCTATTATATGATATTGTGATTTCTACAATTCATGACATTTCTAAAGACAAATAATGTGGATCAATAATAAGACAAACTATTTTTCTGTCCAAGGACTGTGAGCACAGTGTTGTTCAACTGACTCGTCCAGTCAAACTCAGGAGGACCCCGTCCAGATCCCGACAGCCACTTAGAGGTTCCGTCATTTACAAAGGGCCTGTTCAGTTTGGGACACAACTGTCTGTGGAGGCTTTGCAAAGTCCCACTGACCACGGCACTTCCACAGCTACAACACATGAAGCTGCAGCTGTAGAGTGTGACAGCACTGTTAACGGAGAACTGCCTCACACTGATGACGACAAAGAACAAGGTAATACATTTGCAGAGCGTCAACACAAAGGTTTATTATGTCTGGAATTCATCACATTTGGAATTTCATCATGAAATTAAAAATATGAAAAATATCAACGTTGAACAGGTCAAATAACACCAGAGGTGTGCAGCATGGGAAAATGCAAGGCCCTGTACGATTTCACACCTGATCAGGATGATGAATTGACTTTGAAAGAAGGTGAGTGGCAACTTAACTGATTATCAACAGTAGTAGAGGTTTATAACTAATCCAATAAAAATGACTGGATTTTTGGTGTCGCAGGAGATCTTCTAGACATTCACGTGAAGGAAGAGAACGGTTGGTGGTTTGGCGAACTTAACGGGAAGATGGGCCATTTCCCATCAACCTATGTGGAGGAGCTGCCTGTGTTAAGCGAAGTCAAATCATCTGACGCCTGACTGACCTGACACATGAACAGTAAAAAAATACAAAACTCACCCTGAATCAAAGACATTAACTTCTGCAGTGCCAAAAATTGAAAGACAAAAGCATTCAGTTAAATAATTGTCAGGATGTATGATGTATAGGTTATTTTGTAATGCTGTTCGGATCCATGCTGTATGTGAATTTTTATACCCAAATGATTATTTTATTTTTTTCATTATTTATGCCACATTGTGTACAGACAAATTCAACTATATTGAGAATTTAATAAATATGTATTTTAATAGATTCATATGATTAACACAAGTAAAAAATGGAGCCCAGGAAAATAAAAACTATATACGTATCCCCACCCTGTTTAAACTGAGTAATGACATGAGAAAATAAATGAAAACTGCCTACATCATATGCGAATCTTTCTTTACTTTTGAAGAAGAACATCTACAGTAAACTGGTGCACAAAAAGAGACACAAAAGACAATAAGGCCTCATCACCATTTCAACCAGAACGCCTGTTCTCTCAAGTTCAAACTCCAGGGTTTGAAACGATGCCAAATACGTAGTTTCCAGTAAACTGCAACACAACCATGCTCAGAAATAATGAAACAGCACACTTGTGCATATAATTGACACCAGTGTTTATGTAGTAAGAAGTCCAGATTTTTTAATATAGCTTTTTACTTATTACCCAGAGAAGTGTATTTTGAATCCATATCTATTAGTCAGTTGATGCTTTGTTTACAGACCTGTACTGTAGATACAGACTGAAAGCTGTGCCCATTGCTGACATTAGTCCACATTGCAGCAAGAACTTCACTGCATGTTTTTTTCATCCTCCTTTCCTTCCAATCTTAGCAGCGTGCCTGAGAGATAAACTCCTTCCTGACGTTTGCCAGGAATGCTGGTAAGTTATTGGTCTCCTGAAGACGGCTTTCCAAGACTGGCAAACACTCGAGCACGGGGTCACTCGACACAACTGCAGAAATTGAAGGCTTAGGTAAATATTATAGAGGCCATTTACAATGGTTGTTGCAGGATAAGGCTGGTGATATTTAATACTTTTATTATTGTCAATAAATCCCACGATAAGACAAGAACCAGCAGTGCATTAGTCTCTCAATACTTTTTGACTTCCCTACCCTGTCTGCCACACTTACCCGCATGCACATTAGTTCCTACTGAAAATGTTTAAAAACTGGTCATAAATATGTAGTTTTATTTTTAAATAAGCCTAAATAACTTCCCAAAACAGCTGGGCACTGTAGTTTTAAGCAAATGTTATTCAAACAGGAGTAAATGCTGAATTTGTTAGGGACTATTTTTAGTTGTGGATTAATATACATTTGGTGCTCTAGTGAGTATTCACAGCTGCAGGGTGGTGTATATAGGATTGACTCAAAATGCATTACAGTGGTCGTATTCATGAGAATGAAGGAACACGTCGGCCAGTGCAACAGAGTGGCACATTTATATGTTTCTTAATAGTTTTCAGATAACAATGGAGATCTACAGTACAGAGGAATGAGCTATATGAGGCTTTGGCATTACAAGCAGTACTTTATAGGATCAGTTCATTGTTGGTTTTTGTCTTATGGCATTTGTGACACTTCTGGTACACAGTAAATGTGTGTAACTTACTCTGGTATGATCCGTTCTCTTTAATCCCCATTGTGACAACGTAGGCGCTGTCCTGATTTGAAGGGTTGATATTCCGGAAAACAAACTGCAACTTTTCACCTTTACAAGGACAACAAACACATTCTGTAAATTCTGAAGTCATTTTTACTTCAACTGAAGAGAAAGTCAGAGCTTTACTTGACACAAGCTACAATTACTGTTGTGTGTTTCACAAAGACGTGGCTGCGCTTGCGACACACTGTTTTCTCCCTTTTCCTCCCCAGTCTGCTACAGCCAATTCTCCTATGGTGGCTCTTGCTGGTGTACTCCCACTACTGACCAGATGTGTGTATATATTGTTGAACTCCCGTCAGTAAAACAGCTATTTCTCATCAAACCACTTATTTTTTGGTTGGTTTTGGGGTCATCAGTGGGTGTGCACCATATGACTAAGCTAAGTTATTTCTACATCTGTGATTGTGTTTTTCTAGGGAAGTATTAAAGGCACAAAAAGAGGGCAATCTATCAGGATACAAACATATTTCTCATTAGAGCCCACAAGCTTCAGGCAGAGGAACACCCAGGCAGAAGACACTGTGAGCTGTACAAAATTTCAACTCCCTAATCTCCATATTAGTTGCTATTAATGTAAAAAAAACAAAACACAGTGATTGATAATAGAAACAAGACTCAAGAAAGATACTGAATATGTAGAATGTAAATGTTTGTGCTTGGCATACCTTTAACCAATTGTGTTTTGCCGAGGATTGTTCGTATCTCCATCCCCAGATGATCCTGAAAGACAAGTCTGGCTTTCTGGAGATTCCTCAGTCTGTCTTTGTTTGCTTTATTTTGAGACTCGATTACTGAAAAGAGAAAAAAAAAAGGTGCAGGGGTCAATTACTAAAACAAATGTATGCTACAGTCACAAATTAAGTTCTGTGATCTACGCCATTAATTCCATGTTTAAATATCAACTTACACTCTTTTCTCTTGGCTTGTTCTTCTTTAAGTTTCTCTATCTTCTGGATGATGTCATCTTTCTGCATCTCCTTCTGCTGGATCTCAGATATCATGTCAGAAATGGCATGCCGTTTCTCTTTCAGCGACGCATTTTTTTGTTGCAAGTCTGGGGGACAAACATTGCATCGGTATGCTTTCACATAAACAATGAAACCTCTGGAGCTTCATTACAAACAAGTATGAGCCCACAGTGTGTATCAGAAAATGAGGAATTGTTCAGCACACGAAAACAGCTTTAGCACTGGAACAAAAATACAGATAACATGGGGCAAAAACCAATAACTTCATCAATCTTGTAAACATATAAACACACAGCTATAACTGAGTGTGTGGCACACATGTAAATTCCTTGTGGCCTGATGCATAAACTCACCTCTTTTGAATGTCTGTATTGTCTCAAACAGCATCTCATCGTCCTTACATTTCTTTAAACATGTATCTGCACCAAAGGAAAAAAACAACATCAATTCTCACGTTAACTGAAATAACTGTATAAGAATGAAACCTGGCCCTGCTGAGTCTTACTCGGTGTCATAAAATACTTCAAAAGCCCCACAACTCTATGACCACCAATTGTTTTTTATGTTCAATTGGAAACTAAGACACTACTCAAGTTGAAACAGTAAGACTAACACTCAGCCATAAATGGTATTCTTAATTCAAATAAAAATAATACCATGACACTGACACAGTGGTGTGTTTTTCATAAAGGGGCTACACCACTTGTGGCCATGCTTTACAGTGATTAATAGGGTTGTCTGTACTCCTCTGTGTAACTGAATAATAAAACACTTCAGGAGTTTTTAAAAAACTACCTGCAAGAGAGCCATGTACATAACCTAACTATACTCCACAATATAGCTGTTACACATGGGCTACTACAGCCATTCATGACAGAAGGTTTTTAAAATTGTAAAAGCTAGTTAATAGTATTTTGAATATTTATTTGATAACCCACAGCTTATAGGTATTATACAGTACAGTATTGTACTACAAGAACAGTAGCTTATAGGTAAAGTAACAGCAGGAAAGGTCTTAGAGGCCCGTGCTCACTTGGAAGATTTAACCAACGTAAATGGAATATGGTCAGTTAGTGAAATGCATGGACACAGAATATCTCAGGTGAGGAGGGGTCACATTACGCTACCCCAACCAAAGACCAATGCTATGAAAAAAACAGTAATGCACAGAGCCATATCTCACTGGAACAGTTTGCCATGCTTTAAATCTCTTTAAGAAGCAGCTAAAGAGGTTCTTGAAAACAGGCCTGAAAAATAAAACTTTTTGCAATATAGATGTTCAGATAAACTGAGATTGTTATTGTTGTTTTGTTGTACCTGTCAATCCATTTTAACTGTTCTAATTGTTTTAAAGTTTTGTATGTGTATGGTTTTGGTGTAATTTGCAATGTTAATGTTGTAACTTTGTTTACTGTATGAAGTGTAAGTGCAAACATTGTTGACTTTATGTGCTTTATTTGAATATGGACCCCAGGAAGAGTAGTTATTGCCAAGGTAACAACTAATGGAGATCCCAATAAACAAGAAACAATATCTCAAAACATACCAAGTGCAGACTTCACAAACTGTCTGTGGGACTGGCACAGCTCTGTAGTCGCGTCAATTATCTCCGCATATGTTTTAAGCTGTTTGCTGTGGATGTCCTCCATTGCACTGGTGAACCTGTCACTCATGTTGGGATCAGTAATGGACGTCATGATGTTGGGATGTCAGACAATCTGCGATAAAAACAACAGACAGCACAATGCTCATCATGTGCACTTAAAAGAACAACATTATTCTCCCCTTGCATAGCACTTTTTAAAAATAGTATAATAATGTCATCAGTGTATTATTGTGATGTATGTGTTTATATCTGGCTGCAAACAGAATTTTCTTTGGGATGATAATAAAGTTCAGGTTGGAGGCTGAGGAACAAACAGAAAGGGGCCAAATTGCAATGTGACATGAAGCTGATAATATGAAGCCCACTTACTGTAAATATTACTGTTCTGTTAAGACGAGGACATTGGGCAGTTACTGTAATGTTAAACAGTGTAAAAAAGGTAGAGCACGGATCAATACTCCCACCCCCTGCTACACATACACAAGCCTGTATGGTTGTATAAATGTATTTATGAATTACCAGAAAGTGAATTAGAAGAAGAAGAAGAAGAGGTTTTATATATGATGAAGAGACTAACGTTATTTGATACAGAGC
>NTHP01000086.1:619157-659036 GCA_003416845.1 Oplegnathus fasciatus | reverse complement strand
GTATGAATGAAATAATATCAGCAACTGAGATGCAGCGTTAAGAGATCCATCTCCTTGACAACCGAGCAAACTCCACCCACTGATGAAGACCGAGTGATACGGTTGACAGCTCGGAAAACAATCTGTGACACTTGAGTTGGGATTGTCTTGTCAAACTTTCATATAAACATTAACAGCCTCAGCTTCCATGACAAGCTAGTTAAGTTCCATGACAAGCGTTAGCGTCACCAGTGTGGCTGTCAGTCAGAAAACAGCGGTAAGACAATGAGTGAGGCAGAACTACAGTCAGTTAAAACGAGAACAGTACGAACAGCGTACTGTGCTAGCTTAATTTGTGACCTCACCACTCCGTACGTTAACGTTACTCCGTTCGAATTGACGAGTAACGTTCGAACTGACGAGTCCATTAACGTAACGTTACTTCGTTCCAAACGATGAGTACCGTTTACGTACATAGTTCTAATTGAGGAGTAACGTCAAAGAACGTACATTTGTAACGTTAACATTACCGTTAACGTAACTTCACGGTACGGAGTCTCAAATGCGGCTGTCTTGTCCCTGTTGAACATTACTGAGTAACCGTTAATACATTAACGTTACCAGTCTGAGTGGTTAACTTAATCGTTTAAGCCCAACTGACAACATTAATAGCTTAATGCTAACGTTAGCTGTGAAACATTAGCGGTTAGTTAGAAATGAAACTAAGAGAGTCGTTTAGAAAATTCACATTGCATTAGCTGGTTCGTTTAAATCTGGATGCAGTACTCACATGTTTCAATGTGCGGTCGTTGATCGCCTCTTTTTGATTTACGTGTTGCTTCTGGACCGGTCGTTATTTTCAAAAATCCGCGGTCTGCAGACAGGAGGCGGGGACTGAACACCGGAAATGACGTTATCTTTATTTTTCTTCCGCTTACAAATCAGCTAAATAAAGCTTTTTTTTCTCTACTGTGCAACTTCAATGGAAGACACGATTGACTATTTGATTACGTTATTTCCTGCTAAACATTAAAATGCAGCCAAGACCGCCTTGAGGTTCCCACACTGCAACTTTCACGTCTTTATTGCGATTTTATACCACCTTGTGGTGAATCTGAGGAAGTTCAAGTGGACTCAAATTAAGTTCAAAATACTTCATATCAAAATATTATTGCCAATTTTGTATATGCAAGTGCTCTTAAAAACTGTGGTTTTAAAATGGAAAGAAAACATGGTGATGATAGATCTCATGTCTTAACTGTGGATGCCAGATGGACTGTGTTTTTCAGTCACAGTATGATAGGAAGCCCATTGTGTTGCTACGTTCACTGAGAATGAAAATATTAATGAGGCTGAAGGGATCCAAGGGGTTACTCAGGGCACTGTCTCTTTTAGTGTGTACAATGGCTAATATGTAACAACTGTAAAAGCAATGGTCTGTAAAACATCTAATGGCTACACGGTCATGGTGTTTTGTAACATCTCTTAAAATGCTGAGCTCTCATGACTTGGGAACATGTTGTTTAATTCCTTGTGGGTTCAAACTGAAGAGCTCGCAGTTGTTGCCATGGCTCCGTTGAATGATTTATGATGCCCGGTTGAGATATAAAGCTATCTTAGGTGTGGAAGGGGTTCATGGTGCTTTGACTGGTGCTGAAGGAGCAGCTGTTGCACTCGGGCACACAGAGAGGGAGCCTCAGATGGATCTTGTCCACAGCAGTGGGGTGCTGGTTATACGGCACCTCCAGAACAACTACAGGGAACACCACGACTTCCTCAACTTCATGTCAACTGTGGGAGACCCTCGCAATATTTTCTCTGTTTATTTCCCCCTTTGGTTCCATCTCAGTCATAATGTGGGCACCAAGATGATATGGGTGGCTGTTATTGGAGACTGGTTCAATCTCATTTTCAAATGGTAAACAAACTCTGAGGTTAATATTTCATCTTTTAGAGCATTTTGTGTATTTATAGACTTTAATCCGATGCTTGTTTTTCAGGATTCTGTTCGGGCAGCGTCCTTACTGGTGGGTGCAAGAAACTCACTTCTACCACAACGATTCATTCCCACATTTGGAGCAATTTCACATCACATGTGAAACAGGGCCAGGTTAGCATAGATATGCAGTATATTCCAGCTAATGCCATTAAAAGCAACACTATCAGGCACTGTCAAACACGTTCTTTGATGTTTCTTTACGCAGGAAGTCCATCTGGTCATGCTATGGGCTCATCGTGTGTGTGGTATGTGATGGTCACCTCCGCTCTCAACTTCAGCAGGCCTCCTTCCACTGCCACTTCTGTGCAGAGTTTTCAAAGGTGGGAGCGTTTATTTTGTGTCATGTCATTACATTAGTGGTTTCTTTGTTAGTGGTCGTATCTGAATATTTCTATCCCTGCAGGTTTCGTCTTCTGAGGTCTTGTCTGTGGATGGCTTTTTGGGTCATTCAGATAAGCGTTTGCATCTCCAGGGTTTTTATTGCAACACATTTCCCGCATCAGGTTATCCTCGGCCTTTTAGCTGGTGAGTTTCTTGACGCCGTCACATATTTCCTGAGCTAATAATAAGTTATAAACCATAGTTGTTTATAATCAATAATTCTGTTTTTTCTACAATGTGTAGGTATGCTGGTTGCCAAGGCCTTTGATCGCATCCCCTCAGTCTACAATGCAAGCTTGAAAGTGTACCTCCAGACCAATGTTTTTCTTTTCTCTTTTGCTGTTTGCTTTTTTCTGATCCTCAAATCGACAGGCATGGACCCTCTGTGGTCAGTGACTAAAGCCAAGAAGTGGTGTGCCAACCCAGAGTGGATCCACCTTGACACCACCCCTTTCGCTGGTCTGGTGAGAAACCTGGGAGCCTTGTTCGGTCTGGGCCTGGCTGTGAACTCTCAGATGTTCATTCAGAGCTGTAAGGGGAAGAAGGGCTACAAAGCCAGATTTAAACTCATGTGTGTGACAGCCACGCTCACATCTCTGCAACTGTATGACTTTATCAAAATGCCCACTCACACTGAGGGCCTGTTTTACATTTTGTCATTTTGTAAGAGCGCTTCAGTTCCTCTCGGTGTGGTTGCTGTTATTCCCTACTGTGTTCATTTGCTGATCGGAGATGAGGACAGGAAGCTAGCTTAGATTATGGAGGAATTGGGAATTAGCATTAAAGGATATCAAATGAGTTAGGTGCTGCCCACAGACGAGAGGATACACATATACCACCTGTCAGACTGTTATTCACAGTTATTGCACAGTTACATAAGCACTGAAACTGCAATATATGTTAAAATACGTTACATTACTGGGTTAGAGAAGTAAATATGTTTTTATGTGGTCTAACTTAATGTGATAATGTGTAGTTTTTTGTAGTTTCTGAGTTTTTGTCTTTTCTTTGTTTTGTTTGCTGTACAGTATAACCCAGTTTGAGTGTGTATGTGAAGTATTAATGACATGTCATGATATGAAAGATTGTTGTAAATAAAATTCTTAAGATTTTTATCAATTTGGAATTCATCGTTTTTTTTTATTAAAGAGCTCTTTGGAAAGTTTTATTAAATTACTTTAATTTGGGAGACACCTTACCAAAAGCAACTTACATTGTACCTACGAATACACACCTGGAATAGCGCAGGGTTCAGTGTCTGACTCAAGGACATTTTGAGACGAATTAACGGCCAAACACATATTGGAGAGTACAAGAGGTTTTTGAAGCTGGTTCACTGTAAACATTAGATTAAAATAAATGTAAAATAATGTAAAACAAATACATTTTAATAAGTAAAGGAGTGTTTTTTGTTTTTACTCTAGGCGTGAAATAAGATCATACCTCACCTTTAAAGTATCCTGCAAAGACAAAGTTGTTTTCCTCTTCTTCCAAACCATGCCTACTTTTCCCAGCAGTCCAGCACATCGGTGACAAAACACCACATTAGGATCTGTTATGACTGTATTTTATCAGACTATGCATGCTCAGTTGAAAAAAAACAAGTGAAACTCTGGATTATGATTATATTATGTCAGCGATTAGGGAGGGTTTCTCAACATTTAAATTACGCTGCAATATAAAAACAACACCCCAAAACTGTATATGTCCGTACTATTCAAACAGGGTCAATCTTTGGCACTGTGACAACAGCTCAAAAGATCTGACATATACCTTAATTCCCTGCATACATCATTCAGGGTTTCTCTCCTGCAGCACCCCTGTATGAACTCTAGATGTATGTATATCCTGCTCTGTGTGAGTTGCATAATCTCTTATGGGTCCCTTAGTTTCTTCAGGCAAAATTCACATATTAATCAAGCAAAATGTAATGAGGTGGAAGAGAGTCTCTGATGTAACTAGATTAGGCAGATTAGTTAAACTCCCCAGCAGAACCCATTTCCACCTCTTTTCCCACCGTCTGTAGTTGCTTAGCATCCAGTGGCACCTGAGGCCTGGCACTAAATGATGTAACTGTCCTAAGTGCGTAGGCTACTTGCTAAGCCAAGCTTGAAGAAACATCTGTGTGTCTGGGTACTTTATTATGCCTCGGTGCTGAGGGCGAAACGAACCGGGACCACTCAGCAGCCTTCCCTTTACTCACTCCAGCTTTAGTCAAAGTGAAATATTTAGAAAACTAAATTCAGGAAGGAATCAGGAACTTTTGAATGAATTAATAAGAAATCAGAAAGCAAATACATTTTTATTACATACATTATTGTTTGAAATGATGAAATAACAGTGACTTTTGCCTAGGATAAAATTGTTTTATGTTCTTGTCACTTCTTGCAAAAGAAAAAGTCATGTTTAGGATTCATTTGATGGTCTTAAATTCAACATCCTTTCATTTATTCAGCAATGATGAACATTTTTTTGTTATACTGTCCAACAGCGCCCCCCAAATTCCCTCCCAGCTCACTCTTTATGTTTGAAGTTCAAAACTTTAACACTGAGCTGGAAAGAAATTTCAGGGCACTATCAGGCACTATGACAGGTCTTTTGGTCAGAAGAAAATATGGGAAAACATGAGAAAAACAAAATTGTATTAGTTGTTACCATTTAAAGAACATAGATGCAAGTGACACAGTATAGTTTGATATTTTTTAAAATAATCATAAATGACATGAAGAAAAATCTAACACATTAATTACAGTCCAACGATGCAAACATGGCCAGATGCATGTAAAAATCTTAACCCTTTCAGTTATAAAAGGAACTACTCATAAACAAATAAATATAAAATAAATAGTCCAGATAATTAATAATAAACCAGATAATTACTAAAACTGATTCTTCAAACCAGAAAATAAGAACAAGTTTTGTTCTATAAATGCCAAATTAAAAAAGTCTACAATTTCTGAGGACATTGCATAAATCTAATGTCAAAGATTATCTCAGTGTGATACCACAAGATGACAACGCATTAATTCAAATGTACAATAAGACCTACGCAAAGTAATTCTCATCGTATGCTCATCATATGAGGCTGCAGGCGCCTAGCTGATAGGAGCGCCTGTTGTGACCAGTTTATGATAGGCACCCCTCTTGGCCATGAGTTTATCATGTGTGCCTTGCTCTATGACAGCTCCTTGAGACATCACCGCTATGATGTCAGCACTCTGGATAGTAGACAACCGGTGAGCGATGATGATGCAGGTCCGTCCTTTTCTCGCCTCATCCAGAGCCAACTGGACGGTCTGCAGGAAAACGGAACTCTGTCAGGAACCCTAACTCATGTAAGTAAGTGGAGATGTATATCATGGGAAGATTTACGGAATATCCTGTTTAATGTTTGTGCTGTTTGATGGCGTTTAGATACCTTTTCACTCTCTGTGTCCAGGGCAGAGGTAGCTTCATCTAGTAGCAGGATCTTGGGGTTCCTGATGATGGCCCGGGCAATGGCGATGCGTTGTTTTTGTCCTCTTGACAGCTGGGAGCCCTGCGCACCAACCTGAGTCTCATATTTCTTAAAAAAAAATGTTTTGGGAGAAGTGGAAAAAGCAAAAGGTCAACAATGCTGTGAACCTGTACCACCACAATAAAATGCTTTCTATTATTACAATATTAACTTATTGGGTTTCCAGTAGAAAAGCCTAATGTGTTTTATTTATTTAAACATTGTTTATGACTTGATGACTGCTCAGATCTGATAAAGTCACAGTGATAGGAGTCATGCATATAATATATATTCAGACATTAAGCTGACAGTTTAAGCTTTAAAGGTCATTCTTGAACTTGGAAACAGTATTTGACAAAACATCCTCACCACAAGGTCTATTTAGTGGCTGTCCTCGAGCTCTCGATCATATCACATGATCTTCCCCAGCGGATGGAGTTTGCCCAGTTGTCGTGGAATTGTAAATGTTCAAATTTCCATTTCTACTCACCATTTCAAGGACTTAAAACTGACTCAACTGTTCACCTGGGCAACTGCTGAGGGAGATCATGTGATACGACAGAAAGGTCCAGAATAGTGGACCTTGTGGTGGGATTGGGTTGTCCATTGTAGAAGAATCTTTGTTGGAGAAAACTAAAAAAGGATCTTCATAAGTTTCAGAAAAACGGGGGTTGTGATGAGCATTCACGCAGCATGGAGAGAGACACACACACATAGTATCTGCACCGCAACCTAAGGGCAGAATACTAAATAGGGTAATTCACATACAGTTTGTTTGAGATGTCCAAAAAGCAAAGCAAACATAGGCTAAGTTAAGGTGTGACTCCTTACTAGACTGGGCTCTCTTCATGATAACTGGGTGGCTCAAAGGCTTTCACCCACAACATAGACATGCAGTACAGAAAGGCAGGCGCTTAAAGCTTGGGTAGGTAATGTCTTTTAGAAGCATTTTTTGTAATATTTGTTGAAATTCTCTTTACATCCAGACAGAAATCAATAATTCAAGTCTGTAATAATTAAGNNGAATGAGAAGAACTGAGGGAGTTGAAGGGCTGAAAAGTGACGCTGTGAGTACAAACAACAGCCATGTTGGTTGTTTACTGTATGTTCATTATGATGATGTTTGGTGTTTTCAAACATGTGAGTGAGAAATGAGGTTCAGTCAGACAACTCACGTTTGAAATGTTTATTACAGCGACAGACCATAGTTAGAGTTTGGCGTCTAGGCTCCGACCTCATCACTCCCCGCAGATATGTTTACATGGAGATATTGGGGAGTGATGAGCAAATATCTTAAACCCCCGCCAGAGCCTACAGGTGGATGCTGGGGTGGTGGTGGTGGGGCTGAAGCAATACTGACACAGGGCAGCAGCAGCATTGACAGGCAGAGGGAGAGCTGGGAAATTTTCCAGCTTAAATAGACCGCCAAATTGGGAGGGTGTGTTTAGTGGATTGTTGTGGAGAGTGAGGCATATTAAACGTGTATAGCAGTGCAGCTCGAGTTGCCTGCCTGAACTAGCTTGCAGGCGTCGCTCCATTAGTTGGACACGGTTAGCGACAACAACGGTGCACTGCGCTCCTCTCTCCAACGCTCTCTTGTGGACTCGTCCTCCATCAGTAGTCAGGCGGTGCGCGTTCGTGTGTTTTGAGGGGAGTGGCTTTGGGGGGAGACCTGAAGGGGTGGGGGGTTAGATACTTTCAAAATCAAGCTTACTCTTGCTGGTTTCTCCAACACTGTCTACCCTAGCTTTAAGTTTCAGTTTCACTTTCCTCATCTGTAGTTATCGACCTTTTCTTTGTTTGTTCAGCCATAATAACTGTTTACTCACAATGCTAGCGGAGACTGGAAAAAACTGCTTCACTCACAGGTGAGTTGAAGAGCGAGTCTGTTGTGTTAAAAGCCTGTGCGCCGCTTGTGATTTTTCCGGGAAAGTCGCTCGAGACTATATCTTTCATAAACTAGCTTCCTTCCGACTGGTTCCTCAAAAGAAAGCACCACCAGGAAAGTTGGGCTTTGGCGCAAATTTGTGTGTAAGAAGTTGAACTCTAAGCAAAGATTCACCTCTGAACTGAATATGCTAATCACCATGGAAATTAATTGATTTTGCCACAAACCTTAGCTATTTTGAATGCTGTAACTATAAGGAGCTAGGCAGAAATCACTGAAGGTAGGACACTCTCTACCAATGATGTCCAGTTAATGAAGCATTTGAGTAAATTTAAGTTTATAATACTGGTAAAATACTCAAATATCAATCACCCAAAACCTTTTAAATGAAAATGCCTCCAGGTATTCAGGTACTGATTGCATTAAAACATTATGCTGGGTCTGCTCCTTCTTAAGACAGGGCAGAAGAAGGCACCGTGAGTGCTCAGAGTGATGCTTGTATTATGAATGACCAGGCTTGTCCCCAGCTAGCCAAAAGGGAAAACAAGACAGAACAATAGAAATAGAAAGTGTGGAAGTTAAAGTTCTTCCTGTTGTTTTGTCCCCTCGTTGAGCGAGAGAGTGTGTTAGAGAGAGAGACTCTGGGTGTGTCTGTTTTTTAAAGAGGGAAATGGGGTTGGGGGCGGTTGAAGACCCACACTCTGTCCTTTTGAGAACACAGGAAACTGAGGGAAAAAGGAGGAAATGCTCGTACATTTTTGTGGGGATGCTGGCAAGATAGTGTCAGCTCCCCAGACTGAGCTTCAGGCATGCTTTCCACTTTGAAGATGGGTAAACAAAAACATGGCATTGTTAATGTTTGTTGCAGACAACATCAGTCAGGAGACTGAAGACAGAAAAGGAGTCAATAGAGGAAGGAAGTGGTCATGGTGCCGACTGTCTGCTGACTGGCTTGCAAGGCAAGAGATACTCTGTCAAACAGGGTGGGGAACAGGCTTCCATGGTTTTCATTACATTAAATACATTTAATACTAAGACCTTCTCATCTAACTCTCTGCAAGAAATCGAATAAATATGCTTTCCAAAATGTCCCAAAATGTCCCGTAAAGTTGTGCACAAACACCTGAAACTGCACAAGGAAATATAAATGTTTCAAGACATTTCATGAGTGATTTTCATTCTCAAGGTTAAAATGTAAAAAAATACATACTGTACGTCCAAAAACTTTGATATGAATGCCATACATACAGTGTGGCTTAATCCCAAACCACTGCACTGCATGAAATGGTTCCCATGTTTTAAGGATTTGATTTTTCACTAGAGAATGTGCCCTTCATCTCCATCTTTACAGAAAGGGGCAGCAGGTCCTGTCTTCAAAACCAAGCTCCATGAAATGAAATCCAGATGTTACCCCGGAAAATTCTCACACAAGGAAAAACAATGTATGCATCACAAGGGGAAAAAACTCAACCATATAGGGACCGGCCATAAATGATAGATATCCTTAAGGGTGAAACATGACGACAAACTAGGAGCTGTGGAGAGGACAGATTTTTCTTTTTCCTTTTTTTTGAGAGAGAGTTATTCCAGCCTTTCATCAGCTCATTTTAAGTGTAGTGAATCTCATGCCATGTTGTTGTAGAACATCATAACTCTTACGAATCCTGAGAACGTCAGATTACAGATAATCATTCCCAACCACTTTCTAAAAATGGAGAGCAAATAAAGAGAATGAAAGTAAATGTCAGCACCTGAAACCTTGACAGCCAAAAGCGCAGCTAGTGGGCTCTGCCTCCGAGCAAAGTCACCAGGACAACTGATGACCTGCTCGCATGTGTTGGTTGAACCTTTGTCATGCCTCTTCCTGTGAGGCCTTTGGGTTGGGGAGGGAACACATTACACACTGCAGGCTCCGAGTGGCCTGCACAGCATTAAGAGCGAAAAGGTCCTGCACAGAATATAACAAGAGTTCCAAATTGTTTGCGAGAGAGGGGATATACGTATCATAGTCCACAATGATTATGAACAATCAAATCTGTTTTTGCATGTGGAAGTTTTTACTTGAGGAGCAACGCACAGTCATGACAAGGAAAAAAGACGAGAAATTCAAATGATCTAATCTAATTTTTATCAGGAGTACAGAGGCCTGCTTGCAGGTTTAAACATACTGTACAGTACACGCTACACAGTGTATCATGATAGTGTTGCATGGTGGTTCATAAAGACACTCACATGCTCCAGTATACAAGGTTTCAAAGGTTATATAGGATAGTAGGATATATGCAGTGTCTGAGATCTTGGATACTGCTGTGCTGATGTTATTAAAAAAAATGGATCTTGCAGGGTGAATGATCTTTACCTCAAGAAGTGAGAGTTCTTTGTGCAAACATCAGCATCTTCTTCTGATCTACGGATCATTGCCATCATTAGGGACATGCAGGATAACAAGCCCCCTTGTTAAGCGCAGCTGCACGATCAATCCTCTAGGATCAAACGGTGACACCACAACAGATCAATAGCCCAAACATAATGGCATTCGGCTCAAGGCGCAATCAGCCGTGCGTCAAGCCCTCTCACACAAGGATGCCCGATGCCCAATTTTTTGTCGTCATATATTATATATTTTTACTGTTTACTGTTTTAAAACACACACTGTATTCTGTAAAGCAAGATCTAATATCATGCAGTGGGCTGTGCATCTGCCGTTTTCCTGCATCCTGTACTTGGTTTGTTATTTGGAGTTAACTGAATAATTCATTATCTTGGAGTTGAACCAGGCATCACTGAGAAACTCACAGAGCTAGGTAAGTTAAAATTATTTTTGTGTGTAGGTTTGTCTTTGTTTGCGATAGTGACAGTAAGGGTTAGTGTCTTAGTGTAAGAGATAAACCGGTAATACTGCTGATTTTATTCATATTGTAGTCAAACTGCTGGATGGTATTTTTTGTTGCTGCAGAGTTAAATCTTGTTTATTGATGAAGTCAAATCTGTGACGTACGTTCTCCTTGATACTGAAGTGATGTTGATGTTGTTTGGCAGATTACTGTGAGGATTACTACCTTGCATGGCCTGTCTGTAAACTAGTAGTAAAGGCCAGTTACACCCGGCTGGATGCGGTGATCCTGATGTGTGGGTGGCTTATGAATATCCTGCCTACTGTGTTCAGCTTTGGCTGCTGCATCAGCTCCTGGGAGTGGCAGAGAAATCTCTTCTCTATTCTCTGGAGAGAACGCACAGACTGACAGACATCATGTCATATTATACTGATATCTTATGAAAGAAATATAATAAACTCCCAGTTACAGTAAAGGTTCTGTATGTAATATTTAAGAAAATGCTTGTTAACAATGACACTTGTGGCCATTAAGTCAACTGCTGTCAGCATCCTCTGTCTGTCTGCAAGACGACAAGCAAACAACTTTTGGAGTTCGGAGTTCAGCTATGTTATGCTATCATTGTAGCTGCTCCAACAACATTCAAAATAACGTCATCTAAATTCTGTATAAATATGAAGAAGTATCACAGAGCTAACATTAGCTAGTGTTGCACACTGTTAGCGCTGTAGCAGAGCTGAAGAGAGGAAAGGCGCTCGGGAGCACGCAAAACCGTCCCGAGTCCTTTACATAGAAATCAGTCCACAGGGTGTTACAGGCAACCGAGAAAGTCGGGGAAGGTCTCATTTTTTCACTTATGTTACATTCTGCTCACACATTGGCAACAAAAAACAATTAAAAAATGCTTAATACATGTAAATTGTTACATACAGCCCCTTTAAGTAGTGTCAAAAGAACTTTGTGTTATTGTTGTCTTTATATGATATGATAAGTTAATACATATAATAACATAATGTTGCGTATGCCACAAGGTGAAGACACAAAAGAGCAAAATCACAAGTTACTATATGAATATTTTAAAGTGGTATTAGAAATCAGATGGTAGAATGTGGTATTTTAAGTAGTCCAGTATTATAGCTCATTGTAAGTTTCTAAACTGTACCAAATAAGTCCGAACAGAGATATGATAGGAAGATTAGAAGAATATTATACTATACCATAGTGTTCCGATTTGTTCATGACTCGGTAGGCATTTTATATTCTTATATTATTCAGTGACTAGGGAAGAGGGCCCCCTGCTGCAAAGGTGCTGTCGATTCACCAGAGAACAATCTGGAAAGGTCTCCAGGTTCCTAACAGTCCACTGACACCAGCAATCAATTAGCAGGCCGGTGGTCTTTACACATGCATGTCAGACACCCACACAGCACTACACCTCCCACACAGAGCACAAACAAACCCCAGTGACAGAGCTGAGATGAAATATGCTCGTCACTTTGAGCCAGCTCAAAAATGGATTTCTTCGTAAGCCAAGTAAAACGTGACAAGTAAAGACAGATAAGATAGATAGATACACAAGGCCTTTCACTGAAATTTGTTGTCTTAGAACTTGGGAAAATGTTTGAAAAAGAGCCCCATGCCAAGATAGCCTATAGCTATAGATTTTTGTTTTCCTGTTATGACTCTTTTTGTATTTTGAAAATTGTAGGCTATACCCTTGAATGCCATAGTTTGCTCAGAACACAGAGACATCCCACAGTGCCGCACGCATGCCATGATCTTCTCAGTCATTTTCTGAATTCATGGTGCCAAAATAAAGAGCTTGATGCAATGTCGAAAGGCAAAGACAGGTGATGTTAAACTGGAGTTTGTTTAAAGCTAGGGTTGGTAACGTTGAAGAAACCAGCAAGAATAAGCAGGTCTCCCTCCAAAGCTGCTCCCCCAAAACACACGAACGCGCACCGCCTGACTACTGCTGGAGGACGAGTCCACGAGAGAGCGTTGGATAGAGGAGGGCAGCGCATCGTTGTCGTGGCTAACTGTGTCCAACTACCTCATGTCTCATTCACATGTTTGAAAACACCGAACATCATCATGATGAACGTAAACAACCAACAACTCCCTCAGTTCTCACCATCATTGAAAAGCCAATCCGATGTTGACTCTGGTTTGACCTCTTGCTTTATCCAACCTCTTTTTGGTCGCAGCCTTTTCTTTTTCTGTCTTTCTTTTCTTTCTCTGCCATTCTTGTGCGCCTAGTTCCCTAGCTTTAGCCACCTAGCCGTGTGGAAGACTCCGGGCATGCGCAATAAGTGCAGGGTCAGAGTGCGCGCAGGTGGGCAGGTACGTAGGTAGACTGACAGGTAGCCTGTCCAATCATTTCATCTTATTACACTCCTACAACAGCCACAGACACTGGATTTTTTTATTAATTTGTGAGAGCATTTGATTTATTGATTGCTGTCGGGGTGTAAAGAGAATTTCAGCAAATATAACAGAAAGTGCTTCTAAAATAAACTGCCTACCCTAGCTTTAAAGGTGGGCGGTGTGTGAATAATACAAGTTGCAAACTAACGTTAGCTACTGTTTAAGGTTTGGTCAGACTGAAAGAAAAAGTGCAATTGCATGGAAAATCAATGCAAAGATGCGAGTGGTTGCACATTTATAGCCACATAAACAATTAAACAGTTAATATACATTTAATCCCATTTGTGTTGGTAGATTAATTTACCTCAAAAAATCTGGCTCAGTGGGCCACCTGAAGGATGAAACAAGCAGAAGCCATTCATTTTGAAATGCTTACGTGTACAAGAACAATCGTCCTCAGACCTGTCGTCAGAGAGAGAAAAAAAAGCTGCTGGTGAAGACGGGGCCAATCGTTTTGCAAGATCATGATCTGCTCTCATTTTCAAATGTCACACTGAGAGGGATCATTTGGGATATGAAAAGGTATTCTAGCCCTTTTCTGCTTTGGTAAATTCAGAAGGCCTTTTGTGACAAAGCTAAATATCTCTTCGTTGCTGCATTATGCCCCAAATCCACAGGGGCTTCTGCAAGACAGCTGTGGCTATTCCAAAAGAAAATTGGCTTTGGCAAGGAAACAAAAAGAGCCAAAGGGCAGTAAAAATGCTCAACTTGAGGTTTGTTTAAACTCAGATTGTATCTTTTTTCCTTTTTTCTTTTCCCCCTCAAACAACCCCCTGCTGTCTAGAGATAACAGTGGTACAGTACAGTTCAGTCTGGGAGACGGCAATGTCATGGGGAGAGGGGAGGTGAGAGAGACAGAGGCTGGAGAAAAATTCCAGAGTTGCAAAATATCCTACAGTACAGTCAGCATATCAGTGGGTATTTAGTATGAATATTATACTGGCTCACCAGTATATTTCCCATATGGAAGTGGCTGTAATTTCACCCCAAGTTGTTCTTCTGCAATACAGGGCAGTTTCTGCTAGACTGAATTCATGCTGCATCGAGGGAAAGGCTGGTAGGACTGAATGAGATCATTGGGAGGCTGACATGCTTTATGACCATGGACCATTGGCTAACATTAGCGTTACATAAGAACAACCATTTCTACACCAAGTGTTTCAGAGATGATACCAGACAGGAGAGGGGAGTCAGATTGTGAAAGGAGCAGTGTGGCCGGGCCAATAACTCACATCACCTCTTGTCTTTGGGGAAATGAATGCTTGGAAAGGGGAGTTTTAAAAACACAAGTACGCACTTCATTTTTTTTTTACTTTGCTCCACCACATTCAGCTCCTACAGAGATCACGTCAAGTACCATTATTGTCTCCATCTTTGCAACTTAAATGGACTTTACTCTCGGTGCTCGTGCTCTTGTTTCAAGACGAGGCCTTGGCTCCTACTACAGACAGCCACGTCATTTTCAAGTAATCTCAATTTGAATGAAATATGAAAAATTATGTTAAAGGTCACATGTGGTTCACCTAACATGTGGCAATGTGCTTCAACTTAGCCACTGAATGAATTAATTGTTTAAATATTCTTTAATTTCTGTAGCAATTGAATTAGCATGTTGATTCAAATAAAACCAACCTGTAAATTGGTATTGTTGTATGCCTATATTTCCATTGCCAACAGATATGTCTGTTGGTCTTCCAGCCTCATTTACATAAAGAAACACCCCAAATCAACCATACATGGTAAACAACTTCCTTTCAAAAGGTCCCAGTCTGTCTGTGGCTGACAATATGGAGTGAGGACAAAAGTTTTCCAAGTAAGAAAGGATATTGCTTGGGCACATGTAACAAATGAAGAGAATGCTTTTTCACAGGAACTACAACTGTAACAAAAGAGAAAAAGAGAAGCGGAGGGCGGCAGACCAACTCTTCAATTTCAGCTGATGATGAGAAAACCTTGTCATTGTACAGTGCCTCCTCTTCAGGACATACACAGCCAGTGGCCCTTCATGAGTCCTATAGGGAGGGGTTTCTGCATACACGTGGGCAGGAGTGCTTCTAAATTTATGCGCACACGCAAGAAGAAACTGATAAATCACATTCTGTATACAAAACTGTGCACACAAACTGTTGATAAATGAGGCTCCAGGTCCACCAGCTGTCAAAAACTCCTCATTAAGCTCTCTGAAAACACCAGAAAAACTTACTGATGCACAGTACTGCAAGCAAGTAAACCACGAACTAAAAGGAGCAGCCAGCAGGTTCGATGACACGGCCGCAGTGACAGCAAGCGTCAGTGAGCAACGCAAGTAAAGTTTGAAAAAAAAAAAAAAGAAGCAGTTCCATTGCCTCTACTTTGGCAACATTTTGCAGGTGGACCTCGCCTCTGAAATTCTGTCGCTTGTTAAAATTTTATTTGAACTCAATTATTTTGTCCATGTTGAAGATTAAACAAGCCTGCTCAAATTCTCTCCAAATATTATTGCCACAATAGATCCAGAATTACATTCCTCTCTCCATCGATGTATAAAATACTATAGGATGCTAGGCCACAGCCTTTAAAGCATCATGTATGTATAAACATTATACCTACTTCATGTAAAGTCTACACTGTGCTGTATACTTTCTCTGTGATATATATGATATATATAGCATATTTCGCTTTCCTGCCACTGCTGTTAAATACAAACCTACACACGTATCATATCCTCAAAGGAAAAATGAACAGAAATATTTGTAAGGATACCCTGTGTCAGTTCAGGAAATTAAGAATAGAACATAAATAATCATGAGGTGCACAAGCTGGGATCAGCTTTTAGTGCCTGAAGACCTACATGACTGCATGATTCACCAAAGAACCTATGATTTGTCCGAGAGAAATCTAAATGATGAGAAACAGATGCAGTCCTGCTGAAAACGACCATGCACCTGTTCCACAGATTGAAATTATAGCTATAGCAGTTAAAAACGTGTATGCCTTGTGGCCTCTTCCAGTACATCAAAAGGTCAATACTTTACTGTACAAAAGGGTAAAGTGAGGTTACTAAAAGATTTACTCTTATCATATCTTCCACATGGCCATACTGCTATAGATAGCCTCATCTTCCTGGCCTCTCAGTGCAACCCCTAACAACATTATTTGGCTCAATTAAACTGACATTTGAAACTTTGCCTCAGCCTCATATTATCCCATTTTGAGCCACGGCTGCACGTACACACAATCATCTGTGTGCAGCTACCAATTTGCAATTTAGCCCCATCTCTGTAGCTAGGAGGAATGATTTATTTTCATTACTTTGAGAGCCAAACGCTGCATGTCTGCTTATTGTTTTGCCGATAAACCAGAGCTGGCTTGCTCTCAAAAGACTGTTTAATGTTCAAGCAATCTTATTTAAGCTTTCATCATTGCTGCTATATCATTTCCTTCTATCATTAAAACAAGAGTCGTAAAGCAGATGTGTTAAAGAGTTCACATCCAGGAACAAAGCCCACTTCATATGATGAAACCCTGAGCTCTCCTTTTCTGACCCTTATCTCACGCCATACAGGTGTCAGACCACAAACATGGCAACTCAAACACATCATCCCAGCACGGAGCCTGCTTCCTTTTATTTGTACAGCTGAAGCCCCGGTCGCCTTGGTTGAAAGGCACTGATGATGCACTTGCATTACCGAACAGATGAGGGACCTTTGCAGCCAGACGACCATGAGAAAGTCAAGTAAAATAAACATGTGTGTCCTTGGTTTGACCCGTTATGCTTTCTCTCATTCACTGATTCACTACAAAGTGCTTTGGGCTGTTTGATTTTCAGACTCAGCTTATGATGCACACACATACAGTAACATTTCCCATGACCCTCTCTCACAGTAAATAGATTTTTTTATTTTTTCATCCAAGCAAGGAACTTGATTAAATTCCTGCTAAATGGGTGTATCAGCTAATGAATTAAATTTTGCGAAAAAGAAAGGAGTAATTACTGTGAGAGAAAGCGACACATTAAACCTGGAATAACTGATTCTTTGACCACTTGGAGGCAGCACGAACAAGCTGTGAACAAAACACTGACAAATCATCACCTTTTAAGTTGATATGGCAAACGTCTTAGCCAACAGTTGCGTATTCACACACCCAGCTGATACAGAGCAACGTTAACATTCATTTGGAGTCATGCTTTTAGCTGCAGGGCGAATATGAGTCCAATATTCACTCTCCTTTTAGCTCTGTTTTTGGTCTCCACCACTTCCTGAGAAAAATATGGGATTATTTTGCTGCTAAATGCTCCACTATGTTCACCAGCTAGGCTCTAACCTTGTCTGTCTGTCGTTTGGTGCTGGGTAGGTAGTGTATCACAGTGTTTTTGCTTAAAATAGCTGCCTGCTGTGTCTGAAAACAACGCAGTGAGAGTGAAACGAAGCGGTCAAATTCTGGCCCAGAAAACCAAAACTATGAGCTAAAAGATGCTAAAACACTCTGTAGAGCTGAGTTCTTTTGATAATTTTCTGTAGGTTTATCACTACAAGCGACTATCTATACACAAGTAGTTGAGTGATCCATTGTTAATATAGTAATGATAATAGCCGTTTTAGTAGCAAGTTCGAACAGGTATTGAAAGAAAGTCACATTTATTTTCACCTCTCCATTGAATGAACACATTTTAACTTGGGTGTATATTTGAGGACAATGTATTTTAATCTAAACTAAAATTTAGATTCGGCCTCTTACTTTCAAAGACTATCAAGTACAAACATACAAACACGGAATCAGCAACCATCTGTCAAGTGTGTGACTGAAATGAAGCAGAACATGAAAAACAAGCCAATGTCAAGAAACATCCTCCTCATCAAAGCAAATCTCACATAACAGAAAGTCTGCTAAGCATTTAACCACAACAGACCACAGACAGAGCGAAGCCAGTATCCTTACCGAGCAGTTCTTGTGACATACATTGGACCCAGAACAGCATGAAAAACAGCTGCTCCGCATTTGCACCTCAAGCCAAATAAATATTGAAACGCGTTCCAACTAAACTTTATAAGCAACATTGGCGTTCTATCCTGCAAGGACGAAGGTTTGTATGTAATTCAGTCGGCTGTAAAAGGCTGAAACAGAAAGTCCACCATCATAAATCAATTTGGCGTTTTTTCAGGCTCTAAAACTATCAACAGCTATCTTTGATCCACCCTGTCTGCAGAGCACATGTCCCATTTTCTGTTGTTCAAAGCAGATCAGAATACTTTTGGCTTTTGAAATCAAGATGTTGAAATCAGCACTAATGGAAGCTGAGGTTGTGCAATTACATCGACATTTAATTGTAATAGATGTTCTGTCATATTGTACAAGTTTTTAGCCATGCTAGCAGTGGGTGTCTTGGATGGCAGTGTTGGTTGGTCGGTCAGTCCACCACTTTGGTCCAGTGTGAAATACCTCAACAACTATTGGATGGATTGGCATAAAATGTTGTACAGACATTCATGGTCCCCAGAGGATGAATGCTAATGACTTTGTTGATTCCTGGATTTTTCCTCCAGTGCCACCATGAGGTTAAAATGTTTTGGATTTGTGTGAAATCTTTCAACAACTATTGGATGGATACTATGAAATTTGGTACAGATGTTAAGCGTTCACAGAGGATGAGTTGTAATGATTATGGTGATCCCTTAACTCTTCCTCTAGTGCCATCATCAGGTCAAAATTTGTATTTTGTCCAACACTTTGGTTTATGACCAAATATGTCACACACAAAGATAGTAGTTACACATCAACATCAGCTGTACTTTCGTGTACTGTTGTGTACTGTTGTGTACAGTGTCTTCTTGCAGGATAAAAAACACAATCTTTGGTTCTAAATCTGGGTGAAAGATTTTTTTTAACAATACTTAAGCTTTTGACAAAGATACAGTGTCTTGTTGAAACTGTTGAGCTTGGTTTTTAATAATAAGTGTACTTTTCACTTTGTTGCATTTGAATCTGGTGAGTTTACTTTTTGCTCTCTATGGAATTTTTCTATATAAGTTACCGTGAGTTCATCAGGTTGCTTTCTGAATTTGTGTTAGGCCAGTAGAGGCCTCAGATTTCCTGAACACATACTGTCGACCAATACACTGTCTTAGAGACAGTGACCTCAAATTCCAGCATCTTGACCCTAAACCCTTATGACATGTTGAACTAAGCCAACTGTAGCATAGACACCAAGCCAGCTGTAGCATCAAGTATTTAATGAATCACATCCAAAGGTTTATCATTTCCCTATTTACTGCATGCAATTTGGTTTCTTCACACCCTTTTTATTTATTCTTTCTGAGAATATACTGTAAATAAAAAAAATCACTGCATAGTTTAATATTTTAAAAAAAGGCTTCTGTTTTGAAGAATATGGTGCTGATATGGCCAAAAGTAGACAGGTAGAGACACAGGTGACACAGGTGAAGGCCTGATTAATGAATGGTGCAGTTAACCTATAGGATGTCCTGCATGCTTTGTACAAATGTATATATAGTGGATTGTAACCCATCACTTCTGCTTGTCACTCAGGAGGGGATGAACTAAAACGCTGGCCTTTGAGTCAATACAACACTGCATGAATAAAGAGAATAATATAGAAAAAAGTGAGTTGTGTGTGGTCCCCCTCTACAAATATGTGGAATATGACATATTAGTAAGCTCTGATTAGTTGTTTGTAGCAAGAATTTATGGGCAAAAATCCCCTCGTCCTCTTTAAACCTAAAAATGCACAGCACGAAATAGGCTTGTAAGTGTAAATCCACGTCTACTCTATAGATGCTGAGAATGAGAACAAACATATATGCCCGCAGTTCCATATGTATGTGTGACACAAACAAAATGAAGGAAGTGAGATGACACTTGAGACTCAACAATCTCTCAGGGTATCATCCATGTCTAACCCTTTTCAACTCCAGGCTATTTCTGAACCCATTTACGCCAAGCGGTGCTATTTTGGGACAACTAGGGGACTGATGTGCTTTGTGTGTGTGTGCAAAGGAAGGGGGGTTGGTAACCAACTACAATCATTCACACAGTTGAAACTTCTGAAACAGAAGGCAAATTATTACTTCAAGTATAAGGCTGATGATATTCTATATTTTTCTAATTTAATTCAACAAATCCCTGGAAAAGACCAAAACCAACAATGAATTCATCCTAATAAAAAGTATTGTCTGTATTGTCTCTCTCTCGCTCTCTCTCTCTCTATATATATATATATATATATATATATATATATGTGTGTGTGTGTGTGTGTATATATTCTTCATTAGCAAAGAATTGGCATGATATATAAAGTGTAAAATACTGAGCAAACATATTAATGCTAAAAAATTGGATTTCTCTGACTTACATTTACCAAAGTTTTTGCAAAATACATTTTCAAGTTAGCTTGATCTCAGGGTCAACCAATATTTTCTATGGTCCTGAGGGTCAGTAATGTAAATGAGATTAAACAGGATTCAACAGCAGCGAGAAGCCATGACAATATTATGTGATAAGAATATAATGCAGGTGTGGTGATAATACTATAATTTTTCCTAAAAAGCAAAACACAGGGCAGATGGGGCTTCTTGAAAACAGCAAGTTTTATTTTGTGAAAAACACAAAATCAATATATTCCTTAAACTAACTCATACAGAGCATTAGCCATGTGTTGATTTGTGGGGATGAAGTTGTTGGCCAGACTGTGAGAATAAGTCTCTACTGGGCCACTAACCTCCAGGTTGGATTACAAAAAGACACTTGTGTTGGACAACTGTCTTGTCTTTTTTATGCTTAAATGCATAATTCTTTTTGTTGCAAATGTCAAACTGATTTTACGACTTATCGTCCTTTGATACAAAATGTGTACAGTATGTCTATGTGTGCTTGTATTAATCATGTTGTATGAAGTCTGTTCACATAGTCATGTAATGGGGACAAAAAGTTGGTTGGGATTAGCATGTCAATCGAGTTCAATCAATCAAGTTTATTTGTCACATATAATCATATAAGGTTTCACAGTGAAATGTAGTGTTATGATAAACCTGCATTTTTTTTGTGCGTAAAAACCTTCTAAAATGTGTTTATTTGGATGTTTCTGGCCATCTGATAAATGTGAATATAAAATACATTCTCCTTTTAGCTCTGTTTTGGTCTCCACCAACTCCTGAAGAAAATATCTGGTTCTTCAGTTGCTAAATGCTCCGCTATATTCAACTGATCACTAACTGTCTTTTGTCTGGTGCTGGGGAGGTAGTGTACAGCTTTTCCACTGGAAACAAGGCTAATGAGGGTGGTGAGAGTGAAGCGGTACATTTTTTAGCCATAAAACCCAAACAATGTGTTAAAAGATGCCACAGTGAAATGCTTAGTAGTGCTGAGGGGAACTGCAGTCGGGCAGTGATTCTCTGTAGGTTCAGTACAACACATACAGTTTCACATACAGTATGTCAGTTTGTCAGAGCCGCTTTTATATGAAAAAATTGATTACAGCAGCTTTAAGCTTAGCATTGGTCTCTGGGAAATGAATGTAAGTACAGTCACTTCTGCACTGTAAATGCAATGCCAAGGTTATAGGGGTTAGAGTGACTATGTGACATGTTTCTGTGTGTGTGTATACGTTCCCTTCCCTTGTTTGGAGGAAATACTCTCTTTCTCTTTTACAAAAAGACAGGCTAACTTCTAATTTCACTTATTCAAAATAGTAATGCAAACTGCAGCTCACTTGACAGATAATTAATTCTGACATTCAACAAATTGAATAACAACCTCCTCCTCTCAAAAAGTCTCGCTTTTAGCCTGAAAAACAATCCACTTCCTAGCTAGTAGTTTTGTGGTCCTAATGATCTTTCCCTCAACCAATCTCACAATCTTTAGCATCATAATTTTAGTGCTTACTAGTGAATATAATACTATTTTTATCAGTATTTTTCTTGCTACAGTGGTCTTTAAAGAGATCACCAAGGTTGTACATTTACATGAAAACATCTCAACACCTTTAGTGTGACTCTCAAAGCACTGTGATATCCTGCCTTTGCTTCTCAGCCTTATACTTTACAGCCTGAATGAATTGAGAATCCAACCCTTTATCTTTACTACTGAGGAGGATTTTTCACATGATTGGACACCCGTGTAAATACACAAGACAAGCATGCCTGCTAATAGCCTGCTGTTAAAACAAATACTGTTGAGCTGGCCTCTTGCCTGTGTAACAGATACCCCTTTTTCACTGCCGGGTTGCATTCGCTGTCTGGCCTGGCAGGGGATTCACGTTTCGAAAGCTTGGCAGTGCAGTGGCATGTGAAAAATGTCCCCCATGTTGGGACGGCAGGAGAAAAGTAGAACAATAGGGCATGCAAATGTTTTCTGATGTTTGGTGCCACCATATTCCATTAACACACCAGGTCTTGGTCAGCAACGCATTAGTGTGTAACAGAAGGCTTTTTAATGGGTAGAATGGTGGATTACTGTAACTTTTGTTCTAATTGATCTTATTTGACTTTTTTGGTGTTGCTTGACAAGGAAAATCACACGCAGTAACTAACACTGTCAGAATGTAATCTGAAATCTAAAATGTATAATTCCCGCTGATCGACAATATGCCATCATGAAAATCATGTGATAATATTCACCACCTGGGGACCAGAGGGGGGCTTGGGAAAACTACTTATTTAGAGTTTCTACTGCAGCAAACTTCTACAACCAAATGTAATGGAGAAAAAAATATATATCCCATTTAGTCAAAGGCAATTAATCTTTAAGACAACTCTGGGAAATATTAGGCTACTCCTACGCACTGCCCACAAAACGGAATGTTAATTTGCACAAGCCTTGCTTGTGAGTTTAGGTGTATTTGGGGTCAGTTTTAAGAAAACTCACAAAACTGCGTTGAATTATGTTCTGAAGACTGTAAGTTATTTGTTATCATCTCAATTCTCAAAACTTCAGTTTTAATTAAAGGCGAACAGCACAGACTTTACACATTAAAGTCTGTTCACAGGTCTTGGGGAGTACAACTGCAAATGTTATTTAAGTTGTATAAAGGCTTAGTGGCTCCAGAGGGAGCTGCACTAAGTCTGATAAATGTCCTCAAGTGATGTCACTTGGGTCAGTGTCAGAATCTGAGGAGTCAGAAAGAAGTGAGCTTACCAGACCTTTGTAGCCTGCTCCTCATCTCTGCTTGAGGCTAGTGGCTCGCGGCTACATTTGCCGCCACTAGCAAAACACATCTCCAACTCCGACCGTACTGTCAGTGGTCGAGTTGAATTGTGGGTAATGTAGGTGTCACGTTTTGACAAGGAAGAACAACATATCAGCAGACCGAAGCTGTTTTTCATGTGATTCTAACAGTTCCCTCAACAAATAATGCACAGTTGGGTATTTTTGCTTCAGAGGTTAGATCCACAAAAATGCTGGAGAAATATGGTAGTGAGGCAAGCGCACGGTTCACATGAGGTGTAAGAGTGTGTTTGTCATTCACTGTCCCCCATAGGCCAGCACTAATCCTGCTGCCGTTTTATGATCTACCAAGTGCGTCAGACTGTTTCCATTCTGAACGGATCCTCCAGCCACCTTGCCTCTGCACTCTTACTCCACACATCCAGAGCTCCTTGGTCCAAAGCCAGGTACCCAAGGCCTCTTTCCAGGGCAGAGAGGCGGGGGTGTTACTGTCAGTAAGTCAAATATTCTTATTCTCTTGTCAGTATTTCTATCTAACATAGAGCAGAAGCAGTTGGATGTGATCCAACAATGAATGTTTATTCATTGTGAATACAATTAACCGTGTTGGGTGTGGATGCTCCGATTGAGATGCCCCTACACACCCCGATCTGGTATCAATTCAAGGTTAAGCTACCTTATTTTCCAATTAAATCAAATCTACCAGTTTTTCCTGACATTTGATACTTCCACCAGAGAAAGACAAAGAGGTACAATGGTGTGCAGTTTGAGCTGATTTGATCATATCAAACTAGTTGAGTCATTTGGGTAACAGCATATATAAACTCTTTGTTGTGTGGTTGGGGGTGAAACTGTTTCTTAGATGCTCAGTTAAAACCTATGTGTTCTGTGTTATTCACATGTTTCTGTCCCCAGTTAGACTTAGAATTCAGTGGCCTTGTAAGTAAAAATTATTGAATGTTGAGTCATAATTTCAACTCAGATGGTCATTACATTGCATGTTATATAGAATCAGAAATTCTAAATATACTGTGTTAAACACTGCACACTGCTTACAGTGGCAAACCCAAAGATTCAAAAACAAAATTTGTTAAATTGTGACCTCTAGTGGCTTTGTAGAATATGTGCAGCTTTGAACTTTGAACTACATAATGGGCATCAATCCATTCATGTAGGAGAATCTCCTCAGAATTAAAAGAAAACACTACCTTTTCCAATTGTTAGTTATAACCCTTCAAAGGAAAACACTAGTGGGTATGATCCTTTCCCTGTGTATGTAATAAAAAAAAGTAGGAGGATGGATTTTTAAAATCTTATTTAATGTTTTAATTAGAAAAAGCTAAAGCTGGAAGTTATAAAATAAAGTAGACAGACAAAATAAAACCATATCATTCATGTAATTAGTTCAATAAAAGATTAAACAAATTCAGGTGTTAAAGCAGCTCAAAGACCGATAAGTACAAATCACCATATCTTCAAGGCCAATTTCTCCACATTTAGCTTTCTATTTTTTCCAATTACATTACAATTAATAGCTCACACATTGCTTCCACTATTGCTTAGCACAATTTGTTTGAGCTGTGGATAGGTCTCGAGAATATCAGGCTCTTTGAGAACTTCAAGAAACAGAGAGCAGGATTCTTGACCTTTGCCAATTACTTGATCGATCAGGTTAGTAACAGTTTCTTCTGGCCGTGAGATATGCATCATATTCTGATATTGCCTGTCTGTGACGACATGTTTGGCATGCACACGCTGCAGAATGAAGGAGTGGTCCGCCCTCAGGCAGTCAATGAGCTCCACCTTGTGCTCAATGATCATTTTCACAGCAGGGCCCTAGAAAAGACAGCGGGTTTTGTTTATTAATTATATATATTATTGTATGAAATGGGTCATTTGCTTTTTGCTACTATGGGACAAAGTCTTGGACACCATTTTTATGTTTCAGCATGTGGTTTGTAGGCGTGCATGTGGAGCTTGCCTGTTTCCTCAGTGTCTTTCTTTGCCCTGTCACTAGCGACCTGTCCAGTATGTACTCCCCTCTCTCCCCTTGTATGCTGGGATAAGCCTCAGCTGCCTATGACCCTGAACAGCATGAGTGGGTACAGACATTTGATGGATAGAAGAACTGTAAGTTTTGTCCAGCTTAGCTCACTTAGCAGATGTCTGTTGGATCGGTGGCAGCTTTGCTCAAAAGGAGTAAAACACAACATTAAACTTCTCCAAAGATGTTCTAACTCAGGGCTCTTCAGCAGCTCATCTTTGAACCAGATCTGGCTAGCTGTATCTGATCGGATAGTTAGATAGTTAGCTTAGCTTAGCTTAGCTTAGCTTTGGCCAGGAGCAACAAAGTGTCAAACTATTCTAACTAAACTTCTTTTCTTCTTTCGTTTCTAACTATACTGTGTGTGTGTGTGTGTGTGCATGTACCTGAGAGGAAGGCAGCGTCTCGCCTACTGTGCCTGAGAGGAAAACAGTGTTAGGATTCGCTGAATTTTGCCCGACAGAAAGTTGTCTTTTATTGTTAAATGCTTTGGTTTATGAATGAGAGACTGACAGAAAGCACAAACACATAATTATATTGTGCAAATATCTAACAGATCTCCAGTAAGAAGGTGGCAAAATGTTACCTGTACATACATGTGATGTTTTCACAGACACTGTGAAATTAATATCGCCATCAGCAGAGACATCAGATATATTATCAGCACAGATTACACTGCCACCATGTGCAGTGTAATCTGCTGGGGGAGCCTGTCCGGCATTCCCTGAACAAGGAAACAGAAGGAACATGTTCAAAGCGTTCATCAAAATACTTTTCAAAATGCTCAAACCAAAATCATGTTGTGCAACAAGTTTTACTTCTGAAACAAGAACAGCTGCATGTCTTATTGAAGCACGGCAATTTATTTAACAACTTTCATTTTATGCTGCCATACTACAGAGAATACTTGAGAAATATGAATGCTCACCAGATGGACGACGTCCTGCATCACTCACTGTTTCTATCTTCATGTTGACAGACTTTCCTTTTATATTTGTTAGTTGTCTGGCAGTAACAACACTGCAGTCATCAGCAAATAATGTTGGAGCGGGTGGCCCTGTAAATGACAATCATCATAACTTGTGTGGCACTGTCCTTCAGAACCTCTATTACAATCTGTAAAAAACTTGTAATTCTGGCATAATTAAACCCTAATGCATGTTGAGGCTCACTCGCTGTATACACAGTACAGACAAGAGCTCTTTTTCCAGGCAGATCTTTACCTGCAGTGTTAGGGTTGAAAAGCCGTTGCAGTTGATGGTAATGTGCTTTATGTTGCCCCAGAATGTGAATGAAGCGCAGACAGGTCTCTTCTCCCTTTTGAATTATTATGTTCAAAAGCACCCTCATCTTGTCTAATGCACTGCTTTGCTTTTGTATCTCTCGGAATTCATTCACAGATAAAATATCTCCACACTGATCAAGGATGTAATCTGGATCACCAGAAAGCCCCGCGCAAAGCTTGTCCTGCACTGACTTCAGCTTGTCCATGATCTGCAACGAATGGATTTGTTGGTTCCTTCCTGTGAAAGAATGAACTTAAAATCATTCGCCCAGAATCGAAAGTGAAAATGTTTTATATAACCGCACAGAGTAATGCAAAAGTCTCAGGCCACTTGGGGAAATTCTGAAAAGTTACTGGACAGGAAAACACAAAAAGTAGACCAAGTCAGCGGAAGACGACCATAATCAACTGAACATATATGTGTTAGTGTTTTCTCCACGTAATAGTCCAAATAAGAAAATAGTCGACACTTCAACGTGATTATCCACTGCTTGCACATAACTTAACATGGAATTATCATAGCGACTAAAAACGTTCACACAGTAGGCTACTGTATATAGAGTTAAATTAACACATTTCTTTATGTATATGCAGTACTTTACCAGGCAGACCCACATCCGGAGAGTCTTTAAGACACAAAGTTATAGCGCACATAACCTACCTGTATTTGGTGTGACTGATTGTACTGTAGTTGAAGAAGAACTGCAGGTATAAAAATGGATCTAAAGATGAAATATCAAAAGTCTCAGACTTATAGTCGACAGACACCAAGAGCTCTTCTCACTCCGCGGAGTTAAGGCGCACAGAGGGCAGCTCCACCTCCTCATGTAGCTCCAGGTGGAGCACACACACAGGCTGGCAAAGAGCGGACTCTATGATGACGTAGGCCGCTCTGAAGCACAACACATAGTGTCGGTGATCGATGTTACTGTGTCTGTGAAGCTGTGGGTCATGACGCTGTTAAACTTGTTATCTTTTAGTCTGAACACTCAATCAGCTGTTTGAGGTTGGACTCTCCGCTCGAGCCGACAGCCTCCTCCCGCAGCCTGCCTCCCGACAGCTTCAAGATGCGGCTAATCGATGTTCAGTGCAGCAGACACTGGTTCCCAACCAGAAAAATCTGATGATTAACAAACTAGAAAATAAGGCAATCATCATATTTCTGCTAAACAAGTTAGGGCATTGTGGTTTTTTTCTGACTTTTATCACATCTCCTGTAGGCCTAGTGGAAGAAGAACTTGGTGCTTTGGGGGGTCTGAGGGGTCGTGAGGTGATTAATGGGATGTGAAAGAAGAAGAAACAGTAACGCTTTAGATTACGAGCCGCAATTTACAGCGTAATTCCTCCCAGTTTACAGTGTAATGTTTTGTGTACCAAAACATCTCTTCAGAGGAAGACATTCGTTACTGTTGACTTCCTGAGTAGCAGTTCATTTCTTTTCGTGACATCTTGGTCGGCTTCTCTTTCGTTTTTAAGAAGCTCGTTTTGTGTTGCTGTTGCTTGTTTTTGTTGTAAGTACCTCTTTGCCTTATTTCACCAATAGATTCCTTTTTTGTTCTTGTACTTCAGTTTCCCTTGTTTCTTTTCCCCCGGGTTAAAGTTACTGTTACTCCCCTCATGCCCTGGATCCATCTGGGGAACGTAACAAGGAAGTTAAAAACATGAGGTGACATCACGTGGTCACTTGCATTTTGACTATAATAATGTGAACAAGTAGCAAAAGTATTTACAACATAGTTTCATGCTGTATATTGCAAGCTACTAAAACTGCTCATCACCAAGGTCAGTTTTTTTGTATTGAAATATAATGAAATGATTCACTTCATGACAGTATATGTACACAAAAACATGCACAAAGAAATAAGCACACATACAAATCAAATGACACTGCTAAAATAACAAACATTCAGTCATTCAGTTAGAAATGGTAATCTGTCCATTAATCTTGAGGAAATAAAAGTTAATGACTATTCAGTGTGGTAGTGTTTGACCTCTGCTCATTAATCCCAGTCGCACTGCTGTTTGTCATGTTGGAGGCTGACAGATAGGGCAACTGAAACTATGTACATTAAAAAATGTTAAACGTTTTTTATGGTTTGCAAAATTTGATATATTTCTGGTTAAAACAGACTGTTGAGGAGTGTCTACACATTTGTACATGCACAACAGGAGTGTGGAATCTGTTATTAGAAATGTACCTGTACCCCCACTTGTTATAGATAGAACTGATGCTGTCTATTCACAGACTTAAGAGGGCTGCAGGCATGGAGGCGTAGAGAGTTTTTACTGTGGAGGTGCATGTTTACTGCTCGATGTGCTTTTGACAAAAGTAGCATTGCGCTCCAGTGTCACAAGCCTCCTTCCGGATGTCTGGTTCAGTTCGCTCATATCCACTCCTGAGTCTAAACTGGTTTCTCGGCTCTCCACTGGCCTTCGTCTCCTCTGCTGCTCTGACACAGCGTAATGGATCTCAGCTGCAGGCTTGCCCTCCAGTGACACAAACCAGGCCCGAGGAGGCTGAAGTGAGGGGATTTTAGAAAGTTCTGCCAAGGCATGCACCGAGTGTCTGCTGCCCCCGATTTTATTTAGTATTCCTGGGACCGACACTGACTCTGGGAGGCTGAAGTGACCCCTGGATGTGTTGGTGGAGGTTGCTGCCTGAGAGCCCTCTTGAACCCCAAGCTGGTCCTCAGTTTCCACTGTCTGGTTCTGGGTGGCAGAGGGACCTTTTGGCAGAGTCTGGGTGAAGTTGTCTTTACTCAGCGGCTCAGTGGCAGCACTGTTTGAAGCCCCTGCACGGGGAAGAGTGGCCGACTTGCTCCACTGGGGCTGCTCTGGCTGCTCCTCCAAATGGAAGAATGCTGGAGCGTGAAGAATGGCAACAGGCTGGTTGCAGAAAAACAAATTCTCTGTCAGAGAGGCTGGAACTCTGATCTGCTCTGTAGTTTTATGCAAACACGTCAGATCATTCAGGTCAGTGTTAAGCTCCAGTTCGTTACATTCCACCGTGATGGCCACAGCACTGGGGTTGGCTATTACATTCCCATTGTGCATAGAAATAACAGAGGCATTGTGCCGATTATCCCCTCTTTCTGTGAATGATAGGTTCAATCTATCCTGTGGATGAGAGGAGTCCCCTGAAGATCCCTCAAAGACTTCATCGTCACATGTGGAGGTGGTTTGGTCTTTTCTCATCACTGGTAGGATCTTCTTTGTTTTAGCTTCACTGGGTGAACGTCTGCAGACAAGACAGAACATTTGCCTCAAACAGTGCCACACTAATGAAATTAAGCATGACAGTTCATTCTTTTGTCTAAAAGATTTGCCCTCCCGGTGAGCTGGGAAGACATTTTGAGACTGCAACAAAACCAGAATCACCACAACTTATAGTGTATATAGACTAGTATGAGATGAAAACCTCTGTTACCTGCGATAAAATAATAACCCAACCAGAAGACAGATGACAATAACAAGCATTCCTCCAAGGATAACCATCAGGAAAGATGAATGGCGCAAGATGAAGTCAATGGGGAAGGCAAGTCCAAAGAAACCTGAAGCATATAGATGATCAGAGGAAGACGTTTGGATGAAATATAAAACATACATGCAATAAAAATCAGGTTCCATGCCTATTTCAATGGATTATGAAAATAATTTTAAAATTATTTGTCCTTTGATTTTTTTCTTCCATCCAAGGTTAGAAAAAAATAAATTTCCACAATCAAAACAATTCAGTTATACAGTAGGTGCTTGTCATTTGTTAACTTCCATCTGATACATTTTTATTTATTAACATGACATTGCCATGTTACTGCTGAACAAGCCGAGGATGGTAGTATAAACAAATATAGAACACTGTATTCTGTTTACAGTAGTTTAACATCTGTAGGGTGAGCACTTGCCTCTGGTGGACGACAAAGGTGCTGCAATCCAATAACCAAGGTGAGGAGCTGTGAATGTCCACATGAGTTTTCCTTCTACTGACACCACCGTCCCTAGTCCCTTTCTCATCCATCCACCTAAAACAAACAACAAAACAAATGCATAAACATGGTTTTGTATAAAATTGTCTCACAACCACCACAGTCCTGTCAGATCTTAAAATAAATGTGCTAATTTTATTCCAAAGACAAGTCTAGGTTAACGAGGAGGGTTCTGAAATGAATGAAACACTGTATGACAAAAAAAAAAGTTAATTAGTCTAATCTATCTCCCTTATCAGAGTTTACCACTTTGGTATCTTTTGACATTTCTGTCCTAAAACTTGGTTTTGAGAATCAGAAACCTTTTTCCTAGCAAACTGGTAACACAACAGGTCCTGCCAATGAGGCCCCATCTGTATTCTCTCTACATTGGCGGCACCAGACATACTTATATTACACATAATCTATTGCTCTAAAATGAAAGAACTGGCAGCGAGCTGGGGTTAAGAAATTTTAGTTTTAAATAATAAATGGGAAAGATTACAAGGTAGTCAAAAACTAAATCTTACTTGGACAAATCTTTCCAAACGACCACCATTTCTGTTACATCAATGCCATGCAGATCTTGTTTTTTATAGAATGGTGCTTAAAATGTGCACCGAAATCCATATTAACACACAAACAAAATGAATCCTACTTTTATGAAGCTTATCATATTCACTTTTTGTTGGGACTGTGTCAGGCTCACTTAAGTTAACTCACTTTAACATTGTATTTCAACATTTGTACCACAAGCGGAGAAACCTGAGTGAGAGGAGGTAAACGGTCACTTGCTTATAATGCTGCCAATAACCTGTCTAAGAACACTGTCTCTGTCTAGTCTAGAAAGTACATCTGAGTGGATGTCCATGTCCAAGGGCTGATTTCAAGTTAGCTGGACATCTGAGTAGCATTTAACAAACAGCTATTGTAGTATTTGTATAATTGGAGGAGACTTCACTTTACATAGTCGCTCCTCTGGGCAAAATAATAAAATAACAAAACACAGTTAATTCTAAGTAGATAATTAGTCATAAGTCCATTAACACAGAGTCAGCTGATACATGATGAACTGAACAAGGTAGAGCTAGCCTCCTTATCTGGTCTGAACAGATAGGTCTTATAACAGAACCTCGCCTTAGAGGCATCTAACTGAGACGAGTTCATGACACTAATAAGACATGAGCTCTGCATTTAGGTTAAACTCTCCCCTGCAGATGTGGAGTCACGCCATGCTCCCCATGATTTTTTTTAAGATGAACATTATATTCATATGAATCCGATGGCTGTTTACAGTATGTGACTGAAGGAACTAGAAATTAACCACTAGGCTACAGATTTCAGTGCTGCCCAGGGCTCGGTCAGTAATGTTGAAAATGCGTATTACATTACACACCAAGGAAGCTGTTAAAGTATATTCAACTGACCTGACTGTCATAAGGGTTATGTGGCTATTGTGTTGTGTATTTTAGCCCATTGCACCATTTGCAATGACCATCTAAGGCCTTTTTGATACTTT
This sequence comes from Oplegnathus fasciatus, assembly GCA_003416845.1. NCBI lineage: Eukaryota > Metazoa > Chordata > Actinopteri > Centrarchiformes > Oplegnathidae > Oplegnathus > Oplegnathus fasciatus. The sequence continues at coordinate 627,061 of NTHP01000086.1, read as the reverse complement.
TTGCTTTTGTTGGATGTAATACCATAGTTAATAACCATATTTGGGATTGTGTTGTGTATTAAATTGTTTTCCATTTCCAGTTTCCAAATCCATTTTTTTCAAACTCAAAGTTTCAATTATCTTATCAACATTCAACATACCTCAACAGGTAAACATGCTAACAGAAAACTACTACCCTGTTACCTGCTGTAATGTTAACGGTAAGGCTAGATTTTAGTTTGTGCATGACTGTGACTCCTACTCACCAGTGGTCTGGTTAAAGAACCACGCTGGAACAACATTTGAAGTCTGAAGTCCACAGCTGTCAGGAATGCTGAGGCTGATCTGTATGGGCCCACTCACATGTAACTCTTTGTCTCCCAAGAAAAGCTGCACGCTGACGGCCGCCAGCGGACTCAACTCCACACTGATGTATCCTAGAAAAACAGAGGAGGTAGTGCTTAAGAGAATATGTGGACTCGACTAATTCGATTGATCTTTTCTTAGATGAAATTATCCTGAGTGAAATGTTCATTAATAAACATCTTAGATAAATGGTTCCAGTTTAACAATGTTACAGTTTGAATCAGTTTATTACAGCCTCTGATGGAATATGTTTTATTTTTTATTGGTAGAAAAATAAAACCTATAAAATAAAATCCTATATGCTGCTGTTATCCCATTTATCTGTATCAGCCTGCATGTCTTCCACAGTGTTTTTGATACTACCACTAGATGGCGCCACAGAAAAAAGAATTCAAATCTTACACATGGTGGGTCTGCAATGCCAAACAACTTTCAAATTTCAGATAGACAATGGAAATACTATCGATGATGGTATATCTAGTGTGTCAATTTTCTGGAAAACAGTCAAATCACAATTTGACTGCTCTGTTTTCAGAATATTGTCAGAGCAACACACACGTACCTGATTTACTGCTCATGATGCCCAAAGTGTTGAGAAAGCTGTCCTCCTCTGACGGGAGCTTGGGAATGGTCAGGTAGGCTTTGACAGAGGTGACATTACTGCTGTCCGTCAGGTTCAGCAGGCTCTTGGGAAACTGGACAATGGGCTGTGACGAAGCATCTACCAATAAAAGAAAACATGATGCATAACGGCTGAAAATATGTGTTTATAGAATATATGTATTTCCCCTTTAGTGCAGCTATCTTTGGCTAATATACTTAAATTAATGCTTACACCAACAGTCAAGAGAGAGACACAGAGAGAGCATGAGCAAGGAAGAAAAAGAAAGGCAAAATAAAAGTGTGACTTCAACAATATATACAGACCAGATGTTTTGCCAGTGATCAGGACAGAATCCTCAAAGAGCCAGATGTTCCCCTGAGTCAGACCAAGCAGTGACATGGTCACGGATGAAAATACTACAACAATGATAAAAGGAGAAGAAGAAGGAGATGCAATATTAATAGTATAAAGTACTTCATTTAAAAATGAACACTTTTTCCTCTAGATGGCAGTGTGACATTGTGTTATATCAAATCTGATATTTAACCTCACACAGAGGCAAGAAATGGGGGAAGCCACATTTCTGGCAAGGGCTGATCTAACAACAAAAACAAGAGCTCAAGGTTCAGTTCTTCGCTGTCATTAGAAATACAGAGCATTGTAGATGGCAGATGAGTGACACAGACAGAAGAAGACACAAACTCCAGATGTGGGTTATAAAATGATCCCAAATAGTTTTCCTTGGGTGCTGCGCCTAATAAGGTGTCAAATGCAGTGCGATGGAGCCTTGCCATGACAAGAAGAAAGTTTCTGAAGTACATGAAGCTCAGTATTTTCTGTCATTGCCTTTTTACATGACACTATTTGAAGCGTCCTGATTAAAAGAAGCCCTGCTATCTATCCTGTGCAGATTGCGAATGTGCAGGCCCACTGACAACCACACATGACTTTGGGTGTCAAACACATACACAACCACATGGCATGTGGCTGATAGAAATTGTACTTATACAATTATTTTTCAGAGGGTGAAATAACGTAATTGGTTACAGTCAGAGACATGGAGCAACAGATTATCTGAACTGACAAAAAGAGAAAGAAGCTCTCATCATAAAGTCTACTGCCACTCAATGGAAACATTTCAGCCATACTAAGCTCAAAGAACAGTCTAATAGTTCTCGCTGATATTTCTATGATCATGAGACCCAATGATGAATAGAGAATGACACAACCTTTTTTATTTTTATCCATTTGATAACGCTCATTCTGTGGTGATTCAGCTGGACAGTGTCCACATTAAGCACATACACACATTAAATATCTTACTCGGCATTCTGTTGGTTTTACAAGGCAGCAGTGTGCAAATGTAGCCATCCTTGCTGGCCACAATTGTCATTGGCATCCCAGTTTGGTAAGGTACATGAAGCAAAACGCCACCGTCCTCCCCAGTAAGAGCTGTGTTGGTCCTGGTGTAGTTGATGTAGACCTCCACCACTGCCTGGCTCAGATACTGATGACTCAGCACATCACTGACCTGGACCTTCAGGTGAAAGGCAGAACCTGGGGAAAAAATAAAGGTTGGGTTAAGACAAAGATAGGTGGTCGGGGCAAAAGTACTGCTTTTAGAGAAACAAAACAACAATTTACAGCTGAGCATGAAGATTCATACAAGTTTAGGTTCACACATAATCCACAAGGGATGGTCAAAATACCATACAATATCATGCAATCCACTAAAACACCACAAATTGCATTCTCAAAAATTACACCTCTCTGACACACTCTCGACAAAATGTAACATAAGCTCCACAAAGGTAGAATTTTTTGCAGATTGGACTGCATTATGAGGTACTGTAAGATGTTCCTGTTGTTTTGTCCACCCCTTTTATGCAGTACGACCACATGCTTTAATGCTTTAACAGAATGGAGTTGGCTGCATTTCCAATTAACCTAGACGGGACATTATTGACAACAAAACAGGAAAAATAATTTGCACAATCCCTAGAGGATATCAATCAATTAATCCCAGCAGATTTTAAAAAGGTGGACACAAATACAAATGCTAAAATTGGCCAATTAGCACAGCAAAGCGTGCAGTCAACAGACAAGATTATGCTACATCAGCATGCAGACAGCTAAGTACAGTACATATTTCCAATAATGTGAATCTCATGAGGGAGCCCTAATCATTACATGTTTTTAGGTAGCTCCAAAAGAATCCCATTTAGGGCCTACTGATAATGTGACGCCTTATCCACAAACTCAATTAGCCACTTTCATACTGTGCCCCAACACCCGATATTAAATTCATGACAACAATACTTTATTTCTCAGAGGCATAGTGATGCATAACAATGAAGGAAGGCTCAGCAATACATCACCAGTTGCACATATGAATAAATGGCGGTCATGCAAATAAGCCTATCCCACTAAGGATCAATGACTGAGGGACACATACAATGCATTAAAGCTGCACTGATCAATATTTTTATATTAACAAAGGATCTAATGACAATGTGTAACGTGAAAGTCGTCGCTCAAAGTGACAAACCCACAGAGAATTATCATCAACTCTGCGTGTCCCCTCAGCTCTACGGAGTATTTTAGCCTCTTTAGCTAATTGTTTTGGTTACAGACGCAACATTACTTCTAGCAGAAAAAAGCTAAGATAAACAAACTGTATGCTACCTGCCCAGCACCAAATGGCAGACATGGTTAGCGACTAGCTGGGGAACATAGAGGAGAATATAACCACTAAAGAGCCAGACATTTCCCTCAGGAGTTGGTGGAGACCAAAACAGAGCTCAAAGTAGACTTACATTTATTGAGTGGCCAGAAACATGACTCCAAATGAATGCTAATGTTGGAAGTGTAAATAGGCAACTGTGTGCTGACATGTTCACAATAACAACTTCACAAGGTGATGATATGTGATTGTTGTGTTTACTGCTTTTTCTGCTACCCCCATGTGGCCACAAAAAAAACCCAGTTAATGCAGCTTTAAATTGTGATTTCCAGAGTCAAGTTAAACATTCCAAACACCAGCAGTCATTGGGGTAAAAAAGTGTGAACGCCTTGCCGTGGACAACTGTGAAGGTGGCACACTGTAGCATGAGGCTAAAACAGCCATTTATGACACCAAAAAAAATCAAACGTATGGTTGCACACGCCAGCTGGAAAAATCTGAGCAGAAGTGCCCCATAACAAGTACTGATGAAGCCACTGAACAATGTTTCCCAGTACCAACAGTACTGTGTACAGCTGCAAAATTCTGCTAGCATTGGCCAGTGCCAAGGTATCTTCCGTCACCTACTGCCCTGCTATAAATATTCTCTACTGAACTGTACTGTTCCAGTGCAGTCTTGGCCGGAAAGTGAGTGTTGGGAGCCATAAATCTCAGCAGCCAGCTCATCATTAACCCTCCACAGTTACAGGATAGGATAGTTATTTTGTGCTAGGAGGCCATAAAAAGGTCCTTGTTACACTTTTTATTAGTGACAAAATGCTACGATGGTGCTATAGCAGCGATCTCACCAGTCATAATGTCATAAGCATCTTTCTCTAATGGTGACAATTCGACACTGACAGCAGCAGTGGTTGAATTTGCTGCTGGTCTGATTGCTCATAATCCTGCTGCTAAAAGATCTGCCAAAGCTTTACTGAAAACTCATGAAGCCATGCCTTATGCTACCAGCTTTCACAATATTTCAGCAAGTGCCAAAGCCAGATAACCAGATCATCCCATATCATTGCCCCTAACCATTCCCTTTGATCAGAAGCAGACAAATGCCTGGAGCTGCCAGGAGTGCCTACATTTTCAGCCACAATATGAAACAAACATCTACATTTGGCAGTGTTAGTGTCAACCCACTGGGATTCATACGCCAGTGCAGATGGACAAGGGGATGCTTGTTTCGGGAGAGGCAGCCACTTTATGTGTGTTCTGCCTTAGTGGCCAAACATAACAGAAGGGGGTCAATACATCTGAAGTGGAGGTGTTTCGTGCCAGATTACTATAATCTCCCCATTTGGCGAACTGAACCACGCCACAAAGAGGTTTATGAAGTGGATTGAAATGGGCCGCCTGTGGCCACTGAGGCAGATGAGAAATAGATCCCATGTTGTGTGTGATGTGGCTTGAATACTGTTATTATTGGGCACATAATAGCACTGGTGCCCAGTAAAAAGAATGCATGAAGTGAAGTGGTTTCAAATGCTTTCTTCTCAAATGTGTAAACTTTTCAAAATACAATTTCATTTGAGGAAGATATTTCCACTGATCAAATATTAAATCACAAAGCTACTTTCCCTGGTAATGGAGACAGTACATACCAGAGTGGCAAGTTATAATTATTGAAAATACCGTGTTGGTGGCATGAGCATTTGCTTTTGCGGACATATCAAGCAGATTCAGCGTTACATCATTATGATTGCGCCATAGACTATGATCACAAGCAGGATGCACAGGAAGGAGCACAAACATGTTGACTGGTCAGTTCTGTGAGACCACCAGGCAGCACGAACAGATGGTCCAACAGGGACTTATCTCTGGTGACCCCCCACGCTGCCCTCAAACGTGCTTGTTTTTGTGAGTGTGTGTGTTGGAATTAGGCCATACATTCCACTGATGGAGGAAAAAGTGCAGCCGTTTATATGTGGGCCAAATCGGCCTCAAGCACGAGTCAGTGATATCAAATTGTACTGAGACAAAAGATGCTTAGGGTGGAGCTGGGTGAGGGGGGGCACAGAGACTTGATGTCCTAACAACCGTCAGTCCTGTTGTCAAATGATTACAATCCTCCCTGAGGCAAGGTGATTAAAATCTGGTTTTGCCCTTTATGAAGGGACAACAATGAAGATGTTAATCTCAGCATGGGAGGATTGACCATCTGGTTCGAGAAAGGAGGCGGTTTTGTACATTTGTATTTTCTCCGTTTTCTCTTTGCATTTAGTGGAAGTGAAAAGTGGGCAGTCGCTCCCCTGAGAGTTCACCCTATAGCTGAAGGGACAGGAAGGCTGAGAAGAGAAGGTTTGGCAGGACACAACGCATGCTGTCAGGGACACCATGCTTGGGTGTATTTCCAAGCATCTCAGTCGACAACGCAGACTGGAGGATCATGTGATGACGGATGGTAATGCACTCCTACAGCGGCATGAATTAGTCATGACTCAGTTTGATGAGTGAACAGGGTCACAAATCCCTCTTTCAGCTCCTCTCCACTGCTCGGCTGTAAACAAGAAGACTGTCATGAAACGTGCGTGCATCTGTGTGTGTGTGTGTGTGTGACTGCTTCAGAGGATTCAGTGTGAGTGATAATAAAGGCCTTCTGAGCAGCTTTCAGAGCACCCACACATGTTTAACACACTTCTTTTAATGAACTAGTAAAGCTGACAGCTTTTTTGCTTTTATGAACAGTTTGGACAACTCCCAAGTCACTTTAAAATGTTAATATATTGTTATATTATTGTCACTGACGCACACATAAACTGATAAATTGCTGCCTTGTTGGTGGTGATGCAGTAAAAAGGGACAGATGGAGAAACCGTTACTCATGAGGCCACAGCAGCAAGCTCCCACATCACTTATTACTCATGAACAGATCAGTAGATTTGCGAGCAAATCCTGATACAGATGGTCTGGGCCGGCTAAATGAGGACATCTATAATCTGTTAGAAGAGGACCTGTAACATGGTTGATGGAGTAGAAATAGAGAAAATGTCAAATTATCAACATTAACCCATATTCTCCAGCTACAGTGTCATTTATCTCCAACATACCGAGCACACAACTATGATAACTAAAGTTTGATTAAAGTTGAAATCGCCCTGAGAGACAGTGAAGCCTCTACAAACCTGACAAGGGATCGAGCACTTGTTGGTGGTGCTGAAAGGACTCTTGTTTCATGTGATCCCGGCTTGAAAAGTTCCCGTCATTGATATGCAGAGAGTGTCCGGTCGGAGTGAACTCTGCAGTCGCTTTCCCATTCTTGCATAAAACCAGCGCAGACAGCAGACGGATCAACAGGCGCATGACTTTCAAAAAACAAAAATGTTGATCGGTGTCACTTTTCACTCGCCACAGGTCCGACTTGCATCTATAACTTCAGCACGAGCAGCTCCACTGCCATCATCCTAACTGCTCTGCTGTCACACACTCTTCAAACTGCGCAAGGAAACTCCTCCCCTTTAAGCTGCCCACAGAGAGCTGCTTTTTCTATCCATCCATCCATCCATCCATCCATCCATCTATTTCTCGACAAAATTAAAAGATTATAGAAATGCATAGTTGTGGAAAGAGATGCCTTTAGTAAAATTAGAAATACAACAATGTAAAATAGTCTGTTACAAGTGTGAGTCCTGCATTCATAATTTTACTCTGGTAAAAGTACAAAAGTAGGTTATTATCAGCAAATTGTACTTAAAGTATAAAGAAGTTAAAGTGCTCATTATGAACAATGACTTATGTCATGTCATAGTGTTGAAGCATAATAATGACTGATGCATTTAAAGGCTAATATTTATGATTTTTAAAAAAAATTAGTTTAGTGTTATTTTTATTCCTTTGATAGTAGTGTTATTATTAACGTGTAAGTAATGGTGTAGCTATTCGAGGTCGGGCTGGTTTTAACCACTTTATATATTGTTGATATTGCTGCAAAGAAAGAAAATTGAATATAGACATTTCTGTCTACAATTGAGTCATAAAAACCAGTGAGAATATTTCAACTTGTTAAAGGAATTTAATAAGTATGTGTATTAGGAGTAGAATTATACAAAATTTACCTTGATTTCAGAAAATGGTTGAAACATGTTGATTTGCATTAAAAAAAAAAAGGTTTGAATATTCTCACTGCACTGGCATATTGTTTTCATTTTATAAAAAATGAAATTACTACTAATGGGTGTGAGGTTGGACCCAAGAACAGCACAGACTGAGACCAGCGTTGGAACAGTTCAA